>LPNX011153069.1:320069-368159 GCA_001517045.1 Pseudotsuga menziesii | reverse complement strand
CCTTAATATAATAGTAACAGTATACTTACTATTATAATAATAATAGTATACTTTCTAATATGTACATTAGAGGAACATTAATATTGTGTAATTAATAAAATGATCTTATCTTAATAAAATGCAAATTTTGTACCCAAGGTATAACTGACAGATACATAAAGAATTCTATTTAAAACATTAAGACTTTATATTTCGAAAAGTATAAACAATATAACAACATATACAATTCCTTGAATAATAAAATAAATCAATATATTAACAATGTATAGGAACCCTACCTGTTAATAATCTAAATAATTTACAGAGAGTAAATTAAGTATATGTTAAATTACAGAAATCTGAGGTATCCAAACTCAGATAGGCTCATTAAGCCGAGCTTACACCACATATTTTTAAACACAAGTAAAACAAATTGATCCAAACTGTACTGTAAACAAGATATATTTCAAGAAGACTATATAGACAGTTTTGTATCTCCAAGTTCAAGGTAAAACCCTACCAAATTTAAAATATACATTGAGGTTTATTAAAAGGAAAGAGTTTTATCTCCTTTACGCCTCTCGGCTATAAACAAAATATACAAAATGAGGCTTTTACAGCCTGTACAAACCGTGTTATATATATATATATATATATATAAATTACACAGTAATCAAATAAAAATCCAAAACCACAGTCTCGGCCTCAACTGAAGATCCCATGCTAAACGAAGGGTTGAACCTCTTAAATAACAACGATTAGGTTCATTAAACTGAACCAAGATAACCGCGAGGGTTACAAACCAAGAAGGCCAAACCCATGACTGTCCCTAAAGGACCAACAAGGAGGAAGATGCCGTGGTTAAAACCAGGATTACCGTGAGCAGCCAGTCATCGCAGTCTTGCATTTTCCACGCCGAGGAGAGCAGGTCAACCCTGTCAAGAAGGAGCATGATGTTAAAATTTTTGTAAACTACTGTTAAAGTAAACTCTTCTGAAAGTAAAACAAAGGGTAAACCCTGTATATTACCTTAAAGTCTAACAGAAATATGACCACCGAAGAGCAGCAAAACAACCACCAACATGAGGAAAAGTAAACCCTTCATCTACAGCAAAGGAGAAGGAGTTCGCTGGCATGAAAAGCAACCAGCTAGGACGAAAAATGATAACATCCAATGCAACAGCTATTTTAGGCTTGGTCGCCCATTCATACTCTGTTAAAGATAGTACACGGCGACAAACCCTTATGCACAACAACCCTGAGTCAAAAGGCAACGATTTGCAATACCAAGCTAAAGCAAAAACTCTTCACCGTAAAGAGTCCAAGACTGAGAATGCAAGTTGGCGGAACCCTAAAGAACCAACACTGACCAACGCTCAAACAACAAACTGTTGATTTCAGCAAATTCCTCACAATGCAGTGGATGAACCCACGAGGAGTTTATCCAGCAAAACTACTGCTAGCAGACAGTGCAAGCGACGGAGCGAACAGGGAAGTTTTTGCAGAGCGGTCGGAGGCCCGAAGGCAACGAAAGAATGTCGAACTTGGGTTCGAGTCAAACCCTTTTAACCTGCAAATACTTGGCTGGAAAGAGCCCATGTTATCACTTTAATAATTAGCATGCAGTGGGTAGGAACGCTATAGTTCCACGAGAAAGTTTCCAATGATTTGCAACCCAAATCATACCATGGAAAGTTCTACAAGGTTCGTCACACCGTTTTTCAAACCACCTACGTTATAAAAATCAATCACAAAAACTTTAGAATGGTGTTTGAAATGTATATTAACGTGGGACCTTATCCATTGTATGACCTAGCACATATATGTATGGAGAATTGTAATGTTTGTTGATAAGTTACAAGAATGAAGGGAATTAATAGTTTACTTTGGCGCGGCCTTGTTATAAACCGATTCTCTATACTATATATTTACCTTAGTTCATAAAAGAGAGTTTAAGAGATTATAAGACTATAAAAATCAAGTTAATATATAAATTGATCATGATTATAGTTTTATTCTTTAACCCTTGGGTTCACCCCTTGTATTTTCTTTTTACAATGTGAAATAACAAGTCAGCCACTAGTTATAGAATCATTTTATGACAAATAGTCCTTTTGTCAAAGTTAAGCTCAAAGGTTATGAAAGGTGTTATAGAATCTTTTTATGTTAATTAGATTTTTGTTAAGATAACCCCATTTGCTTGATGATATAGTTATGAAACTCATAAAGTTTGCATTTGAGTATAGTAAGTCTTAAAATGTCTAATAAGCTTAACATCTAATTATTGACCTTGGAATAGATATAGTTTCCAAGCAACTCAGATCTTTAATCACTAATGAAAGTCTTTAAAGGTGGCTGGCACTAAAGTAGTAAACCCCTTTAAATTTCAAAATAATGGAAATGGAAGTATGGTACATGAACCCCTTATCAGTTTACAATTGCAGCAGCCAATTCAATCATGGCGTGAACCAGTAAATTTGAACATTTAAAATAGATCTTTGACTTTATAATTCTACCATACTGACTGTGCTAGTAAAGAAATACTTAACACATTTTACACTTGCAATTAGTATAAACATCAAATGGTTTAGTACTCCGTAGGAATATTAAATCATGCCTTCATGAAGGAAAATAGCTGTCGTCTTTTCTAGTAGAAATCATTTATCTATCTATAACATCTTAAAAGAATCATAGTTTAAAGATTTACCTTTATAAGCTTGGGAAAACTGACTAGCATGTATATTCTTCTACTGAATTAAATTTTGTGCAATGAATTGATTTGGACTACTTTAGAATTTTGATTAGCAGCACCCAAACCTCTTACCTGTAAATCTGTAAGAGAAGGAAAAACTTCTTACTTAGCTCAAAAGCTAAGTAAGCCCAGTTTTTCATGACAGTCCCACTTGTGGTCGCAAGAAGAAAACAAGTCAGTATCTGAAAAGAAACTGTACCTTAAAGATAAACATAATCAAAAGATAATTCAGATATGAATTCAGTAACATATAATTAATCAAACCATTAGTGACTGTATTTATTGAAATTATATGCATTTTAAAAAAATTTAATTTTTCGGAAAATTTGGGGTTTTGACAGTTTGTATATTGTGCAAAGTCAACATTAGGTCCAATACAGTTTGTATATTGTGCAATTGAAATGTAGTGCATAAGCATGACCAATTGTTTCTTAATTAGCTTGTGAACACAAAATTATTGTATACACGCACAATCTCATCGATGATATATCGAGTAGTGGCATATAGCAACATATGCCATTTATAAGCACATTATAATGTAACATGATATGTTATTTTTTTATATCCTTTTATTAACAGACTTATAGTGAAATACACACTACATACAACAACTCTCCATGTGGATGTTGAAGCACACAAATTAGACATTGAACGTGGACATAATTATTTATACATAAATTCATAGAATATTTACAAATTTGAAAGTCGTAAAGTGAAATGACATGAAACTGACAGACTTAATAAATTGGATCCAATGACGTGTAGGTTAAACCATGAATATATTGACAGAACATAAATATATATACTATTACATTTTAAAGTAAAATCAAGTTGTAACAGATTGAAATAATATTTTTTCTGTATAAAATATAAAGGTTAAAACAAATATAAATCAATTGTGTTGAGCCTCACAAAGTTGATAGTCTGCATTGATGGGTAGATGCCAAATCATGTATGATGCTTGGACACCTATGATAGTCTGCATTGATGGGTAGATGCCAAATCATGTATGATGCTTGGACACCTGTGATATATGTATGATAATTTGTTATAACTATTTTTCTTTAAATAGTTGAAAATAGCCAATGTTGTACGCAGATCGAAACAATTCATAATTTATTATAGTTTTATGACTCGATGCAAGATAATAATATTATTTATAAGACATAAACAAGATATTATAGAAAACGTTACAAAATTTGCAAAGGAATTTAGAAAAACCAACCCTTAATGATGCATCTTATTCCATGCTTGAAATACCGCTTTATTAATAGCCAATGTTGTACGCAGATCAAAACAATTCATAATTTATTATAGTTTTATGACTCAATGCAAGATAATAATATTATTTATAAGACATAAACAAGATATTATAGAAAACGTTACAAAATTTGCAAAGGAATTTAGAAAAACCAACCCTTAACGATGCATCTTATTCCATGCTTGATTATTAATATGAACACATTTTAGACCATCAATATACTTAGTTCATAAGTATTAAAAACTCAATCAATATAAGGAGATGACTAAAAACATGTGTTCATCTCGTAGTTTTATAAGTGAGGAGATGTACCACACGGCATTGTAATTGAAATGGATCAAACCTCGGAAGTGCCAATTTGATTATTTTCAATATGATTTATGATTTAGTACTTGGTGCAATGGAGTTTGTCATAACCCTTCTGAAGAACATGTGGGTGCATGCATGCCTTCCAAACCTCGAGAGCCTTCCCACTCATAATTAAAGTGCTTCCAGTTCCATTTATGTTGATAGAACAACATGAAACACAACACTTTTGGCTAAAATTTGTTCTTGATATATTCAAAGTATCCATATTAATGTTAGTTTGTGATTTAGTAATGATTTTGTTTAAATAATGGAAATCTTCCATATTAATGGATACTTTTACATCTGTCCTTGCAAAGTTAATACTTCGTGTAATTGTGTAACATTGTTCAAGGAAAAACGAGACTACCGCTGTGGAGATTGCTCCAAAGACTGATTTCTCAGCTGAGAAACCTCCCACACCGTTGCTTAACACCATCAATTATCCAAAGAACCTAAAGAATCTCTCGATACGAGTATGAAGCGTAATTTTTCTTATATGTTAAATATTTGTTTCCAAAGACATGAATTATTTTTATTTGTGGTGTTTCGGTAGGTTCATAATAAAAAAATAATTTGTAGGATCTGGAGCAACTGGCCACAGAGATTGGAGCAACTGGCCACAGAGATTAGAGCAGATCTTGTGTTCGGTGTGTCAAAAACTGGAGACTCTGCTGCATATCCTACAATTCCAATTCCAGGTACAGCAATAGTGAATGGCATAACCAAGAAAAGTACCAGTAGCAATACCGGTTAATTGACACAGATAGCAGTGGCACCGAAAGCATATTTCTTTGGTTGTAGTATCCCGTTCTAATTTGAGCTATAGCTTTTATCTTGGGAATGTACAAAAACTAGGAAAGTTGTCGATCTAATGGCTTTTCATCACGTCTCTACTGGGGGCTGGGGCTGTGCTAGTATAGTAAATTTGGCCTTTCAATATCTATAAGAATTTGTAAGAATTACTTTGGGCTGTGGATTGAATTGTGACATTGATGGATGAATATTGATAAATCTCAAAAATAAATTGTTCCGCACTAATGGAAAAACTTTTAGGTCACTGCGTAATCTCTATATAAACACCCCAACTTTGAAGCTACAGACCTTGCAGTTGCTGTTGGAGAAACTTACAAAAGAAGGACTTCATAAAGAATGTGGTGAGCGATAAGATACAGAAAACAGATTCTGAGTTGGTGTGGAAGGTTTGCCAGTGCCAACCATATGTTGTAGGAGGAGAGGACAACCCCTGCATGTATGGTTCCTTTCTAGCCCTGCTTTGCAAGATGGGGGAGGAAGATCACACCCTTGTAGGTAAGGAAGATTTTGAATACCATCCATGATTTTTTTTTTAAATATAGGATTGATATCGACACTGTTAATATTGAACACCCCATCTGTCAATTACAGATAATCTTTTCAGCGTTGCAGAGAAAGGAACCACTGTAGCAGGTGACCCTGTTGAGTATTTGTTTAACAGTGTAGCTCCTCTTACTGAAAGTAAGATTATGGCATTGCCAAGGTGACTTAATAGAGTCCTGCCATTGACAAGTGAAGGAAGCAGAGTATCTGTATAGCTGGCCATATCACAATTTTTTCAAGAGAAAAGGGATCTCACAGTGGCCAAAGGCGCTGCATTGAATTTGGCCGATCTAGTTATTTTTGTCAATGAGTTTCAGAGGAAGACGATAGTGTTGATGGTAACCCGTGGTGACTATCCTCTCTGTTTCAGTTTTCTTGTGCATATTAATTTACCTGTCATATTAATTCAGCTGGAGGAATTACTAATATCTAATTTGTAAATATTGTAGTAACAAAATTTAAACAAGTTTCAACTAGTTTTAAGCTTGAAATAAATCAGGACTACTACTATAAACTTGAACAGGAAGCACGAGCAACAATCAAGTATAACCATCATTTTTCACCGCCTACATCTTTTATACAAATATTAGAGCTTGTTGATTTCCATGCTTGTATTTCTTTCTCTGCTGAACATTGTTTGTCTAAAGGTGGGATGCCATGGCTACTTTGTTAGAAGCAGCCATGGACCGCCAGGTTGAAGATCCCTCTCTTTGACCATCTTTCTCAATCAAATATATTGGTATGTTTTCATGATCTTTTCATGTTGTTAATTGCATCAGCTGTCAATTACTGGGCGCTCATGCCCGCCCTTCTTTTAGGATCAAATATATTGGTATGTTTTCATGATCTCTTCATGTTGTTAATTGCATCAACTGTCAATTACTGGGCGCTCATGCCCGCCCTTCTTTTAGGATCATTGGTATTTGGCAATTTTAAGATGAATAATAATAATGTTGACAGTCGGCCTTTAATCTCAGGCTAAAACTATTAAATTTTAGTAGTTTATGTGCTATACGAAGTATAATTTCAAGGTATAATTTGGATACTAGTTTTCTAAGATGATTTTGAGTGCAGGGTTGTTGTTACCTTTGTTACAGCTTTGCTTGCTTGTGGATCCAGCAGCTTCCTCGGAGAGGGATTTGGTCTTGGCAGCATGAAGAGGTACTTAGACTTTCCAAATTTTGAGCCTGTTGAGCTTAAGCTTTCCTATAACAGCTTCTCCCTTCCCATCCTTCCCATCTTTCGATCAAAGCAAAAGACACTCGCACTGCAAGCATGCAAAAGACTTGTAGTGCATGCAAATATCTCGATCAAAGAAAAAGACACTCGTAGTGCAAGCATGCAAAAGAATTGCAGTGCATGCAAAGGATAATCATGCCAGCAAAGGATAATCATGCCAACAGACAGGTGCATGCCCAGACAGACAAACACGTGCACTAAAGCACACCACTCAACAATTCAATGAAACAAGGCATTTGTGGGACTGAAAATATGTAACATAAAATACCTAGCATTTAATGTCCGGAAGTAATGCTAACAAAATGCTAGCATTATTTCCAAATTGCCTCGTAATTGCTCATAGCTTAGATGATAGGCAAAAAAAACCTTTGGAAAACAATGACATTTTTCCCTTATTGCCTCGGGATGAGGCCAAATAGGACCTCCAATTTGTTGATTGGTGGATGAAACGGTTGGTGATTATTTGATTGGATCATCAAAAGCATCCACGTTGATAGAAAGACAGCTGGAAAGGAATGTTTACAACTTAGGACAATTTTTTAAAACATGTTTCGATTAGTGTACCGATTAATGCAAATGGCGGCAAGCGGATTACAAGAGTCCCTGCTAGCCGAGCATGGACTAATAAGAATGAACTCCCTCAACAATTCCTGTAGAGTTGTTTATCTTATCATTGTTTTATTTCTAGACACACTCGAGGAAAGAGCCGAGTAGTAAGACAACTAACTCTGATTTGTTGACTGAGGTCTCTCGAATTATCATTACTGAATTTGATGTGTTAGTTGAACATTACCAACCATATTTTCATGAGTAAAGTATTGGTTTTGACAGTCACATCTCCTCTATAACCTAATTCATTCAATATCATGTATCTATATTATTTTATTATAATTTCCCATCCTAAAATGGGACCTCATTTAACATATTAGTAATGCATATCCTTTTTATATGGGTATGAATTAAGTTGTTTATTAAATATGATATTAAGACTTTTCGATGAAGGAAAGTTAGGGTGGCCTTTATTAGAGGACTAGCTTGATATTTTACATTGGCACATTTACATATAGAATTGGAACTTTTGAATATGATAAAAAGGGATAGAAAGTATAATATTAGTTTGTGGGAAAAAGCTATCATATTAGTAGCGAAGGAATTAAATTCATCATAAAAATTAAATTAATATCATAAAAATTAAATTAATATTGAATTTTTTTTTATGTGATTGTATGAGAGAGACCGTGAATGAGTGAAAAAGAAATCGCAACGAATGTGTTGTAGGTTGTATCTTTTCACACTGATAGATTAATAAAGGGTTTAGTTATCTCGTGATGGATGTAGCCCATTTTGGGTGAACCACATATATTGGTGTCTCTCTGGTATATGTATCCCATGTGTTTAATTTTTGTGTATTGTTTAATGTTATTTATGTTATTGTACTACTAAACTATCTTTCTAATAGAATACTTATTTCATGAAAAAATACATTTGTTTATTATGGGTGGAACATAAAAATGAATGGTACATGTTGTTGATAAAACATTTGTATTTATGAACAATGGAATGATGACAGGTCAAAGTAGTTTTTAATATTTCTAGTCTTCAATATAAATGCTAGAACATTGCACTCAAGTAGCTTGTGGGTTGATTTTACCTTACTATAAATATATAGAAGGGTTCGGTTTACACATTATCCTATGAAATGGGTATATATTTGCACTTATACCATTTTGTTATAATAAGTATATTAAGGTGAATAACATGTTACTTATGTTTCAATAGTTAAGCACAATTAATGATCAAACTTTATATTATATGATTATGGTTAATAAAGAGGAAGCACCACACTTCTAATGCTTGAATGGGTGAGTAAGGACATTAAACAAATACTTATATCATAAACTGAGTAATGAGTGTTAAATGGTAAGATGAACCAAACAAAATTTGAATATTTCCTTCAGAGGTATGGCCTCCAAGTAGTATGAGTCTTGAACTATTTCATGATGAATCATAGTTTAAATTATTTTATATATTTGAAGTGAATGTACTTTGATTAAATCGTCAAGTAAACATTGATATTAGCTAATTTAGTTTGCTTGAATGTTAGAAGAAACAAATTATACCCCATATTCCCCAAATAGATAATAAGGGTATTGGGTATGTTACAGTTTCTTACACCATTGCTTATAAATTTACATTGTTATATTTCCACTTTAAATTGAAAATGTTACTACTCTACAAAAATACCACATTACACAAAAGGGAAAATCAAGCCAAAATGACTCATAAAGATGCATGTCCCCATATGATGCAAGAACACCCCTACCCTAGTGGTCATCATGCATGCATTTTCTTTATTATTGAAGAGTAAGGGTATCATCCTTTCAAATAGTCTAGCATTTAGAAATGGAGCCATGGCGTGAAAGGAAATGACTTTGTAGTTTATTAAATAAGGAATATAGAATATATTTTAGAATTTGTTTATATTATTGAAGAGTAAGGATATCATCCTTTCAAACCGTTTAGCATTTTATAAATGGAGTCATAGCGTAAACGGAAATGATTTTGTAGTTAATTAAATAAAGAATAAAATATATATTGGTTTGGGTTTGTGAGCACCCAAGGAAATGACTTTGTAGTAAATTGAATAAAGAATAAAGAATATATTTTATAATTCGGTTATGCAATTTAGTGATAGTTGCTTATATATCCTTAATAGTACAAAAGCAAAGAAAAATATATTTTTGAGTACATGCAAAGTTAAATTGGTGACATATTGGGGAAATCTAGCATATAGGTTTTGTTGAAAATATTTTTTTTCAACATAGTATATTTGATTTTCTCTAGTATCCATTTTATTAGTAATTGCATGCATTTTCCTAAGGAATTCAAGGTTGAGTTTCACCCTATGTAACTATCAATTTCATGATGTTTTTGTAGGACATCATTTTTTTTGGATTTAAGTGAAAACATAAAAATGTAGAAAGTAATGGGATGTCTTAAGGAACACTCAGCAACTTGGACCACTCAATTTGGACTTTTACTTATTGGAAGTACATTTTTGTGAAATTGGTCAAATTAAGGGTTTTGTTATTTTTATAAACGTATGTTAAGTAAATGGTAACTTTTTGGAAAATTTTAGAATATTGGTTTTTTAGAAAATGTGAATTAATTTATCTATATACCCTTGGATTCATTCCTAGATGAATCCATGTGCATTTCCCTAATCCATCTCACTTTTTTTACCCCGTTTTTAATGACAATGACATACGATTTTCAATGTTGATTAAGTCAATAATCCCAATGGATTCATAGAGTATTGCCATGCGATTTAATGTTGTTAGGGTATATGAACCAAATCCTTTGTATAGAAATGGTGCATGTCATGACTAAGAGGGTTTTCCTTATCATATGTGAAATACGTTTAATTTGTCTCTTTGTGAATTGAGTTGAAGATTGATTATCAAAATCGTTTCTTGAACACCACCAATATTAATAACCACTACTTATGAGCAAAGGGGAGAACAAATCAAGGACATCCCTAATTTTGCTTGATCTACAATCTTTCACTAGCTCTAGAAATGCACACCCTAGTTATTAAAAAATCACACATGGTATAGAAAATGCATTAAAATCAAGATCTAAAACAAGGAAATAATGTATTAGTATGTCTTGACTTCTCCATATATAGTTGGAATTCATAATAGACTTCAAAAACCACTATTGTTGTATTAGTATGTCTTGACTTCTCCATATAGTTGGAATTCATAATAGACTTCAAAAACCACTATTGTTGGAAACTTTGGTTAAACAAAGTAAGATCATAAAAAAGCCTAAATCTAAATCCAAAAAGAAAATTGGTATGTGCAAGTTAATTCTCCAAGTTAGGGATACTCCTACCTTAGCATGCATGTGTAGCTTTGGGGCATGCATTTTCTATTGTTAGATTTCATTTCCTACTACTAAATTTTTCTTCATTTTGCATTTAGAGACACTTTCAAGGAAATGACATGATATCTAAGCATGTGGGAAGGTTTTGAAGATTACAATATGTCATTTACATGCTTTATTTCATCCATGATGTGTATGGTTTTTCTAAATTAATTCCTTCAATTTCCTTCATACTCTATACTTAGTTCTTGGTTGGACACAATGTATGGTTTTTCTAAATTAATTCCTTCAATTTCCTTCATACTCTATACTTAGTTCTTGGTTGGACACCGTTGCAATAGATACATATAAATTGGAGTCCAGGATCCTAGGTAGTATACATGCTTTATTTCATCCATGATGTGTATGTTTTTTTGAACATGCAATTTTACGAAGACTAATGTGAATTTCATGACTTAAAAAAACAAAGGAATATTTATTTTTGGGGAAATATGTAGTGTGCATTTTGGAAATAGTGTGAATTATAAAAATATAGGACAGTTCACGATGTAAAATATTACATCCGTTTACATTTATATCTCAACAAGAGTTCATTTATGAGGTTTGGTGTGTGTTTTATAGAACCATGCCTTTTTATTTTGTATACCTTGTTTTACACACAAAATTCATCTTTTAAGAAAACAACAAACATTTTGAGCATTAGCGTACATCTTAAGCATGTCAAATAATGTGTCATGGAAGATGACATGTCAACCTTCCATCATAACTCTTGCGAAGTGTAATTTTTTTTAAAGTTCAAGCCAATATTGTGTGTCGATATTAGGCCTCATGTGTTGAGGTAGCGCCTTAGGGAGCCTGAGTTGGACTCATGAAACTTGGAGTAGATTATTGGGTTGGACTCAAGGATGACTAAGCAACCTATATATAAAATCTAAGCCTCATGTGTTGAGGAATGTACTATGATATGCCAAAGTGATGATGTTGTACAATCTTGTTGAACAAGACTAAGGACCTATGTGTCAAGTCAGATCCTCATGTGTTGAGGTGGACCTCATGTGCAGAGGTAATGATTTTCATGTCGAAGAATGAATGGTATGTGATGTATTACTAACCATAGTCACTCGATATGGATGAGCTACTAAGTCTCCTCTAGAGATTTTCCACCTCTAGAGTGAATTGCTTTAGCATATGACCACTTGGAACAATAATAATATAATATGTTCACATCATTGGACAAATCTACTTAGTATAATTGATATGATAGATAAATTAAAGTTGGCACCAATGGACCATGCAAATAAGATAACAAATAAAGATAAGTTGCATTGAGAATGAAGTGAATTCGAAATTGCTCATAATAAAGAATTCAATTAATTAAGGAGAACTCAGTTTGATTAACTCCAAGTGATAATAACAAAGAATACTCAATCTAATTAAAGATAACTTGAATTGATCATTTTAGTGATGCAATCAAAACGATATCTAGTTAAGAGAACTAACTAAGTGTTAATAAAGAATATTTAGTTAAGTAAAAGTGTTTTGCATGACAATACTCTAGTTAAACTAAAAGTCTACACTTATGTTAAACTAAAAGATGACACTTGAGTTAGCATCCTAACTAAGTGGTCTAGCATCTAGTTGTAAGGTGAGTTCATCCTAAATTCGGAAGAGCATATGGCAATAAAGAAAAGGTATTGCACAATTTTTGTGCATGATTGATGAATTTGAAGTGCAAAGGAATTTCTCCATGCAGCCATTTGCAACATTCTGCATGAGACCACCTTCTTCCATGCAAGAATTCACTAATACTTGCATGAGACAAAAAAATGAGAATTAAGGTGTGTGTAGGGTATATAGTTGAGTCATCCAATCCTTCTCTCTTCCCTATTGCTCAATGATTACACCTAAAGTGTTTGAATTCTCTCTTATCTTGCACTAGGGGTGTTGAATGTAATCTACAATTGTAAAAGACATTCTATGTTATCTATCATTGTGCCAAGGAGATCTATTGGGTTTTTCTCCCTCATTGTTTTGAGGATTTTCCCTAGGGTACATACTGTGTTATGTGTGAATGCTTATGTGTATGAATGTTAAATTGATTTCAAGTACTCAGTTATTCCACATTTAAAGATTAAAATATCAAAGTCCAACAAAATTCAACACTTTTAGGGCATGGTGTGCATTTCCTTGAGTATGTATAATTAAGGTTGCATAATACGTGTTTTGTAATTAAATTAGTTTATAATTTAACTTGTATTTGAAAAGAAGGACTAAAAATCATATGTAGACAAAAGATTAAGTTGTGTTGTATTTTTATCATTCCTAGACTTAAATATCATAAGAGTATGACAAAGTCAATAGAACTAGAATTACACAAACACATATCTCAAGGAAATGAACAAAATGGTTTTCATCATCTTATAAGAATACCACATTCATGAGAAATAATATTTTGCACAAAGGATTGTTGTTTACAACTCTAAATGAAAGACTCCAATCCTCCAATCTTCTATGTAAAAATCATTTAAAGGATCCGATTAGTGGGTATCCCAAAATAAATCTACAAGCACATGAGATATACACTATTGTACAAACAACACAATTTTAATTTGTTCTACTTACCATTTACCAGCAATATTGCTTCACAATCCAAGGATGTACAAAATGCACACCAATAAATTTAGAACTTATCGTCCAATTTTATTTTAAACATGGAATCTCTACACATGCGGAATTGCATCTTGTGTTATGATATTTGGGTGATTGTACACTTTGTATGAGATAAATTGAATGTTATGACAATGTTCTCAATGTTGTTATGAAATGCCAAGATAAGAAGACCCTATTACATCCTTATTTCCATATTTTCTAGGGGCAAAAAAATCAAGCAACAACAACTTCATTATTGTCTTTTGTTGCAAGAACTTGATATGTAGTATTATAATCTCCATTACTCATGGAAAGAAAATGACAAAAGAATGACCCCCCTTTCAGGTGGTTGGAAAGCACCTTCTAAGAAAGTTCTAATTGAAAAGAAAAAAACATCAACAATACCTAATGGATAATGATACACTTACATCAAACATTATGAATAATATTTCATATCAAATATAATACTTAATATAACCTTCATCAGTTCATAGATCGACGGTCGAGAGCTAAGCCGAAGAGGATCGACAGTCGGGAGAGTTGAAGTGCAGAAAGATGTCTAGAAAAGTATGGGTTTTCGCTACTTGAAATATCGACGATCATGAAGCATTTCTATACAAGATTCAACAGTTTAGGATCAGTTCCGCATAAGATAGGTGGAAAGGTTGAAGTTCCACAAAGGATTGAAATCGGACGACTGCGAATCAGTTCGCAAGAAGATCGACAGTCGATAGTAGATCCGTAAGGAAAGCGGACAGGATAGAAGTTCCGCATAAAACCAAGATGCAACGACTAAGAAGTGATTGACAGTGCGGAAAGGCCAGTGCAGAAAAGTCGGTACAGAAAGGCCAGTGCAGAAAATTCGGTGCGGGTGAGGAACCGCAGAAATCAAAAGGTCAAAGTTTTGGAAACATTGAGTTTTTGACTTCTGCATTCTACAGTGTGGGTGAGGAACTGTGGAAATGAAAAGGTTGAATTTGTTGAAACTGTGAGTTTCTGACTTCCACATCCCGCGATCCGAAATATCGACGATCATAAAGAAGCCCGCAAGAGATCAACGGTGTGGAACGTTTGGTGCGGAAATCATGGAATGATATTTGAAAAAGGCACATTTGGTATTCGAGTTCCACCTTAGATCAACAATCATGAAGAAACCCGAAGGAGATCAACGGTGTAGAACGATTGAGGCGGAAAGCAAAGTGTGGAAATTCACAACTTGAGATAGGACGGTTGAAATTAGAGGTGAATGAAGATCAATAGCTACAGGAGATTTCACTGTTCAACATGTAGGTAAGTTAACCATTGGGATGGGAGCGAAATCATAAAAACGGTTTAAGTTTGGTTTGTTCTCCACAATTGATTCAAGAGTTTGAAAGATCCAACACCTAAGAATGATTTCTCCTATTAGAATAGCCAGGTGTTTAAACCAAGAGACTGTATGCAAAATTATTGTGGAATCTAGTTTTGTGCTAAACAGATCAGAGTATTTGCTGTGCGGATTCGCAATGGTGAAGAGATGCATCCAAAAATGGTAAAGAAGAATGTCTGTAGGAAGCTCGCAAATGGAAGGTGAAATCCGAGTTTTGGGAGAGAAACATGCCTAGTAGCCAGAGAAGATGAAGCCCGCAGGTGGAGCAAGGAAGGGATCCCACAGAGGGTTTAAAGAAGTCCACAGAAGGAATGAGGAAGCTTGGAGGCACAGTGGAGGATCATACATGCATTAAAAATAAAGCCCACAGGTTCGTGGATGAGTTAATTAATCTGTAAACATACAGTGATACAAATTAATTAAAATCAGAGAAATCCCGATGGTTTGAAGATGTAACAAGGTTTAATCAATTAGTTAAATAAAAAGTGTAATAAGACAAAATTGATAAAAGAGAATTGTATAGAATTAAAGCAGAGAGGTAATGTGTTTGATGGAAAGACATGAAGAGTGAAAAGGTGTGTTTGTCTTTAATGAAGAAGAAAAACCATTTTGAAAAGGCATGAAAGAGATATTTAATGAAGAATCAAAATAGAAGGAAATATGCCTCTGTGGTCTCTGTGGGTGACTAATGAATATCTAAAGAAGAAGACTAGAAGTCAGAGAATGCAAAGTGTATCTCTGCAATCTAGACTATTGTAGCAGCAAGACGAAAGACCAAGTAAAGAAATCAAGAGACAGAGTTAGAAGAAGGTATAGGAAGTTTAATAATATCAAATTAGGGTGGCAGGGTGGTGCTAGGGCAGGCTACTTTCCCGCAAGGAGGTCTTAGCCTCCTTCCAGTAGTGGCTGGAGAATTAGGTTATTGGTGTATCCTTGTCTGTAGGTGCATACATAAATCAGGGTATTGGTGTATCCTTGTTTGTAGGTGCAGGCATAATTTAGGTTGGGGGTGCATCCTTCAGTGGTGGATGAGAAACTTGGGGATTGTGGTCTCCAACAAGTGGGTGCTTGCAAATAACTATTGTAATTGTAAAAACAAAGTTTTGCTGATAATAGAAACATGTTGTGTTCTGTGTATCTTGTTGATTCAATGTTTTGATTAAAGTTTAATAAGTGGTTTAAAAGGAAAAAAGTCAACAATACTGATTCACCCCCCCTCTCAGTATTGACCAGCTATCAACACTTATACTTAAGGATGGAGACAAAGTAATACCAAGTAAAGTTGCTAAAAGTGATGGTAAAGTTCCTCGGACATTCAAGAAACTCAAGTACGCTAATGGTCATTTATTGTTGACTTTGATATGCATGTCTACTGAAAATTACACATTTAAATCTCCATGAATGAATATGAAACCTCGAATGATGAGAAACGAAATAAGGATGAGATTCACATACATTGTATATGCATCATTGGATATAGAAGTTAGAATTTAATGTTAGAGTTTTTATTTGAAGCATGTAAACCATATGCATATTGCTAGCATGAATAAATATATGATTTCATAGGATGGATACCTAATTGCTCAATTTGTATGTAACACAACATGTACACATGGGTGTATGTATATTGTCATCCTTATTTTCCTCAAAATATTAGATCTAAACCATTTCAACAAGCGATTGTATTTGAGTGATTTGAGAAAGATAAACTGTGGCTTTATGCAAGTCATCTGTATGATTTGTGTTTGTGAGAAACAAATATGTAACACCCCGGTTTTGACCTCGTTTGCATTAAATGTATATGATGTATATATTGTAATTAATCATGGTGTGGAGCTAAAGGCAAAATCCCCACCATCGATTTAGCATTTTATGTTTCGACAATTAAAATCGTTGCAAATTGTATTTTGTGCTAGCATACATTATAATTTTGGACATCATGTAAATATACAATTTAATTAAAAAACCAATGCAACAAATAATGAGATGGGGGCATGATTTCCTAAGGATACGGGGGGGGGGTACACATTTTGACTCCTTAGGCAAGCAAAAACCCAAAAATGTTTGTCCATTCCAACATGCTTTCACGTTTTTCATGTTTTCCTCACCATTCTCCTTCACGTTGGGCTCTTGGAGGAAAATAGAACTTCTTGTGTGGGTGTTCATTCACATTTTTGGTTGTTTACCTCATTTTCCTCAGGCTGGGAAATCGTTTTTGGTAATGCTAACAAGTGGGAGAAGAGACCCACGATTTTTGGGTGTTGTTGAGTCCGTTTTGGCCACGTTAGGGCCATAAACGGCTTTGGAAATCAAATTCCCGCTAGAGGGTTGTTTTTACCCATCTTGGTAAATCATTTTGTTGCTGAAACCATTTTTCCTCAACCCATAATTTTGTATTCTGCTGTGTGTGCATATTTTTTTTTATCTGAACTGGTTTGGGAGTGGAAATGGGGTCTGACTAGCTCGATAAACCTAGTGTGAGAAGGAACCTTACAGACAGACCTAGGGGGTTGGTTTTCTTCTTTGCACAGCCTAAATTGCACTGGAAGGGAAGGCATAGCCCGAGGGACTGTGTAGCAGAGAAGGGGATGCTTCCTTGTGTTGAGTGTGTAGATGTTTTAAAAGTCAGGCTAGATCTGGTGCAGGTGTCCATAGATCTGGTGTTGAGCTCACTAGCTTAGAAGTCAGACTTTCCAGCTCCTTTACAGCCTAATAAACCCAACTGTGTTGGCTTGGATGAGTTTTTGTTGTATCCTTGGCTATGTGTGAGTATGCTAGTGTTCCCTTATTCCATGTGAGAATCATGCCCAGCTCGGGGGTGGCAGTGTTGCTGAGAGATTGATGAGCACACTGGCATATGGTTGGGTGGAACGTTGCAGCGACGTAGCTGGTTGCGGGACAAACTTCTTTCAAGATAAGTATTTCTTGTGTTTAAATCCTTGCAATTGTATTTTTTTTTATAAATTAGTATGAACATGATGAATGCTTGAATGGAATGTGTTTTGCTTCCGCTGTATGTTAATGATTTATACATCTGCATATGTATCTTCTATGTCAATGCATTTTTATTTTATGTTCATGGGGCTAGATTTCCCGGATTAGCAGCACCATGGTCATGTTCTCTCTCCAGTGGACATAAGGGGATGTGACAAAATCCATTAGTAATTGGATGCATTGTTGCATGCTTGATTGTTTGTTTAGTGTGATGAATGTATGAAGTTGCATAAATTAATAATTTTCCTCTCAAGATGCATAACCTAAATGAGGGTCAATATTATATCCTATTGTGTAAAAGAATTAATCTAGAATTTCTAGTTTAAACTAAGTTTGGGCTTAATCCAAACTCTCATAGATTTTGGACAAGTATGGTTCAATATTGAAGTGAACCCATCTCTATTGAAGTTGTGTGCTAGCAATAATGAAGATTCATGGAATTATTACTTACAAAGAATAGAATGAAGATGAGATATATATGTAAAGTAGAGATCTCCCATGAAGTTTAGATCTTGTAATTTTCTTATTTATTAATTTTATTATGTGGCTAAGTCTTGTTTGAGAAGTTTGATATTTCAAAATAGAGCTTTCCACTTGTATTTGGCTTGAGAAAAAAAATATCAATAATTAGTATGGTTGCATGAGTTGGCCACCTGATTGCGTGCAATGGATATGGAATAAAGTAGGTGTTTGTTATACATGGGGTGTGTACGACTACAAATCCTTATCTTTTGAAATTATAAGAGCTAATGTTATTTGATGGAAGGGTTAGTCTATCAATGACTGAGGTAATGTATGTGTATAACAATAATTTAGAGTATGGTTGGGCTAGTCTCTTCTCATAACTACAGAATGAAATCATTTCATTGTGACTTTCCATTTGAAAGTATAATGAAGGTAACTGTAAAACCAAAGTAATGGATGAAATTTTAATTGAATTCAAGAAATAAAAAGTAAAAAGAATCTCGACACGGTTCAAGGGAAGAAAACATAAATATAATTGTGAAAGGATTCACATGGGTGCTATTATGCAGTAGAGGTATGTTGTATTCCAATACAATATACGAATTAAAAAAACATAAAAGAGCAGTAGAGGTATGTTGCATTCTAATACAAATCACTGAGAGGCAATCCAGAGTGCCGTAATTATTTTGGTGTCTAGTGCACTAAGAGGTACTTGAAATACCCAATCAAGCATCGACTATTATGTAGTTGTTGTACATAATAGATTATCTTAGAACTGAACAGGGTATGAATGTGCAGTAGAGGTATGCTGCGTGTATGCTGCATTCATGTACAAATTACTAAGAAGTAGTCTGGAATATCGTAGTTTATTCCAGTTCCTGGTGCACTGAGAGCAGGGAAAAATTTAAGGATGTGATATTTATCCTAGAGTATCTAAAGGGAGGCGAATATGGTATTAAATATCTATTTTAAGGTAGGCGAATCTTTCCATTTTTTAAAGGATAAGTATACATACTTTGTGAATAATCCCTTATTGAAAAAAATAATTAGACGAAATTTTCTAATTAAATAATTTACAATGAACAAATATTTATGATATGTGTTTTTGTGTTTGTTGAAAATTCACAATCTCAATTTCATCAATGTTTATCTAATATGCATATTCCTCTTACAATTTACCTCTTATGTGAGTGTTTTTCATTATTTTTCATACATGTGCATGCAATAATGGAAAAATATCAAGATAGGATTGGACATCCATGTATATTGCTAAAAATAATATTACCAATTATGCAAATTTCAAAAAATAATTCAACATAACTCCTAATTGATGGAAATGCATTGTCTTGGTGAATTTAGACATAAATAGTGATAAAGAAAACAATTTATGTTTGCTAGAAGTTCATTATGGAAATGGCATAAAAAAATTAAATGATTATTCATGTTCTCCATAACTACTCCATAAGGAAAAAATTATGGATAATTAATAACTAAAAATTTAATTGCAAAACGAAAAGTCTTGGAAACTTGAGAAATACATATGTACCTTGCTTCTTTTCACTACTACATACATTGTGCCATTTCCAATATTATTAAATTAATTCAATTGGCGTGGTGAGAAAACACCCTAAATTTGTTTGAGTACATTACAATACCTCTCTAAAATAAATAATTAAAGTCTCAAGTATGTAGGATTATAAAGTAAAGAAACACAAAGAAAGTAAAACAAATGTCATTATATTGGAGGAGACACACAATAGCAAAACAAGAAGTGATTGTAACCCAATTTGAAAATTGTCAAGGGAAGGTGATTCCTCTTCATGATATCATAGTTTTGAGATCGAAATAAATTCAAGTTTAACATGTCTTACAATTGACAAAAATATAAACCCATAAGGAATACTAAGAAAACACATCAAATTCACCTTAGAAGTGGCAAGAATATAGACTATCGAGTATATATTGGAAAGAAACCAATGCAAATAAATTTCTACACTAATATTCCTCTTGGAAATGATTTACCGTACCAAAATATGCTAATCGATTCTAATTCCAACTATGCGAGATTTATATATTGTTGGGCCCAGAAATGGCCCCTTTTTGACCACTCTTATCCACCTATTTTTGCCTCATCCTACCCTATTCTGCATGCTAAACAGATGTTTTTCCCTCACTTGGCCCCTCAAGTCATAAAGGTATGGTTAATTATTGTCTTATTTTATTAATGCTTAGGATTGTGGTAATCAGGACCCTACATCTTAAATTATGCTAACATATGATAGTTTTATAAAGATATTTCAAGATATAGAGAATACAGGTGTAGTGGGCCGAACATGCCAAAGGAGGGATGGACATTCATTGCTAAAGCTGATTGCCATCCACTCCATCATTGCCCAAAGAACGCGGTCCTAGTGTATTAATCCATGTGAGCTGTACAAGGGCGGCTGCAATAGATTGCGACAGATTTGGAGGCAACAGTGCTGTGCTGCTCAAAAGTAGTTGTAATCTGCGGCATATCTTCTCAATCAATCAGGATTATTATTTCTGGCTCAAATAACAGCTTCCCTATATATGCTGCTCTCATCTTGCCATGACTGTAACAACTTATTGTAATTAGGGCAGCCTGAAGATCAGAGATCTTCATGGCTTCCCGATAATAGGAGGAAGAGGTTATGATTGTAATGGCATAAATATGGGAAACCATTCTGAGCCAGGGGTTGAACTTTAAACTAAATTATTGTATCAGCTGTGATTAAGGTTGCATGATTCATCTGCCATTTTTAATACAAGGAGTTTGATTCAGATCTCGACGTTTTAACGTGTGTTACTTCCAGCATCTCTGTGTGAAGGCTGGGCCCGTCTTCCCATAGGGATTGCTGAGTTAATTAGGTATTTATTCTGTTGTGTGATCATTTCCTTTCTTCATAGTAAGCTGCAACAGTCATCGATTTACAGTGTGTCATTGGATAATTAGTAATTGCATTTCCTGTAAAACTGCAGTGGTATGGTGTGTCAGTAGACTGTATAGGTTAATCGTCTCTTATGCAACTGTGTGATAGATGTAACAACCATGTTCATCCCTAGTTCTTTCAATTGATGTTTCCATAAATCTTTGCAGTTCATTCCTTTGCTTTTATAGTTGCAGAATTTCATTCCTATACTTTGAATTTCTAGAATAGCTGAATTCAATTCATGTCCTTTGGATTTCTAGAATAACTAAATCAGGATAATTGGGTATATCATTAGATGGTTTGGCAATCAGGATTTCATTTTCTGCAAAATTAATCTAGATGTTATTTCCTGAATCTTTCAATTCTAGATTAAGAATCGTAAAAGGTACTTGTGGTTGTATTCTTGAGAAAGTAAATTAGATTAAGTGGATTATGGGATGAGCGTGGCTAAACAGGAAAGTAGGATCATTTACTTACAACAACTTAGTGTTTAAAGCATATATAATGCATATTATCCTTGAAATAAAAGACTTCCCTGGGTTGACAATTTATATTGAACACTCTATATGTTAGCTTTAATTAACTTGCATATAGGGTGCCCAACATTTTGGCATCATTGCCGAGGAGGATAAGTATTAGACACTATTGTAGTTGCATCCAGTAATTGTCTTTATTCAGTCTTCTTCAGTTTTTTCTCGTTTGCATGTTTTGGGTTGCATGAATACATGAAGGGTACAACGTGACCATCTTATAAATCCCAAAACCCCACAGAACACTAACGTTGCAGGTGGTTGAGGCCGTGGGCGAGGTCTAGCATTGGGGAGAAGAAAATTCATTGATGATCTGGTTGATAGAACCAATTCTTCTACCGGAGCTCGCTATCAGGAAACACCCATTAGAAGAAGCCCTGCCAACCCTGGAGTGGCAGTGCCAGGTTCTACAGTGGAGAACACACAAGGAGTTGCAACACCCTCGAATACCCTTGCAGAGGAAGACAGAGTTAGTACTGCAGTATTGGCTGATCGAGATCTAATCTATCACATTAATGGGAAGGTTGTGACTGAAGAGGAGTGGACACGGTTCCATTAGAAATTCATCGATTAGTGGAAGAACAAAGAGGATAAAATAGAAGAAAATATGAGTAATAGACACGATTCCGAAGAGGAAGAGGCAATGGGAGAAAATCATCATCATGAAGGTAATTCCCTGCCTGAAGGGACAGTGGCTACACTTCAGTTCCTAATTCAACAACCAGAAGGGATAGCCCCCATGAAAAATATATCGCCATCGGTGTTGCCTCGCTTTTATGGAAAAGCAGCAGAGGATTGAGATGAATTTATTTTTGAATTTGATATTCTCTGTCGCAGCTATGACTACACCACCAACGCACAGAAGCTGAAACACTTCCCTGCCACTCTAAAGGACAATGCATTACGTTGGTTTATGATCCTAGGAGGCAGAACTGTCACTAATTGGGACAGGATGAAACAGGCGTTCCTCAAGAAATATCAGGAGTACTGCAATACCAAGGATAAGAGAGAAGAACTGTTTAAAATGGTAAAGAAGGATGATGAAAGTCTGGAAGATTTTGTCGAAAGGCTTTTATATAATGTGCAGAGAGCTCGACAGACTAATATGGGGTTAGATGTGCTCAAAATAATCCTACTTTGGGGGATTAGTGATGATTTCCTAGATATGTTAAACCTGTTAGGAAAGGGGGATATCTCCAAGGAGTCCTTCGAGAAAATCGTGGAACTGTGCAAAAGGTACTCTAGGGGATCTTCTAGGAATAACAGGCGGGACAAACGGGACAAATTAGAACATGATGTCTTCGACAGAACTCAAAAGCCATCTAATGGAGGAGCCACCCGTGCAGAGATAGGAAATCTCCTTGAAAATTTGAAAACAAAAATGATGAGCTCCATCTCCTCGGAAATAGATGTCTAGAGGGAAAAGCATAAACAAGCAGTAGAGGATCTCACACTAGGTGTATTCTGCCCTAAATGTAGAAAGAACCACCCTCTGAAGGAGTGCTCGCTCGACAAGATAGAAGTGTGTCAGCTGTGCAAGCTGAACCATGACACAAAAGAATGCCCCTCAATACCTCAAGTGAAGGCTATTCTGCAGAGGTCAACTCCAAAGGTGGAACCAGCTTACTTTATTGTACAAAAGAAGCCTTGGCAGCCTCAAAATCAAGGTGTGACTCCAGACTCGTTTCCATTTTCGAATAACATGAATAATTGGAATAATATGCAGCCACTATGCAACATATGAATACACAATTCCCTTCATCTTATTCCAATCCTCAATGGTACCCCTCTCAACCTTCAATGCAAAATTTTAACTCCTGGAACCCCTGGGCTCAGCCACCACATCCACCAAACCAACCAAATTCTTGTTCTCCTAGATAGAGGAATTTCCATCCAGGGAACTAGTTTCCTCAACAGCTTCCACATCAACTGTTTTCTCAACAACCATACCCTCCTCAATATCCTCAGCCTTATCGGCAGTCACAGCTGCAACTCCAGAACAATGATGTCCCCAATATGCCAATACGACCTCAGTTGCCTGCTCAACCTAACCCTAACCCAAATAATAAAGCAGTCCATCAATTTGAGATTGTCAACATGCTTACTTACTCCCTTACTCCTGTACCCTGCAACGATATCTTCTTACGATCAAGAAAGGTAGTGGAGCCTTTGATCATTGAGGATGTTCCATCCTCTGTGCATGAAGAAGGGATGAATCCACAATATTTATCCAATGCAACCCCCATCATTGAAGATGCTGAACATCCTACTAATATGCCAGCTGAAACACAGAATGATGCATCTATTGACACACAGCCTACCCAGCTGATTAGGGAACCACCGTACCCTGAAAGATTAATGCTACCAAAGGTAGTGGGACAACCTCAGTTTAACCTCTTAGGAGAGTTAAATAATTTTTATGTTAAAATTCCCCTCCTTCAGGCCCTTCAAGATGTACCTATCTATGCTAGAACTGTTTGGGACCTGTGTACAAGGAAAACAAGAAGGAAACTAAGGGATCCCCCCACTGTTCATGTCATAGGGAAGTTATCTGCATTGATAATGGGAAAAACCCTCTTGGCCAAATACGACGACCCTGGGAATCCCACTGTCACTATGCAGATTGGGCATACAAAGATACCCAACGTACTGGTAGACTTAGGAGCAGCAATTAACGCTATGACTATTGAAATTGTAAGAAAACTTGGGCTCACTAATCTTATGCCAACTCCCACCGTTTTAGAACTAGTAGATAGGTCCACTATTAAACCTGAAGGAATTTTGGATGATCTCATTATCTCGGTTGATTCTTGGGAGTACCCTGCTGACTTCTTGGTTTTACAACCTAAGTCGCAGCTAGGAGGACACCCATTGATCCTGAGAAGACCTTGGTTAGCTACAGCTGATGCTTGCATCAACTGTCGATCTAGGTCTATGACCATATCAGATGGCACTGAGACAAAGAACCTCACTCTCTATCCTCCAGCTCGACCGATCCTGGAAGCTGAAACCCCGTTATGGATGGAGCCAGAGGAAGAAGAAGGCGTTCATCCATTATTAACAATAGGGAAGGCCTTAAATTTTAAAGATGAAATTGAAGATGAAACCATTAATAATTTCATCAGTGAACCCACTTCTGTCAATAATAAAATTTATCAGATCCTGAATACTACTCTAGGTGAAGAGGAACAAGAAAATCTCACAAAAGAGGCATTAGTCAATGACACTCATATAGTTCCAATATTGAAAAATTCAAAAAGTGTTCCTATCGAGGTAGAGTGTGGAAAAACCTTGAATATTAATCCCAGCCTTTCCCTAGATGAACAGAAGCGCATGATTAGTCTCTTAAAAAAACATAAGGAAGCATTTTCCTGGGAGTACACAGACATGAGGGGTATCCCCTCTAATCTGTGCACCCATCATATTTATATCAAAAGTGACTCCCGACCTGTGTGCCAACCTCAACGATGAATGAACCCCAATCTTAGGGACATAGTGAAGGAAGAAATTTAGAAACTCTTGGAAGCAGGATTTATATATCCAATTTCAGACAGCGAGTGGGTGTCTCCACTCGTAATAGCACCCAAGAAGAATGGTAAATGGAGAGTCTGTGTGGACTATAGAGAGATTAACAAGGAAACACAGAAAGGTCATTTTCCCCTGCCTTTCATCGATCAAGTACTTGACACCTTATCTGGTAAGAAGTTCTTCTCCTTCCTGGATGGGTTTAGCGGGTACAATCAAATCCAGATTGCTCCTGAAGATCAGGATAAAACTACCTTCACCTGTCCCTAGGGAACTTTTGCATACAAAGTGCTTCCCTTTAGCTTATGCAATACACCAACAACATTTCAAAGAGTTGTGATTGGAATATTTTTAGAATTAGTTAATGATAGTATGGAATTTTTTATGGATGATTTTACTCCTTATGGCAGAGATTTTGAAGAAGCATTGAAAAATTTGGAAAATGCTTTAACTCGCTGCGAACATGCCCAGCTATCTTTAAGTACTAAAAAGTGCCATATGATGATGAGTGAAGGAGTGGTGTTGGGGAATTTTATCTCTGTTGATGGCATCCAGGTGGAACCCTCTAAAATCAAGGTAATAAAAAATACACCTACTCCTGTAACTCAAAAAGAAGTGCGAAGTTTCTTGGGACATGCTGGATATTACTGAACTTGCCTCTCCTTTGTTTTCACTGTTAATGAAGGATGTGTAATTTATTTGGAATGAGGCATGCCAGGAAACGTTTGTTAAAATTAAGGAGAAGCTGTCCACAGCTCCCATCCTAAGAGGACCCAATTGGACCCTGCCTTTTCACATTTCTTCAGATGCTTTTGATACTGCCATTGGAGCAGTTTTAGGACAGCAGGATGGTCAAGCACCTTATGCAGTTTACTATATTAGTAAAAACTTAGCCCCTGCTGAACTTAATTATACTGTTACCGAGAAGTAGTTTTTAGCCATTGTTTACTCCATTAACAAATTTCGACATTATATCACTAGATATCCTACATTTGTGCACACTGACCACTTTGCCATCAAATATCTAATGAATAAACCTGTTACCAATGCCAGGGTAACTAGGTGGCTGTTATTATTGTAGGAATTTGATATTACCATTATAGACAGGCCTGGAAGAGAAAATTTTGTCTCTGATTTCTTATCTCGTTTTACTAACAGTGATGATAATTTGCCTGTTGAGGACTCTGTTCTAGATGAACACTTATTTGCAGTTTCAGCTCACTCCCTTTGGTATGCAGATGTCACTAATTACTTGGCTGCAGGAAAGCTTCCAGCACATTTGTCCAAAAGAGAAAAGAGAAAAAATATTCAACAAAGTGCTAGGTATTGTTGGATAGACGATCATCTCTTCCACACAGGCCTTGATCTTGAGATCAGAAGATGTGTAAGAGAAGATGAAATATTCCATATTTTGAAGGCCTTCCATGATGAGCCTTGTGGGGACATTTTGCAGATAGGAGGACAGGACACAAAGCGCTGAGAATGGGCTACTACTGGTCGACCCTTTTTAGGGATGCAAAAAGATATGTCCAGTCTTGTGATAGCTGCCAGAGGATGGGCCAACCCAATAGATTAGATCAAATGCCTCTTCAACCATAATTGGTGGTTGAACCCTTTGATAGATGGGCCTTAGATTTTGTTGGTCCTATCAGCCCTCATTCTAAGCAGAAAGCCTACAACTTGGTCTGTACCGACTACATGACGAAATGGGTAGAAGCTGTGGCTCTGGTGAAATCCAATGACTAGGCTGTGATCGATTTTCTGTATGGCGAAATCTTTACCGTTTCGGGGTACCCAAGGAAGTGGTTACCGATGGAGGACTGCAGTTTGTGTCACATCAATTTGAAGCTCTACTACGAAAGTACCATATTCAGCACCGGATAGCTTCACCATACCATCCCCAAGCTAATGGCCAGGTGGAAAGCACTAACAAAGTTATTGAAGCTATCCTTACCAAGACGGTCAAGAGACATCATAGAGATTGAGATGATAGACTTCCGAAAGCATTGTGGGCATATCGTACTACTTGGCGCAACGCTACAGGTTTCTCTCCTTATGACTTGGTGTATGGGAAAAGTGTTGTCTTCCCGATTGAATTTGAAATTAAGACTTTGAAGACAGCTACGGAGGTAAACTTAGATGTAATTGAAGCTCAGAAGAGAAGATTGAATCAATTGAATGAACTTGACGAGAACCGTTTAGCTGCTGTGGATCAGAAAGTGTTAATCCAGCAACAGAGATCCAATTGGCATGACCGATTCATCAAAAAGAAAGTCTTTTGTGAGGGAGACTGGGCATTATTATATGATTCAAGATTCAAAAGGGACTTTAAGGGTAAATTATGCACAAGGTGGTTGGGCCCATACCTGGTAGACAGAGTATTTGATAATGATACGATCCACCTGGTAACCATTGATGAGAATCATGCACCATTATTTGCTAATGGTCACAGGCTGCGACTGTACCATAAGCCCATTTCAAAGGATGCATTCACTTCACAGATTGCAACTGATCCAGACTACCAGTTAGAACAAGGGCAGGAATTTCTCTCTGCCCCTGTCAATCCTTAGTTAATCGTTGTAAATCTTACATGAATTTTTGTACATAAATAAGTTGATTTTTTTTTACTGTTATTGTTATCTTTTTCTTTTGCACTTGATCCGCTTTTTAAAAACAAAATAAAATGTGCAGGGAAGCGCCTAAGGAGCAGTGGTCTTTATCGAGCCTATTGACCAGGGTCGTCCTTCTGTAACTTCCTACACTAGAAGAAAATTCCTTGAATAAATCTGTTGCAGTCGCAACATGTTCCTTTATCCCATTTTGTATAGCTGCAATACCTTTAAAATCATTGTCTTTTACCCCCACTTCACGAAGCTGCAACACCGTAACTTTCTGCCTTTATCCCGTTCTGCGTAGCTGCAACACCGTAAAACTTCTGCCTTTATCCCGTTCTGCGTAGCTGTAACACCGTAAAACTTCTGCCTTTATCCCGTTCCGCGTAGCTGCAACACTGTCAACTTTCGTCAGCTTAAAGCCTTTTTTCGATTCCAGTAGCTAAGACACCATTTTACTTTTGTCCATTTTCAACTTTTTTGGCAGCTGCGATACCGTTTTACTTTTGTCCATTTTCACCTTTTTCGGTAGCTGCGACACCGTTTTACTTTTGTCCACTTTCACCTTTTCCGGCAGCTGCGAATCTGCCACATTTGGCTAATTTTTCTATAATCCAAAGCCACGACTTTGCTAAACTGTTTGATTTCTCTATGGTCCGTGGCTGTGACTCCTCCATTATTGGCAGAACTCTTTGCAACCGTGATTAGCGACTCCTCCAGATCTGGCTCCGATTCCTGATGGTGGCGATTCCGATTTATACTCCAACATTCATCATGTTTCCGACCAATTTGACACGATGGTTTTGGTTCGCCGGAAGAAAAGGTCATTACAGCATACCTACAATAATGATTACACTTAAATGGTTGCACTTCACACGCTCTACTATTCTCCAAAGGTCACCATCCATTGCGTATTTTTGAAGGTATGGTTTTGATTATCTACTTGATTAAGTATTAACTGGATATGACAATATTAATCATACCTTCCTTTTTGTGCCCATTATTACACCTCCATATCGTTAACCATCCACTCGTGTGACTTAATGACTACTTATGTTACCTAATAACTGCCCCCTTTCCTAATTTGGGATAAATTCCAAATAATTCGATGCTCTGAAACTTTTCTAATTTACCTAACTCCACTCTCAGCTATTCATGCATACTTTGTGCTTTAACCTCCATTGTCAGGATTTGTAATCTGTCAAGCTGCAACACAATTCTGAAGGCAAACAAACATGGGTATTCCAGCTTGGCATGAACCTCCAAACATGCGAGAACTCAGAAGAAATGCCGAATTTTTCACTATTTTTCAAGCTACGGGATGGACTGAATTCTTCCAATGCCTGAATGGGTTTCATCATGAAAAAACTCTACAATTCGCCTTGAATCTTACAGAAACCCACTCAGATGTATGGGGGTTACGTATTGAAGTCTCTGAGGAAACAATGGCTGAGGTCACTGGCCTTCCTCAGGTGGGCAGAGCTTGGTTTGGACGAAGAACCCCCAATCCTGCAGGAGTACAGGATTTTCTCAGGAAAGGGGAGCACATTCAACAGTCACGGAGGGGGATAGCGTTATAGTCACTGCCTCGGCCATGGGATCAAGTAGCAATTTTCCTCAAGAAGTATATCACCTGTGAAGTTAGGTATCAAATGGTTTATTACTCTAAATTTCCCTTATTATCTCATCTCCTTCACAGGGCCTTGCGAAACATTCCATTTTATTTATTCAATGATTTACATCATATGGAGAGGTTTGTCTGAACAACCAAGCATCCAAACTCTTTCCTTACCCACCGTGGCCTCATTAAATTAATAGTTTTACAGGCCCTTTCTCAACAAAACCAAACTTGGGAGCAATTTACAGGTCAAGTTCAGGAACTTGTTCTTCTGCCCGGTGTTCCAATAGAAGAGGAAATGGAAGTACCTGTACTCATGGGGCCTGTTCAAAATCAAGAAGAGCCCCACGGTTGGGGGTAAATGTAGAGCAACAGGAGGTTCGGAGTCCCTCCAATTTAGTTGGGGGGGGAGATGAGACTGGATCGAAGGATCAGTCAGGAGATCAAGCAGAACAATTGGGGGAGAATGTACAAGAAAACCCTGTAGAAAGACTAAATAATAAGGCAGCTCTAACAGCAGAGGCTGAAACTGGAGCAACATTAGATGCCGAGACAGTTGAAACCGAAGATGTTAGAGCTATGACAATAGAAGAAAACACATAGGTGTTGACCATTGAATCTTCCCCTGAATGGGGAGGAACCCTGATTGAGGAAGAACAAGAAAATGCCGAAACAGAGGATATCCCTTCTACATCGGCCGCAAGTCTAGAAATTCCAGCACCACAGGGAAAAAGGAGGAGATCAAAAGATGAAATATGGGCATCACCACCAATAAGACGAAAAAGAACCAGGTCAGTTGTAGCAGCAGAAGCAACATGGGCAAGATGGGAAACCCTAGAAGCACAAATCGAGTTCCCCATTCCAAGACCCAAAGCAAATGACACCCCACAGGAACCGGCTGTAGAAGAACCTCAAATTGAAGGACTTCTATATGAAAATGGGCTATTAAAGGAGGAAGTACAATCGCTCCAGAAGGAATTAGAAAATTGGAAGGAAGCGTGCAGGAAACAGAGTGAAACAAAGCTGCACACATTGGTTGAAGCTGCAGACCAATTAGAAGGATCAACTCCTACTGAGGTTGGTGATGAGGAAGAAAGAGTGGTTTGTCCTATGTGTGGAGGAATCTTTAACCAGTTAGGTTACAAGGTCATAGTTCGTTCCTTTGTAACAAAACATCCCGTACCTACAGTTGTGGAAGAACAGGGACAACCTGATTGGAAAGATGGTGAGGCTCCCCAATAGAAACTCCAACAAAAGGAAGTAGCAGATGAACAGGATGTTGATACACAAGAACCAACATCTTTGAATATTCCTGTTGAAATTTCCACCCAAATCGGGACAGATGAACCAGAGGATGAGGTTATTCCTGATTTTGTTGAAGAAGTCTGCACTGTGACCCCTAAACCTTCTTAGGACATAGAACTAATAGGAATGGAACCCCAGCAGTAGAATGATGATGAGGTCGAACAGGACACTGATACACAAGAACCAACATCCTTGAATATTCTTGTTCAAGTTGCCACCCAATTGGGGGAAGAAGAACCAGGGATTGAAAACATTCTGGAATTTAATGAAGAAATTTGCACCATGACTCCTGAACCGTCTCATGACACATAGATAATAGAAATGGAACACCAACAGCAGGAAGATGAGGAAGTAAACCAGGATGTTGCTACACAAGAACCAACATCCCTGGAAATTTCGGTGGAGACTCTCAAGATGCAACAAGAAGCCAACCCTGGAATGGATATCATTCCTAATTTGGATTTAGGAGAGAATAAGCAAATGCAATCACAATCCTTGGGGGACATATAGTGAAATCCATCATCGTAGAAACGCTTAACAGGTTCATATAGTGAAATCCATCACGTTTCAACATTTTTTAGCATCTTCTTCCCAGTTGTCAAACCATCTGCAATTTTTTTGAATTCTATAACCCTCTTTGAACTTCTACAAAAAATTCCATGCAAATCATCCACAAGCATATCTACTTTGTTAACCAATCTTTCCTTGCTAAGAATTTTGAAAGCTAAATTTGTTCGATGTGCCATGCAATGTATACCAATCATATAAGGTGCGACGTTTGCCTGTAATCGAACAAAAATACCGTTACGATTTCCTTGCATTACAGATGCACCATCTGCTCCAAAACAAACCAACTTTCTAGCAATGTTGATTCCATCCAATCCACTAATATCACATAAAGTATTCATCACAACATTATATAAATTTTCTGCACTAGCACTCTCCTTCATTTTACTCAAAGTAAAAAAATGCACATTTCTCACATGGTTTTGTACAGTGTAAACATTCATACAAATCCTCGAACTAGTGTCTACTGTGGTTACTTCATCTAATGATAAGGAAAAAAAATCAGAATTCTTTATGCTTTCTCCCAAGCCTTTCCTATTAATAGTCAAATGTGATGAAGGAAACTTACGGATTGAAAGGAAGTTTAACAAATCCTTATAATGGACATAATCTTTCATTGGCCTTCCAAGTTTTATAATATGGATAATGGTGCTCATTTGTACTATTTTAGATTGCATTTTCGTTGATACATTTTCCTAGAATAAGCTATAAGTGATCCCTTCATTTTCTTACTATGATCATTGCTAATGTTTTTTTTCATACATTTCAACATTCTCAACATGCTTACATTCTTTTGCATTCTTCCACCTTGACTTGTTTTCCACTTTTCCATCAACATTATCCTTGTAAGAAATTTTTCCACAATGCTTCTCAATGGTATCCTTCTTCAACTGCATTTTAACATCTCTACCATATCTTCAACTACAAATCACACATTTTACTTCAATCACATCACCATTTTCACAAGTCACGGGCTCCATGAATGGAAATATAGAAGTCCACTCTAATTGAAATGACCTTCCAGAATCCCAAATCCCTCTCCTACGTTTATTAGGTCGTCTCAATTCTTCATATTCTTTAGTTAAATCAACCAACCCTTCAACATCACTAGTCAAATTTACTTCATTTTCAATGCAATTCTCTTGTACATATGTAGTTGACATATCAACCACTTTATGTCCAGAAGAATAAAAAAGATCAACTCGGCCAACTTCCTCTTCAATTTCATTTCTCTCTCTAGAGGAATCATGTTTTTGCACCCTATCGAAATATGAAAACAAGTTTTTTTTTTAAGTCATTGACTTTATTGTCTCTTTGTTTTCCATTGAAAGTATTCCCTGCACAATGTGTTAAATATAAAATACTGTTAGACTAATATCGTAATTAAGTAAAGAAAACATTTGATACCTACACATTTTAGAAAAACATTATCAATATATTCATTAAAATGTTTCATGTAACTGTAATCAAACAAACTAAAAACTCTAGAAAAACTTAAATGTTTTTAATACTTAAAGGTTCATTTTGTTATAAGTTTAGCTTACAACCTCTCATCATATATTAAAGTACATCTCTAAAATTGAAGGCATGGTTCTACCATCCACCAAACTTGGATCATAATAAAACTTTATTCATATGCAAAATTTTAACAAAAACCTTATAATAAAAAAAAACTTTCATTAAACTTAGAGAAGATAGAATCAACTTTAGTATCTTGAACTTAACTAACAATTTATAATGAAACATCATATATATTATATATAACTACCAAACGTTCATAAATATTCATATCATACCATAAACATATAATATAAATATTTATGAATGTTTGGTAATATATATATAATAATAATTTTGTTTTTACCATAAAAAAATCCATTAAAACAAAATTACATTAAAAATAACATATAAAAATACACATTTTATTTTCTTTATATACTAATTCACGTACTGGAAATTGTTGATTCACGTTTTTGAGGATTCACTTACTGTAAATTGTTGTCATTTCACGTTTATAGTCACTATAATATAGTGTTTAAATTTAGCTTTCCCAAATGCAATATACTAGCAAATTCATTATCTGCATTTCCTTAAACCAATCCAATTCTCATAGAAATAATGGCAAAATCCCACAAAATATTGACAAGGCATAATCAGTTGGTAAATCAAGCCCTTAATTAGCTTAACCAATGAAAGGGGGAAGAACTAAGGTTTGATGCAATGTTTGAATTGAACTAAGGTTTGATGCAATGTTTGAATTGGTGTTTATTATCAGCTATTAATGCAATATTATGAACAGTATAAATGACCATCCCAATATCTCTTGCATTCTACTAAAATTTTGATAAAAGTAACGCAGAAATCTAATGTGGTTGAGACAGGAACTACTATTTGAAAACACTGAATTTGTTTGAATTGGTGTTTATCATCAGCTATTAGTGCAATATTATGAACAGTATAAATGACCACCCTAATATCTCTTACATTAGACTAAAAGTTTGATAAAACTCATGGTGCTCGCAGAAATCTAATGTGGTTGAGACATGCACTACTATTTGAAAACCCTAAGTTTCCCTTGGAGGAAAAATCTGGGTTAGACGCTGGATTCAATTCCATCTTATTAGATATTACTTTAAAGAATCTGCCCAGGTTCACATTTTAATTATGATTCCTGAAAAAAACCACGAGTGTTTTAAGAAAGAGTGGTCTGTGGCCAATACCACACAGTTTCTTTCTTACAGGAGTTTGATCTGGCCACCACCACCCTTTTATCACACTTGGCAGGTTAACAAAACAAAATGAATCATATCCCGCCGCCAAAGTGACATATGTAGGGTAAGGGGTCTGAATCAGTCCCGCACTTGTCTGTCGAGAGACCCTCATTCCCAGTTTAGCATTCCCAGCAGTCGGTTGCCACAGGGAAGGGGCATTGCCAGTAGGATAATTTAATAGCATGTTTGTTGCACGTGCATGGTGTCTAATTCACCAGAAATATTTGATAGGTTCATGGTGGCAGACTAACGGGGCGGGACTAGGGTTGGAATATGATGGGAAAAATTCCCGTCATAGGGGTGTTTTTCCCGTCAAATACTCTTCAATTTTTTAAGAAACAGTGGAACCAAACAAGCAAAACATTTACTAAAACATATTTTTGATGTTTAAAATCATTTTTAAACCGTCATTAATTTCTTATTACAAGAGTTTGTCCAACAGGGTATGTGTAAGTCTACCGTGTGTGACGGACCAATGCTAGCAAATGCAATCTGTCAAGTTGATTCGATATAACGGTGTTACGCACCAATGCTGGAAAATGTAATCTATCAAGTTGATTTGATATTAATGTGTATGGATTAATGCAATCTATCCAATTGATTTGATATATCGATAGAACATCAGCTGGGACGCTGGTGCTCTTTAAGACAATTGGTTTTGGAGACAATTCATCTTGCATGTTTGCTGTAATAGCAGGGCTCGTCATCATTCTAGCCATGTTTGTTTCCATTCTCACCATCGATAAATATGGACGAAGATTCCTCTTCATAGAGGGCGGTATTCATAAGGCAATTCATGGAGGGCGGTATTCAGATGACAATCTCACAGGTAGTAAACTTTTTCCAATTTCAACGGCACAAGTTAATTGTTGGATTATCAGTTTTTTCTATCCATGATAGTCTTGGGTAGACAATGGTTTTCGGGGATACAAAACAAATAGTATAGAATGAATCTCCCTTTGCTATACTATATATTAGACAAAGATCTAATACTATTGAACTATTGAGCATGCTGTTGTGGCTTTGCTTTTAGGGTTGAAGTTCGGAACATTTGGACATGGACAACTGTAGAAGGGATACTCCACATTGGTGGTGGTGGTGATATGCATAATCGTGTATGCCTTCACATGGTCATGGCATCCTCTCGTTTGGCTAGTTCCAAGAGAGATGTTTTCCATGGAGATCCATTTAGTGGGGAAATCAATCAACGTCTCAATGAGAGTTTTGTTCACCTTCGTGATCACATAGGAATTCTTGGCATGGATGTGCCACTTCAAATTCAGTATCTTCCTCTTCTTTGTTGGATGGGTGGTCATCATGAATCTCTTTGTCTACTTTCTCCATCGAAGAGATTAGCAAAGTGTGGATGGAGCATTGACTTTGGAGAAGATTCCAAGTCTCGAAAAAAGATTCCAAGTCCCTTGATTGCCTTCCCACACTTGCAAGGAGCTTTTTTCGTGTAGATCTTGGCAGAGGTAAATATGATAAATTTGATCCCTTTCCCAAACTGGAGATCCACTACATAAGGCCTAAGGTGCAGTGCATGCCGCCATAGCTAAGCTAATGGTTTGTCGTGAACAAGGTGAAAGATCCAAACCCATTTTTTACATCGGATTTGATAGATTCATAAAATCTTGTCTTTCTCGATAAGAAAGAACCATTGTAATTTCCGGAGTTTGATTGGTCATAAAACACAGAAAAGACATAAAACAAGGCAGCTGATTTCACTTATTAACTAATATATCGCGAATAACAACTATGTAGATAGTATTTAATAATCTTTCAAGATACAAAAGCCACGGAAAGTTGTCATAGAGAGTATATTCGCCAACAGAAGTTAGAGCGGACCCAAGAACTCTTTTTAAATTATTTCAAGCGGTACTCGCTGAACAAAATAATCTAAAAGAAGGTACTTTTAAGGTTTCCATAAAAAATGGTGCAGATCTGATATTGAATTCAAATAAAAAAAAATAATGGTTTTCCAACCCCATGCAATGCAGATAGAATAGAATTCACTAATGGAATAGAATTCACTAATGGTGAAAAAGTATAACAAATAGATATTTATTTCACACAAACCTACGGTTACTATGTATTTCTTAAAGCTATACAAACAATCAAAAATATGAAAACCACATACCTTAAATCGTTATAAAAATAATTAGTAGGACTAAAAAATCCTTATCTGTAGTGATTGCGAAAATTTGTCCCTTTGCTTGAAAATAGGAGAATATGATTCCAGTCTTTTTGAACCCCCCAAAAAAGGCGAATATGGCTCCAAGTTTTTCTTGTCCACTTGAAAATGGACGAGTATGATTCCTTATGCAATGTATGATTTGGCTAATTATAGCTAAAAATAATATTAGGGTTTTGAAATAAAGTGAAATATAATATAATTAAACATTATAAAATATTCGTCGACACTGAAAAATTATCCTTAAAATTCGCCTTTTGTCTATTAATCACCACTAAAAAAACACCCTGACTGAAAGGTACTTTAAACACCCAATCAAGTATCAACTAATATGTAGTTGGTGTGAAAAATATGTATTCTTCCTAGATTACACCAAGGGATGACTGTTAAATTCGTGGTACATTGAGCCACATTAAAGAAATACTACTACTAAAATACTGGAATTTGGTGGATTCATTGTTGGTATATGTGTAGAATCATTACATGATTTGAAATTGAGATTTAAAGTTAAGGACAAATCAATTGATAAATATGATAATGGTTGAACAAGAAAAGTTATGTGAAGAAACTGTGGGATGCCCCGGTTGTATACACATATTAAAAAGAGATTTTAAAATATAACATATGGTATTGTTCTCATATATGAAAGAATAGAATATATACAATTTGAGGAGGCTTGTGTTAGGATTTATAATCTTCCCTTGACCAAACTGTCTATTAGATTATTTTATCATAACTTAGGAGTTTTATTTAATTAATTGATTCCACTAGTACCATTGGGTCCACATGGCCTTGGGGCCACATGTACCAGTTACTAGAATGCGGGGAACATTTCTAAAGGCTAGCTGCCACTGACTCCAATTGCATGCATGAGTTTAGGCGTCTCCTAGACCAATCCCTACATTTTAGGAGCCACTGGTCCCAGCACCAACCTACTTCAATCAGATGGAGTTGGAACTAGTTAAGCTTACCATTTACATTCAGTTAGATCACAATCAGTTCAGGTAGCGCTAGTTATTCATGAATGCATGTGGATTAGGTGCCTTTGCTCACCTATCACTTTAGTTAGACTAAGTTAACTATTTATTACTAATTGTGTGAGTTTTTTAGACATATGGAGTTAACCATTTGGTCTTTGATATTGATTGAGACATCCTAAGTTAGCTAGTTAGTTAGGTACAGTCAGATCCAGTTGGTAGATTCAAATTCCTCCCTAACGGATTCGAATTCTTCCTTATGTAACTCTATTGTAACACTAGATTAATTAATGACAATGATACTGTAATTATCTAAGCTATACTCATCCGTTTCATGTGTGGTTTGATTTTTTCAGTGTGTATCTTCATTCTCCTTTTACTGCATCAATAATACTGGACTCATTGCTTGATTATCTAAATGGCACAACAATTTTAACATGGTATCAGAGCCATTTCCGGCAAGCTTCATGTCTATGTACTCTCCATTGAACACCAGAAGCAATTGGGTTTCCACATAAGTCCCACAAAGGGTACCTTGCTTCCTCTGAAGTTATTCAGAGTGGTAGTGCGGGCATGGCGAACCCTGAGAAAGTGTTCAGGTCGAGAGGGAAGACATGATTCTAACATAGTTCGAATGTTTTAATGTTTTGCAGTGAAACTCTATAGGTGCTACGCAACTTGTGTGAATATTTTTGTTTTTCCAATAGGAGAATTATGGATTATGTACCTTCTACTCCTCAGATCCTAACACCCTTCAATTATCTTGATTGGAGGGAAGATATGCAGTTGGCCTTGCACAAGCTTGAATACTATAAGATAATAGTTGGAAGGGAGGTTGAGCCCCATCAGCCAGTTGAGAAGAACAAGTTTCTGAACCTCTTAGATGAAGCTTTTGGCTATCTATGCACTCATATATCCAGAGATATCCTCTTCCACCTTAAATGTTTGAGGACTCCCAGAGAAGCCTGGGAGAAGCTTGAAGACTTGTTTGGAAAACAAGATGAGCTTCAGGGACACCTCCTAGAGAATGAGCCCGTAGCATTACATCCCAACAATTTCAAAACAGTAGAGCAATTATTTACTAAATTCAAGTCTCTTGCACTCCAATGTAGACAGTGCGTAATAGAAAGAAAGGATGAGCAAAATGTGTTTTATATTCTCAACAAACTCAGCCCAGAGTATTCTGTATTTGTCTCAATCTTCCATTCTAAAAGGGATTCCTTTTTGGATTGGAAAATTCCTTCACTTGATTCATTTTCTAAGTCCTTAATCAAGGAGCAAGAGAAGTTGATCCGGATGGGAGTCATCAAGACCTCCAAAGATCAATCTCTCCTAGTGACAAACTCTACCAAAGTGCAAGCTAAAGGGAAATCAAAGCAGAAGGAGCCTAAAGCAGCTGATTCGAAGCCTAAACATAATCAGAAGACTTCTGAAGGAGCCTCCGACTCTAAGAAAAAGAATTTTGATAAGAAGATATGTCCATATTGTGCGAAGGGTTTCCATCTTGAAGATCATCGTATGAAGAAGAATATTGACCAATTGCCAACTCTCCTCAAGCAACATAACATTGCTCTCCCACAAAGAGCAAAGAAGCTTGATGAAGAACCACAGACAAAAGAAGATGAAAGGTTCCATGCTTTGAAAGCTAGCCTTACTCAGTAGGGTGTGTGCAAGAAGTTGAGGGACCTTTGTGATGCAATCCTAGTTTTAAAAAACAAGATCACGTTACCAAAAAATACATCAAGGTTCTGCTACATAGCATTTGGTATGGTTCAACTCGAGCCTGACATGTCATGGACATGTAGGATAGGAAGACATATTGCGTACGCGTTATATAACTACAAAACATGCTCGCGATATGTAGTTATAAAATGCGTACGCGATTTGTAAAACAAAAAAAAAATTAAATACACAGGCCTAAAACCCGCGGCCCATTTTAACAATCAAGAATGCAAAAACGAAGGGCAATTGGAGCGTTTTGGAGCAAGTTAGCTGCTTGGGATTGTTGCAGGAGCTGATTTAGGTTGAGGGGAGAAGATTTCACTCGTGAATTGTCATCCAACAAGGTAATTCAATCACCCAAAGCATTCTTTTTTTTGTCAATTTTTAACCTATAATTGTGTTTTTTAATAGAATAATCAATCCAACAACTCCCAAGCTAATGTTTGATGGAGTCAAACTAAAATAGGCTATAAGAATAAAAAACATCATGTCTAATAGATATTCAATGTTCCAAAAGGCTAGAAATATATAAAACAAACACAAGTATAATCCCAACTTGCATAGAATTTGATGGACAATGCAAAGTTTGAATTGGGATACTAGTGAGAGTGCCCACCTGCAACATGCATAGTCAAACCTTCAAATGCAATGATTGTGCTAGAATTAACACAAAGTAAAATAAAATTTAGCAATTATTTTCATAGCTAGGTGAATGCCAACATTTTAAGATACATAATGAATGCGAGATCCAAATGTAACAACCAATATAATCATCAAAATGGAAGAAGTTTAAATAGCAAAATAGCACTCCTAAATTCAAAGAAGTTTAAACCCAAGTGTCCATGGAAAAGTCACCAATGAGGGTGAATAAGTGCCTTAACTTCTAGAAAGAAGTTGAACGAAACTCATTATTTAATTGTTAAATGTTTAATTTTAAGTTTTAAATGTATGTAAGTGAATGCCATTAAATTGCTTGTAACTTGAGTTTTCCTTAATTTACATTTTCAATTTTGAAGAGATGTCATTATATAACATGTATACGTTTCTAATTATTTCCTTATTGATTTTTTTATTGCAGTTGCGGCTATGGACACCAATGCTGAAATATTGATTGAGCTTGCCCAGTTGAGAGGTCTCAGTACTGCTTTTAGTGGTTGTGATAGGATTCGACATTCACTTGCATCCACTTTGGATGCAATTGTTGAGACTATTACATTGTCAAACAACATACTATATGATATTACTTCATATAGAGAAAGAAAAAGACGTGAGTAAGCTGATGGGCTTAGCTACAGTGCAATAAAAAAGTTGAAAATTACCAAAGAGCATATATTTTCATTGTTTAGGGACCCTCGCACGGGGGAAATCCCAAATGCAAATAGGCCACATATCTCTATCAAGTGGTGCACATATCAACCATTTGTTGATAACCGGATGGAAAGACGGTATATGGTTTTTGATATGCCACCACACAACAACAAGGAAATCCCTTTGTACTTCCTTCGGAAGATGTATGCAGAGTTCGTGTTGGGTAAACACATAAACTATTTTGATATATTGGCGTTTCAGGGGATCGGTGGGGGGATGCCCCAAAACTGACCCAATGCTAGGCTTCGAGACGTTGATCGCCCTATCCCTGCACCTCGCAGGCAGTTGCCTGGGCCAGATGTCCCACCTGTACATCATGTTATTCCATAGACATGTGATGCATTTTTGAGTTTGGCACAAGCTGTTGTTCGCCATAGCACTATGGTTCAACATATGGGTGAGGAAGGGACATTTGTCCCTGGTGTGGTACATACACCAGGTTGTCATGGTGCAGGACCATCTTCTAGTGCAGTACCACCCACTAGTGCAGTACCCCCATCTACTGCAGGACCATCTACTAGTGTAGCACCATCAGCACATTCCTAGCCTACTTTTGAGCCTCACGAGTGCACATTGTGTGGTCGTCCATGCTATGGTCTTTCGTCAGATGTTGTCTTCAGTGGGTTTTTGAGTGATGTATGCATATGGTTAATTGTAATAAATTCTTCATTTATTTTCCACTTTGTGCACATATGTATAGTTTGAGCTAATATATTAATTTTGTGAACTTGCAGTTGATGCTTTATGCCAGCAGCGACGCCCCAGAGTATCATGTTCCACACTCTACACAGGGGCATGACATTCCATCCACTGATCCCTTGGTTGGTGGAGAGATTCCTATAGCACCCATTGCCGTATCTCACATCGAGGTAAACATTTTAAAATTTTAGTTTTTTAATACTTGTTAAATTGTTAATTTCCACATACTGTACATGTTAGTTCACTAATGTTATCTACGGTCTAATATTTACAATTATTAAACTTGCAGATGCCAGATCCTTCACGGGGGAAAGCAGTGATGGAGGTAGGATCCATGGTCGACCGAGGAAATATCTGGGCAGATGCCAGATCCTACACGAGGGAAGGCAGTGATGGAGGTAAACATTTTAAACATTTAAAAAATGTCATTTTTTAAATACATGTATGTTCGTTGAATCATGCATGTCTAGCTACATGAACTCTTGTTGACTATAGGCACCAACCGAAACACATGGACCATTTCCTGGAGTTGTATCTCCTCATAGGCCATATGTGAACAAGGGTCAAGTGTATATGAGATGGCCTACTCCTAGAAAGAGTGAAGTTGTCCATGGCCACGGAGATACTGATACCATGGTAATTTGTATATCCTTCGATGATATTTCTTGGTTAACTTGAAATCCAATGCATAAAATATTTTGTTAATGTTTGATTTGCATGTTTACTGCATCAGGAGCCAGAGTTTACTATTGAAAACCTTGCAGGGATGGTTGATGCAGTAGTCAGTGCTGCATCTACAATGGCAACAAGTCACACAGAGGTACAACTATTTGAACATGATATAGACATAGTGTGTTATTGTTGTCTATTGTTTATTCATGCACATTTCTAACTATTTCAAGATTTGGTGATTGTAGCCACCACCACCACCACCAGTTCCTGGCCCCTCTGGTTCGACCATGGATGCGACCATCCTTCATGTTCAACCAACAGCTCCATCTGCTACACAAGAAACACAATCCCCTTTGTCACAGTTTCTCACTGAGGTGAGATGTCCATTAATGAACAATTGTTTCATGCAATTTCCATTAACATTTTCATAATTTTTGAGTTAATTTAGATATGGTATTTTATTGAGCTAATGTATTAGTACATAGTTAGTTGAATTAAACAATTGATATTTAATTTGCAGGATCTAGAGATGCACACTGGTCCTATAGTTGTGCCTACAGGATCACCCTGAAGAAAGAACAAGAGGAAGCTTGAGTTTTGATGTGTCTTATGGGATATGTACACATCGATACATGTGTACATGTGGCTTGGACATTTTTGGATACATGTACTTTTGGAGACATGTACATTGACATTTCACTTACATGTACATGTGGCTTGGATAGTTTTGGATACATGTACATGTGGCTTGGATAGTCTTTGATAGTTGTGGAGACACATGTACTTCTGGTTACTTTTGGATATATATGTACTTTTCGATACTTTTGGACATATATGTACTTTTGGAGACATGTACACAATTAACATTTAAGTTATAAATGAATGATACATTTCACTTTGAATTTGTTCTTTGGTTTCCACATGATCTTGTGTCAATCTATTATATTGATTTGTGAGGATTATCTATTACTTATGAATGCACTATGTCAAAAGAAAAAAATATTATATTTAAAGGTTTCAATGATCTCAATACATGCACACTAAAGTCAAAGTTCTTGCTCATGTAATTTAATAAATATAAGTGCAATACAATGTATTTCAAGGTTTCAAGTAACTCACTACTTGCACACCAATTGCATATATCTAATTAAAAATTGTGAGTTTGGATGCATTAAATTACAAGTTAAGTCAATGCTCAAGTGTAATTTAATAAAACTAAGTGCAATACATGCTTTACATTTCATTAACAACCGACAACACTATTCAACAAACCTCATGCACCCAATGACTAATCACTCAGCATTAAAGGAACTACAATAGAATCCAAAGATTGAGAACCAACTTTGTGAATCAACATGATTTGAAGCATAAGTCCATCGGATTTGAAAAAGTTCAGTTTGACATTAGATTGATTCTGAATTGAGTTGTGACAGTAAGATAAGATTAGGGTTAGGATTAGGGTTTCCTTGGTAGGGTTATGGTAATGGGCCATGCATGTTAAACAATAAACCCTAGTTAGGGATAGGGTTTTCCAATTTTGGCCTTCGTTGGCATGAAATGCATTGTCCAGCTTTGGCTCTCATTGGTGTGACTGCATTGTCCCTACTGAGCGAAACCCTAGCTTCAGAAACCATCATAGACGGAGGTCATTGAACAATGGACAGGAGGGAGAGGCCCCCCCTAGCTAAAATCCCACATCACGAATCCAACGGAATCGACGGTTCGTCGATCGGAGGCCCGAGCATCGATCTATGGCGAGTTGCAGGTCACCTCCAGATATCGTTTAGGGACACCTGGTGGACTTGGGCCCGGTGCGCAAAAAACCTCACGGAGCGGCAATTTTGAATTCTGTCAACTTCTGCTAGTGTGTTTGGGCATGGGAAATATGGAAATGCCAACCGCATCCCCACCATCCGTGGCTTTCCAGCTTTGGCCCTCATTGGCGTGACTGCATTATCCCCTACTGAGCGAAACCCTAGCTTCAGAAACCACCATAGATGGAGGTCATCGGGCAATGGATAGGAGGGAGAGGCCCCCCCTTAGCTAAAATCCCACATCATGAATCCAACGGAATCGACGGTTCGTCGATCGGAGGCCCGAGCATCGATCTATGGCAAGTTGCAGGTCACCTCTAAATACCGTTCAGGGACACCTCGTGGACTTGGGCCCGATGCGCAAAAAACCTCATAGAGCGGCAATTTTGAATTCTGTCAACTCCTGCTTGTGTGTTTGGGCATGGGAAATATGCCAATGCCAATCAAATCCCCACCATCCATGGATTTCCAGCTTTGTCCCTCGTTGGCGTGACTGCATTGTCCCCTACTGAGCGAAACCCTAGCTTCAGAAACCACCGTAGACGGAGGTCATCGGGCAATGGATATGAGGGAGAGGCCCCCCCTAGCTAAAATCCCACGTCATGAATCCAACGAAATTGACGGTTCGTCGATCGGAGGCCCGAGCATCGATCTATGGCGAGTTGCAGGTCACCTCCAGATACCGTTCAGGGACACCTGGTGGACTTGGGCCCGGTGCGCAAAAAACCTCACGGAGCGGCAATTTTGAATTCTGTCAAATCTTGCTAGTGTGTTTTGGCATGGGAAATATGGCAATGCCAATCGCATCCCCACCATCCGTGGCTTTCCATCTTTGGCCCTCATTGGCATGACTGCATTGTCCCCTACTGAGCGAAACCCTAGCTTCAGAAACCACCGTAGACGGAGGTCATCAGGAAATGGATAGGAGGGAGAGGCCCCCCCCTAGCTAAAATCCCATGTTACGAATCCAACGGAATCGACGGTTCGTCGATTGGAGGCCCGAGCATCGATCTATGGTGAGTTGCAGGTCACCTCCAGATACCGTTCAGGGACACCTGGTGGACTTGGGCCCGATGCGCAAAAAACCTCACAGAGCGGCAAGTTTGAATTCCGTCAACTCCTGCTAGCATGTTTGGGCATGGGAAATATGGCAACGCCAACCGCATCCCCACCATCCGTGGCTTTCCAGCTTTGGCCCTCGTTGGCGTGACTGCATTGTCCCCTACTGAGCGAAACCCTAGCTTCAGAAACCAACGTAGACGAAGGTCATCAGAAAATGGATAGGAGGGAGAGGCCCCCCCTTAGCTAAAATCCCATGTCACGAATCCAACGAAATTGACGGTTCGTCGATCGGAGGCTTGAGCATCGATCTATGGCGAGTTGCAGGTCACCTCCAGATACCGTTCAGGGACACCTGGTGGACTTGGGCTCGGTGCGCAAAAAACCTCACGGAGCGGCAATTTTGAATTTCGTCAACTCCTGCTAGCATGTTTGGGCATGGGAAATATGGCAACACCAACCGCATCCCCACCATCCGTGGCTTTCCAGCTTTGGCCCTCGTTGGCGTGACTACATTGTCCCCTACTGAGTGAAACCCTAGCTTTAGAAACCACCGTAAATGGAGGTCATCGGGAAATGGACAGGAGGGAGAGCCCCCCCCCAGCTAAAATATCACAATTTCAAGTACACCAATGACCCAACATGTCAGCCTCCCAAAATTTTCTATTATGCATATGAAACATTAACCTTTCGAAAGCATGAGAGGTTCCAAATTTTGTTTGTTTATTAAGTTTATCACTTCATATTTTCACATGCATGATGTTTACCTACTTCACATGCATAATGTTAGCGCATGTTACTTTTGAATACTTCATATTCATAATGTTGAAGCATGTTACTTTTGAGTTGTTTGTGTCAATATTAGTAGGTTATTTTCTTCCACTTTCAATGTTCAAAAAAACATAATCAACTTAAAACAGAGTTAAATAAATCACTTATTATCTTTTATTATCTTTTAAGTAGAAATTAAACTTCTCAATAAAAAAAAATGGGATGAAATTCCAACACTACTAGGCACTACCCCTTTGGTGATGATGATGAGGGTATAAGAGGTGAGCTGTCAAGAAGGAAATTATACAAGCCTTAAAACATAAGTTTATCGTTGCGGCATCTTGTTTCCATCATCCTAGTTGTATATATCGGTTGAAAATATTACCTACTTAAAAAATTAGAGTTTTAGTCCTGTAAGAGAGCCTACAAAGAACTTTGATAGGTATGACCTATAGAGGTACATGTATGTATTCTAATGTTATGTATATTCTGTGAATGAGATCTTGAAATGTTCATATGATTGATATATATGGTTTATTGATCATATGTAAAATTTGGCATGTTCATTAACTTGACATACAAGAGAACTTTTGGCATATTTATAAACAACATTATGGAAAATTTTGCATATCAAGAACACAAAATTGACATATTCATAAGAAACATACATGGGGAAATTTAAATTATGATACATACCTCATCATGCTAGATCCCACCTATTGTCATACAATCAATCCCTCTAGATCATCTCTTATAATGATGGTCTCCATTAGTCTCTCGTGCTCTGTATCCGGTAAGAAGTAGCGTACCTTCGATGAATTTCGGCTAGGCATTGTTCGTACCTGGAGGTTTGTACCAATGATTAAGTTGGTAAAGTGATACACACTTGCACCTGGTTTGTAATCCCTGTAAACATATTCACTCTTCTTTCTTGCATTGTTGTCATGTGTAAGGTATTCACCTTTAACAACCATAGACCCAGTGGGGAAGTGGTTGTTTTCATCATCAGTCATGGACATAATGAGGGTTTGCTTTCCCTCTATACAACGTGCCAACTAGTAATCACCACCCCATTCATTATCTTTTGAGGCAACCACTGTGTATATGTGTCCTGCATAGTATGATTGTAGGTATATGATCAAATATTTTTCGTGTGATACAAGGCCATTAATGTGAGTTTCAAGACTACGCAAATTTAACAAAAAAATGTTAAGGAAATGCATCATACCAGGTTGTACAAGGTCTAATACATGATCAAAATCTATAGAAATAGACGATCGGTCTTCTTCCAACGGAGTTAACTCAACAATTGCACGCTGATCAAGTGGAAGTGATATGCGATCCCATCCATCAACCCAATTCAATGATTCACACACATCCCAGTCACCATCACAGCAAGGCGGGAAAAAACAAGCGAGTTTTCTGGTCCAAATTTCAAATACTGGGTTATCAGAACTTCGAACCGAATCAAAGCCACGAGTGCCAGGAACAGTCTTGCATTCCTATGCATGTGAACGATCTATGTCTACCACCTCCCAAAAAAATCTCTCCACATGTCTCTTTCTTGTGGATTCTGCTCGCATAGCTGATTCCTCTCGCATTACTGACGTGCACCACCTGACTATAGATTGAGCATTTCGAATAGTAGATATTGTAGATAATTTCAATTCCTCTCTTCGTAGGGCTGTTTTGACACATGCTCCGGCTCCATCATGCTCTCCTTTACCATGCCCAGTCTCAAAATAGTTCCACATATGTGGAGTGGAACTTTCTAGTTTTTATGCAATGAACACAACCATTGAAATATGCGTGCATTTTTGAACTGACCAGCACATCCATCAGACCAAATCCAGTGTTGATCCATCTGTATGTTCCTACCCTTCAAATGATCATAGAACATGATGAAGCAATGACATACATAGTGGAAGTCATGGCGCCTATCATCACTTATGTAGAAGTGATATTCCTTTAGAATTTCTCTTTGCTCTTAACTATTGTTTGGGCCATGCCTATATGTGATATACACCATCAAGGAAACCTGCTCAGAGTGATAATACTGACTTTGGATCTCATTTTGAGGTTGCAGAGTGTAGTTCTCGGCAAAATCAACAACTGAAAGTATAGTACCACGAGGAAATGTATCTCTGCATATTCTAAACTTCTCATCCTGCCATCGTGCCAAGTGGACATGCTGAACATATTGACGTGTCTTTTCAATAAATTCCTTGACGAAGACACTAACTTGTACCTATTGACACAAAATGATCTCAATATCAAGTTTTTTTGTAAGTAAGGAATGAAATGCAACTGTTCTGAACATAATTTTATAGATAAATGCTTGTACCTGAGATGTCACCAATTGTATTTTTTTGCTTTCTTTCCCTGGGACTATTTCATAGTTGATATATTTGAAACTTTTCATGTCTGTAACCATATTCCCAAATTCATTGTCTCCAGTCTCGTGCATATAGTGGCTCAATAATGCCATTCCAACACAGTTGGAGCAAGTTCCATCCAAACAGGATTTTGCATAGTAAGTTTGCCCCTCAGGCCTATTGCACATGATACTATGAATGAATTCTCTTGATGAGGTCGGTGGTATTGTCAAGGAGAAATCCTGCACATGGTTAATATG
>LPNX011153069.1:245774-316325 GCA_001517045.1 Pseudotsuga menziesii | reverse complement strand
GATGGTGATGATGATGATGAGGATGATGATGATGAATGATGATGATGTTCATGATGTTGATGGTGAGGATGATGATGAGGATGTGATGATGATGTTCATTATGTTGATGGTGATGATGATTATGAGGATGATGATGATGAATGATGACGATGTTCATGATGTTGATGGTGATGATGATGAGGATGAGGATGATGATGATGATCATGATGTTCATGATGTTGAAGATGATGATGATGATGAGGATGATGAGGATGATGATGAGGATGATGATGATGATGTTCATGATGTTGATGGTGATGATGGAAATGATGGCAATGATGGCAATGGTGATGATGATGATGATGATGAAGGTGATGATGATGATGATGATGACGATGGTGATGATGAAGGTGATGATGATGAAGATGATGAAGATGATGTTGATGGTGATGGTGATGATAATGATGATGATGATGAGGAGGATGAGGATGAGGATGATGATGAGGATGATGATGATGATGTTCATGATGTTGTTGGAGATGAGCATGATGATGATGATGATGATGATGAAGGTGATGATGATAATGATGATGATGAGGATGAGGATGAGGAGGATGATGATGATGTTCATGATGTTGATGGTGATGATGATGATGAGGATGATGATGATGAATGATGATGATGTTCATGATGTTGATGGTGATGATGATGATGAGGATGATGATGATGAATGATGATGATGTTCATGATGTTGATGGTGAGGATGATGATGAGGATGACGATGATGAGGATGATGATGATGAATGATGATGATGTTCATGATATTGATGGTGAGGATGATGATGAGGATGACGATGATGATGTTCATGATGTTGATGGTGATGATGTTGATGGTGATGATGAGGATGATGATGATGATGTTGATGGTGATGATGATGATGTTCATGATGTTGATGGTGAGGATGCTGATGAGGATGATGAGGATGATGTTGATGGTGATGATGATGAGGATGATGATGATGATGTTCACGATGTTGATGGTGATGATGATGATCATGTTGATGATGATGATGATGATGATGATGAAGGTGATGATGATGATGAGGATGAGGATGATGATGAGCATGATGATGATGATGTTCATGATGTTGATGGTGATGATGATGATGATGATGATGAGGATGATGATGATGAATGATGATGATGTTCATGATGTTGATGGTGAGGATGATGATGATGATGTTCATGATGTTGATGGTGATGATGATGATCATGTTGATGATGGTGATGATGATGATGATGAATGTGATGATGATGATGATGAGGAGGAGGATGATGATGATGTTCATCATGTTGATGGTGATGATGATAATGAGGATGATGATGATGAATGATGATGATGTTCATGATGTTGATGGTGATGATGATGGTGATGATGATGATGATGATGATGATGATGATGATGATGTTCATGATGTTTATGGTGATGATGATGAGGATGATGATGAGGATGATGATGATGATGTTCATGATGTTGATGGTGGTGATGATGATGATGATGATGGCAATGATGGCAATGGTGATGATGATGATGATGATTATGATGACGACGATGGTGATGATGAAGGTGATGATGGTGATGATGATGATGATGATGAAGATGATGAAGATGATGTTGATGGTGATGATGATGATGATGAGGAGGAGGAGGAGGAGGAGGAGGAGGAGGATGATGATGTTCATGATGTTGATGGTGATGATTATGATAAGGATGATGAAGGTGATGATGATGATGATGATGATGATGACAATGACGACGATGGTGATAATGTTGATGATGATGATGTTCATGATGTTGATGTTGATGATGAAGATGAACATGATGATGATGATGATGAAGATGAACATGATGAAGATGATAATTATGATCATGGCGATGTTGATGATGATGATGATGGTGATGATGATGTTGATGATGAGGAAGGTGATGATGAGGATAATGATGATGATGATGATGATGATGACAACGATGGTGATGACGATGATGTTCATGATGATGATGACGACGATGGTGATGATGAGGTTCATGATGTTGATGGTGATGATGATGATCATGTTGATGATGATGATGATGATGATGATGGTGATGATGAAGGTGATGATGACGATGAGGATGAGGATGATGATAATGATGATGAGGATGAGGATGATGATGATGATGATGGCGATGGTGATGATGATGATCATGTTGATGATGATGATGATGATGAGGAGGAGGAGGAGGAAGGTGATGATGATGATGATGATGATAATGATGAAGTTGATGATGATGACGATGGTGATGATGATGAAGATGAAGATGATGATGATGATGATGATTAAGATGCAGATGATGATGATGAACATGGCAATGTTGATGATGATGATCGATGATCAATGATCATGGTGACGATGAAGATGAATATGAAGATGATGAAGATGATGATCATGTTGATGATGTTGATGATGATGATGACAATGGTGATGATGACGAAGATGATGAGGAAGGTGATGATGATGATGATGAGGATGATGTTGATGATGACGATGGTGATGATGATGATGATGAGGATGATGTTGATGACGACGATGGTGATGATGATGATGATGAGGATGATGTTGATGACGATGATGGTGATGATGATGTTCATGATGTTGATGGTGATGATGATGATCATGTTGATGATGATGATGATGATGAAGTTGAAGATGATGAAGATGAAGATGATGATGAACGCTATTTTTGGTTTTACAAAATGCGCACGAGATTTGTTTCCACATAATGAGCACACGTTTTGTTTAGCTAAATCGCGCTCGCGTATTATTTAAATTCAAAAATTTATTCCCTCCAAGTGATAAGGCCGAGCCTCCACCCATGCTTTAGTGGAATTCCTATGCCTATGTGTTTGCTTTGTACTTTGCTTCGGATTCAACATGCTTGTGCCTTGGAGTATGATCAACCATGGCTAATTCAACATTATATCCAAATTTTCAATATCCTCGTGTTTAGCGGTTCGTCTGATTATGCTGCACACCTCCATTTTTTATGAGATTTTAGAAACAGATATGGTTTTTTTTGCAGATTCTAAATATGTAAATTTTAACAAGAATACATAAATTTTTCTATTTTTTTCTTATTTATCTTCTGTCATCACTCCTCAACTCAAAAAACACATTGGTAGTGTTTCGTCCATATCTCTTTCATTTCTCAACCATTTAAAAAAAATTTGTATGGTGCACTAAAGAACACCAATCTCTACATGTTATAAAAACCCCATTTCCAAATAATTGCATTAAGACATTCAAATGCTGCACCCACAAATGATGTACGGTTTTCGAGGTTTGATCTCTTAGATAATTAAAAAAAAATTAAAAAAATTATTTTTATTATTGGAAAAATAGTCGTGCACTAGTCCTATATGTTCTCTATATGTATACCAGTTTTCGTAAGTTTATTCCATCATTTAGACACTCAGACACTGCACCCACAAAAACATATACCTTATAATTTGTCACAAAAATAAAAAGTACCCGTTAAAATTTATCTAACTTTAGATAGTTAACAACATTTTCAATAGAAAAAAAATATATATTTGGAAAGGTCATTCAATTTCCTACATTTCTTGTTTTTAACTGATCACAAGATTCATTGTGTAAGTGTCTCAAAATATCCATGCAAGTTGATGGATGTCTGTTTTTTCAGTTTTGTATTGCATCTAACGCGCCAAAAGAGACCCTCAACTTCTTGTACACACCCAGTAAACAACATACAAAATTGATTATGGAGCATCCAACCACATGGTTGCCTCCAAAGAATTCTTCTCTTCCCTCACACTATCAAAGGGGCCTAATATTCACATGGGAGATGATTCCCAGATTCCAGCAGAAGGAAGGGACTTAGTCAGAGTGAAGCATGGTGAGTTCAAGAATGTTTTCTATGTGCCCTCCCTTCCAGCTAACTTGTTGTCTGTTTATCAGATGAATCATACAGGCTCTCCTAAGAGATTTACATTCGATAGCTCATAGTGAAAGGTATTGCAAATCGCTCTATTAAATCTTATGAGTACTGTATAACTCATAGTGAAAGGTATTGCAAATCGCTCTATTAAAGCTTATGAGTTCTCATATTTTTTACATGTCTTTCCTCCTACAACTTTATTGTCTCATGCTAACAACACTAGCAATATTTGGCATGAGAGATTTGGCCATCTCAATTTCAAATATCTCTAGCAACTCCACATTGATAAAATGGTTGAAGGTTTTCCTTCCATCCAAACTTCCGATTGAGTATGTGCTGGTTGCTTGGTAGGTAAGCATCCAGAGAAGAGGTATGATATTGGGTAGGCACATAGAGCTGCCTCTATACTTGATTTGATACATAGTGATGTAGATGGACCTATGCCCACAAACTCCATTAATGGTTGCAGGTATTTCCTCACCTTTATTGATGATTGTTCTAGGTACTGCTAGATCTACTTCATGAAAAAAAAATCAGAAGTTTTTGAGACTTTTAAAGTTTTTAAGGCTATGGTTGAGAACAGTTTGAGTAAGAAAATCAAGTCTATAAGATCTGATAAAGGAGGAGAGTACATCAAAGGAGACTTCCAGAATTTTTGTGAATCATAGGGGATTCGAATGGAACACTCAGTTCCATACACACCATAGAAGAATGGTGTGGCTGAGAGGAAGAACATATCACTGAAGGAGATGGCAACATGCATTCTCCATGCCAAACATCTCCCTCCTTCTCTTTGGGCTGAAGTTGTAAACTGTGCTTCACATTTGCGGAATAGAGTGCCTCATAAATCAATGGTTGGGGCCACTCCATTCGAAGCATTGCATGGGTATACTCCCAATGTCTCTCATTTGATATTTTTTGGTTCCAAAGCTTTGGAAGAATACCACTTTACAAGAGGAAGGCCTTCCAAGCCCAAAGTAGTGAATGCATTCTACTAGGATATGCAGAAGATCCAATAGCTTACAAATTGATGTAGGTTGCAACCATGAGATGCTTCATTGAAAGGAGTGTTCGGTTTGAAGAATATCAGTTGTATGACACACCACCATCAACATCACAAAAAGGTATAACCATTTCTACACCAATTTTTGATGATGATGATTTGATACAGGTTTCAGATTCAGATGAAGAAGATCAAATCCAACATGATCCTATTATTACGACTGAATCTCATGAGATTCTAGATCTAGATCCAATATCCATTCCAAACCAAAATCCTAAGCCCGGATGGGATCAAAAGCTCCTAGATGCAGCTAGAAGTGGTGCTGGAAATCCAGAAGATAGAAGAAAAACTAGGTCCTAGTATCAGAATGAACATGTTGGACTATCTCTCACAAATTCGCTCCCTACAGAGTGGTGCAACAAAGTTCCAGACCGGTGCTACTTGATGATGGCAAATGATCAGCTACATGGCCCACAAAAGAAGAGACTTGATCATTCTCTACCTTCACCATCAAGAAGAAACATATAGATTCATCAATTCAGAAGAACATTGAGAGGTTCACATGCACAGCTTTAGGATGCTGCTACACAGATGGACCATGCTACTGCATAGAGCTTCAATTTTGCTGCAGTGTTTTGTTCAAGTTATTTTTATAAGGAGGAATATTTTTTCTTCTAAAGATAGCTTGTATTTTCCTATTTCTACTTATTTTGAGGGGGGGGTTGTTTCCCATGAGATTTTCCCCTATTTCCTCGGTTGTATTAAGCATCATTTTATCTTTCAGATTGTATATGGGTGACTTATGGCCTTGTTTCCAGGGCCCATAGTTGTCCAAGTTAGGATTGAGGGGGGGTGTTAGGATTTATAATCCTCCCTTGACCAAACTGTCTATTATATTATTTTAGCCTAACTTAGGAGTTTTATTTAATTAATTAAGTCCATTAGTACCACTGGGTCCACATGGCCTAATGGGGCCAGATGTACCAGTTACTAGAGTGTGGGGAACACTGCTAGAGGCTAGATGCCATTGATTGCACTTGCATGCATCAGTTTAGGCTCCTCCTAGACCAATCCCTACATTTCAGGAGCCACTGGGAGTCCTAAAACTAACCTCCTTCAGTCAGTTGGAGTTGGAACTAGTTAACCTTAGTTAATTTCCAGTTACATTCAGTTAGATCATAATCATTTGAGTTAGCACTAGTTATGCATGGCTGCATGTGGATTAGGCACCTTTTCTCACCTACCACTTCAATTAGACTGAGTTAGCTGTTTATTACTAATTGTGTGAGTTGTTTAGACATATGGAGTTAACCATTTGGACTTCGATATTGATTGAGACATCTTGAGTTAGCTAGTTAGTTAGGTACAGTCACATCCAGTTGGTAGATTCGAATTACTCCCTAATGGATTCGAATTCTTCCTTATGTAACTATATTGTAACATCAGATTAATTAATGACAATGATACTACAATTATCTGAGCTATACTCATTTGTTTCCTATGTGGTTTGATTGGTTCAGTGTGTATCTTCATTCTCCTTTTACTGCATCAATAATATTGGACTCATTGCTTGATGATCTAAATGGCGCATCAATTTTAATAGCTTGCACATGAACTAGTAGTTCTGTGAGGAGATGACCCTCTATATCCTATTGTGTTAAAGAATTAATCTAGAATTTATTGTTTAAACAAAGTTTGGGCTTAATACAAACTCTCATAGATTCTGGACAAGTATGGTTCAATATTAAAGTGAACCCATCTCTATTGAAGTTGTGTGCTAGCAAGAATGAAGATTTGTGGAATTATTACTTACAAAGAATAGAATGAAGACGAGATTCATAAGTATGTAAAAGACATATCTCCCATGAAGTTTAGATCTTGTAATTTTCTTATTTATTAATGTTATTATGTGGCTAAGTCTTGTTTTAGAAGTTTGACATTTAAAAATAGAGTCCTCTGCTTATATTTGGTTTGAGAAAAAAAATACCAATAATTAGTATGGTTGCATGAGTTGGCCACCTGATTGCTTGCAATGCATATGGAATAAAGTAGGTGTTTGTTACACATGGGATGTGTACGACTACCAATCCTTATCTTTTGAAATTATAAGAGCTAAATTTATTTGATGGAAGGGTTATTCTATCAATGATCGAGGTAATGTATGTGTATAACTATACTTTAGCGTATGGTTGGGATAGTCTCTTCTCATAACTACAGAAGGAAATCATTTCATTATGACCTTCCATTTGGAACACTTAATGAAGGTAATTGTAAAAGCAAAGCAATGGATGAAATTTTAATTGGATTCAAGAAATAAAAAATAAAATAAGCCTAGTCTGGATCAAGGGAAGAAAACAAAAATATAATTGTGAAAGTATTCACATGGGTGCGATTATCCAATATAGGAATGTTGCATTCTAGTACAATATACTAATCACAAAAATGTCAAAGAGCAGTAGAGGAATTCTACCGTCTAATACAAAGTACTGATAGGAAATCCAGAGTTCCGTAATTACTCCAGTGCCCACTGCACTTAGAGGTACTTGAAATACCCAATCAAGTATCAACCATTATGTAGTTCCTATACATAATAGATTGTCTTAGAATTGAATGGGGTATGAATGTGTAGTAGAGGGATGTTGCAATCTAGTACAAAGTACTGAGAAGTAGTCGGGAATACCATAGTATGCTCGAGTGCCTGGTGCACTGAGAGGTACTTGAAACACCCAATCAAGTATCCACTAATATGTAGATGGTGTGCATAATAAGTATTCTTCCTAGACTGAACCAAGGGTTGAATGTTAAATTTGTGGTACATTGAACCACATTAAAGAAATAATATTACTAATATATTGGAATCAGGTGGATTAACTATTGGTATATGTGTAGAATCATTACATGATGTAATAAGATTTGAAATTGAGATTTAAAGTCAAGAACAAATCAATTAATAAATATGATAATGGTTGAACAAGAAATGTTATGTGAAGCAACTGTGGGGATGCCCCGGTTGTATACACATATTAAAAAGAGATTTTAAAATACAACATACAATATTCTTCTCATATATGAAAGAATTGAATATATACAAGTTGAGGAGGCCTACATGTGAACTGGTAGTTCCATGAGGAGATGACCCTCATGTATATATATGCCAAAACTTTAAATGAAGATTTTAGCCAAAAAATGCTTGGAACATAAATGCCATATAAGAGGTATGTGTGGAAATATTATTTTTGGTATTTTTTGCAGCATATACTGATTGGTTGAAAAATTCTATATAAGGTGAACCCTCGTGTGGTAATGTGATAAAAGGTTTGTTTCTTTTTGCAATGGGAATTCCTTTACATTAGTATATGTTTCCAATTATGTGATAAAATTGTGATTATATACATGTTATGTCAATTTGATATGATTATTTATGTTGAGAAACAAAGTGGTGAAAAGTATTACAGGTATCTTGTAAGTTAAAATAAATGCAAGCTTTGAAACACTTTGAGGTTGCTAAGCTAAAAAATGAATATTATGTGATAGGTTATACCTTATAAACAAAGTTGAACTCTGGAAAGAGATTCAATCAAAAGGAAAAGGCAAAATGACTTAAAAAAAATAGTTATTTATGATTCATATATTCATATTCTTGATTTTAACTAATCAATACATATGTACATATTTTATGCTGAGAAAAAAAAATCTTGTATTGATACTGTAAAACACAAGTGATTCAAGGCATAAAATCTTGAAGATACCCAATAGAGATGTTGAATGTATAAATGCTGGAATAACTAGACTTATCAAAAGAACTGCCATGTTATAAAGGTGATGGAACATCGAAAATATTGGTTAAAAGATAAGAACACCGAGGACGATGTATTTTTAGGGAAGAAGATGTAATACCCCTATTGATCCCTGCCTTGTTGTAGTAAACATGTAAATATGTAAAGATGTATAAGTTCATGGAGAGAAGCCCAAGGCCAAGGCCTTGCCAGTGAACATTGTAGCTTTGTTGTGGTTTTGTAAGTCAAACCATGCCATAGTCAAAGCATGGTTATGTGTATTGTAAAATTGAATATAGACCTAGGATACTGATGTGCGCTGCAACATAACGACAAGGACAATGAATCAACTAGGTGGGGGAAGTTAAAGGTTAGATAAGCCGTATAAAATCCATTGGCGATGACTAAGTGTTATCTTGACACCATTGGCTTCCATAAGGAAAATCCAAGTTAATTTCTCTCTTATTAACTGAAAACCTTTAGGTATAATTACAAATTAGTATTCAAAGCGTTGCGAGACAAAGCTCATTGAAATAAGAAGACTAATAGCTTTTTCTTTACCTATGAGTCTAAATAAATTAAAATTACTATTATAAAATATAAAACTAAAAGATGTAAATTGTTATTAAGTGATTATTATTTGAAAAAAAATTATATCACAACATGACCTTTATCTTTATAAAGTGACCATTACATATATATATGTATTGTTTAATTAAATGGAAGAGTCATACTCATACATATTAATTTGAGGAAAACAAAATATTTTTGTAGTTACCACAATATATATATATATATATCCTCCACAATGATTAGGGAACAAGCACCTTTACAAAATTAAGTATTGAGCTTTAGATATTAAGTATTGAGTTGTTAATTGAAGTATTGAGAAGCTGGCTCCATTATGTAGTAAACATTAATTTGTTAACTAAAGTACTAATAAGCACTTTTGAGGAGGATAAATAAATCCTTACATTTTGCATTCACATTTACGGCCAACTCCAAGAAGCGGGAGTAAAGAAGAAAAACGTTAAATTGAAAATGGATAAGAAGTCGGTTAGGGTTTCATCGTCTCGAATATTTGAGCCGTTATGGGGATAGTTGACGCTAGTATCGGGGTTGGTTCTTGAAAATGAACTGATCATTTACGGAAAGACGGGGACATCCTTGCTTTTGGTCTCGATTAAAAAGAAAGGCGGCCTTCTTAGAAGGGGTTTGATAAACCCTTCGTAAAATAAGATTGAACTCCCTCAACGATTCTTGTAGAGTTGTTTCTCTTATCATTGTTTTATTTCTAGACATAATCGAGGACCATCTTTTCATGAGTAAAGTATTGGTTTTGACATTCAACATCATATATTTATATTATTTTATTATAAATTCCCATCCTAAAATAGGACCTCATTTAACGTATTAGTAATGCATGTTTTTTTTATATGGGTATGAATTAAATTGTTTATTAACTAGCAACAACCATATTAATAAAATTAATATGTTTGGAATACGCTGAGAGGAATATATCACCAGTGAAGTTAATTTAATAGTTGTATCATGATTGGAGTTAACCTAATGGTTAATCTAATAGTTATCCAATATAATTGTGAATAGAGTTAAAGTTAAGCTAATAGTTGTAAAATCATTGTATTTAAACTAATAATTGTATCTAATAGTTAATTTAAAAGTTAATTGTATCTAATAGTTAATCTAACATAAAAACCACTTAAGTTGTGGTTGTTAAGCTCATAGTTGAAGTTAGCTCATAGTTGTATCATCATGTTGGAGTTAAGCTAATAGTTGTATTTAATAGTTAATTTAAAAGTTAATATAAATCTATTGTAGTTAATAAAAGAGCTTCGAGTTATCTTGACTTCTAGCTTCCAAATGGAGTTGGAATAAGCCTTATGCACATTAACTGGACTCCCAATTGGTAGGTGGAGTTCGAGTGTCACATCAGTTGCACATTACCATGCCACTAAGTGCACTTATCACATGACTTAAGAGGAATTTATTAGGAGTTCATAGGATTTTATTAGGAGTTCAGAGGATTTTATTAGGAATTATACTATCACACGAACTGGACTTTACTTCAACTCCCTAGTGTAAAATGCAGTTTGACTAATTAACTCGACTTTGAGGTGCTAGTTTATAATTGTTTATAAGGAGCTCGAACGATTAATAGTTAATTTAAAAGTTAATATAAATCTATTGTGGTTAATAAAAGAGCTCCGAGTTATCGTGACTAAGCCTTATGCACATTAACTAAACTCCCAGTTGGTAGGTGGATTTTGAGTGTCACATGAGTTGCACAATACCATGCTACTAAGTGTAGTTATCACATGAGTTCAGAGGAATTTATTAGGAGTTCGAACTATTTTATTAGGAGTTCGACTCTTACATGAATGCACATTAGCTAGACTCCTAGATGCCAAATGCAGTTGGACTAAGCCGTAAGTAATTAGAGTTGAAGTTAAGCTAATAGTTGTAGAATCATTGGAGTTAAGCTAATAGTTGTATCTAATAGTTAAGCTAATATAAATCTATTGTAGTTAATAAAAGAGCTATGAGTTATCATGACTTCTAGCTTCAAATGGAGTTCGACTAAGCCTTATGCACATTAAGTGGAGTCCCAATTGGTAGGAGGAGTTCGAGTGTCACATGAGTTGCACAATACCATGCCACTAAGTGCAGTTATCACACGAGTTCAGATGAATTTATTAATAGTTCGAACTATTTTATTTGGAGTTCGACTCTTACATGACTGCACATTAGCTGGACTCCTAGATTCCAAATGCACTTGGACTAAGCTGTAAGTAATTAGAGTTGTACTAAGCTAATAGTTGTAGAATCAATGGAGTTAACATAATAGTTGCATATAATAGTTAAGCTAATAGTTACCCAATATAACTTTGATTAGAGTTGAAGTTAAGGTAATAGTTCTAGACACATTTATGTTAAGCTAATAGTTGTATCTAATAATAGATGGAGTTAAGCTAGTAGCTGTATCTAATAATCGAATAGTTGAAGATTAATTTTAATTTTTACAACTATCACTAACTCTACTTATCACATGTTAATTAAATTATTTTTTATTTTTTTGAAATTATTAATTATTAATTTTGGACGACACTGATATAATCAATCTGGACAGTACACTTGTCTCATTCTCATCTAATCTTGGACGACTACTATAGAATCAATTTGGACAGTACACTTGTCTCATTCTCATCAGTAGATGAAAAAGCATAATGGTAGTCCACCCCAAAATTCTAACATATATAATCCTATCGGCATAATTATAATATTAAGACTTTTCGATGAAGGAAACTTAGAGACTTTGAGGGTGGTCTTTATTAGAGGACCAATTTGATATTTTACATTGGCACATTTACATATAGAATTGGAACTTTAATATATGATAAAAAGGGATAAAAAGTATAATATTAATTTGTGGGAAAAAACTATCATATTAGTAGTAGAGGAATTAAATTCATTATAATAACTAAGTTAATATTGAGAAACGTTTTATGTGATTGTATGAGAGAGATTATGAACGAGTGAAAAAGAAATCAGAATGAATGTGTTGTAGGTTGTATCTTTTCGTACATTGATAGATTAATAAAGGGTTTAGTTATCTCCTTATGGACGTAGCCCATTTTGGGTGAACCACATATATTGGTGTCTCTAGTATATGTATCCTATGTGTTTAGTTTTTGCGTATTGTTTAATGTTATTTATGTTATTGTACTACTAATATGTCTTTCTAACAGAATACTTATTTCATGAAAGAAAGGCATTTGTTTATAATGGGTGGAATAAAAAAATGAATGGTACATGTTGTTGATAAAACATTTGTATTTATGAACAATGAAATGATGAAAGGCCAAAGTAGTTTTTAAAATTGCTATTCTTCAATATAAATGCTAGAACATTGCACTCAAGTAGCTTGTGGGTTGATTTTACCTTACTATAAATATATAGAAGGGTTTGGTTTACACATTATCCTATGAAATGGGTATATATTTGCACTTATACATTTTGTTACAATAAGTATATTAAGGTGAATAACATGTTACTTATGTTTCAATAGTTAAGCATTATTAATGAGAAAACTTTATATTATATAATTATGGTAAATAAGGAGGAAGCACCACACTTCTAATGCTTGAATGGGTGAGTAAGGACCTTAAACAAATACTTATGTCATAAACTAAGTAAATGAGCGTTAAATGGTAAGATGAACTAAACAAATTTTGAATATTTCCTTTAGAGGTATGGCCTCCAAGTAGTATGAGTCTTGAACTATTTCATAATGAATTATAGTTTAAATTATTTTATATATTTGAGACGAATGTACTTTGATTAAAACGTCAAGTAAAACATTGATGTTGGTTGATTTGGTCTGCTTGATATGTTAGAAGAAAAAATTTATACCCCATATTCTCTAAATAGCTAAAAAGGATATTGGGTATGTTATAGTTTCTTACACCATTGCTTATAAATTTACATTGTTATGTTTCCACTTTAAATTGAAAATGTTACTACTCTACACAAATACCACAAAACTGCAACATTACACAAAAAAGACAAATCAAGCCAAAATGACTCATAAAGATGCATGTCACCATATGATGCAAGAGCACCCCTAGCCCATTGGTCATCATGCATGCTTTTTCTTTATTATTGAAGAGTAAGGGTGTCATCCTTTCAAATAGTTTTATTGAAGAGTAAGGGTATCATCCTTTCAAATAGTTTAGCATTTAGAAATGGAGCCATGGCGTGAAAGGAAATGACTTTGTAGTTAATTGAATACAAAATATAGAATATATTTTAGAATTTGTCTTTATTATTGAAGAGTAAGGGTATCATCCTTTCAAGTTGTTTAGCATTTAGAAATGGAGTCATGGCGTGAAAGGAAATGATTTTGTAGTTAATTGAATAAAGAATAAAGAATATATTTTAGAATTTGGTTTGGGTTTGTGCACACCTCTCTGCACATGCAATTTAGTAATAGTAAAACTATAAAAATAAAAATTTCAACCAGAAAAAAATATGCTAAATCATAAAAAATAACTTGAAAAAGTACACAAACATTTAGATTACTCCGTGAACATTAACCACATCACCAATTAAACACTGTATGTGTGAATGATTTTGACTATAACATGTAATATTGAAGCAAGATAACATTTATCAAGAGGAATGTCAAATGAACATTGTATGCGAATTTGTTGAGAATAAGACCCGATAAATCTCTTGAGATGAGCATACCGTGTAAATTCTTGAGAACAGTCGTAACTCTTGAAGTTTGAGAATTGGTCTTCCCACTCCTTACATCAAATCTTAAAACCCCAACTAAGGTTTTCAACTGAACACTTAGGTGATATAAAAACCTCTCAAATCAAAATCTCAGCAATAGAGACACAAGAAATTCTCAAACCAAACTCTGAGCGATAGAGATGGTGATGAGGTATAAGAGAAACAACATCTTACAGGCAAGCAATGATGCCATCCAAAGACAAAAACTGAATTTATACCAGCGTAGATCCAAATCCTAGGCTCTATCAAGTGCCGAGAGGGATCAAATCTCTGGAGGTGCAAACCTCTTCTTAGGTATCCATTGATTTGATTCAAACCAAAAGACCCATCTTTTTATTTAAGGTCCACATATAATATTGTTATTATTAATATTTAATATTATTTATGCCGACATATAATATATATATTTTTTTTAATTTTGTTAGGAACGAACATTACAACATTTTTTCATACATGGTTTTAAAACCATATGCAAAGCCCTCCTACAACGATGGGTTGTTTAGGAGGCCTTGCACATGGTCTTAAAACCATTTGCAAGGCCCTCCTAAACCATGTACAATAAAACCATGGGTTGTTTAGAGGCCTTGCACATGGTTTTAAAACCATGTGCAAGGCCCTCCTAAACCATGTACAGTAAAACCATGGGTTTTTTATAAGGTCTTGCATATGGTTTTAAAACCATGTGCACATGGTTTTAAAACCATGTGCAAGGCCAACTTTTTTTGCAATAATTTAATTTGTTATTTTTTATTATTTTGTTAGGTACGAACATTACAACATCTCCCCCATATTGTGTTTTTTTGGTGACCCCATTTTTTTTATGGATAATTAAATTTTTACTTTTTTATTGTTTTGTTAGGTAGGAAGATTACAACATCTCCCCCATATTAGATTGTTTTTCTGGCTGACATTTATTTTGGCCTATAATTAAAAAAATTATTTTTTATTAATAAAAGTAACGTTACAAGATCTCCCCCATACTGAGCTGTAGAGCGCCTCTTGACGCAATTATATTTTGTCATTCTTAACTTCAGCCTGTTCTTATGGAAAGAATATAATCTATCTCAATTATTCAAATGAGGAAGTAAACCAATGAAATCCTTTACGGAGGTTCCAAAAAACATCCAGAAATGGAGGGGACCGAAAATACATGCTCCATGCTATGAAGTTACGAACCAAATTCAAATAGTGATCACAATGAATTGCCTTCTTCCAAACACTTAGTGTTTCACTTCACCGTGTTATCGTTCCCTGTCTGACCTCTCTTTTGCACGTCATTGAAGAAAACACGCTTAGAGACCATCAAAATCACGACACAACATCACAGTTCGAAATTATAATCATCGCTTTCTGGATCTCGTTGATGGCTCGGTTCTTCGCAGTTCTAGATTTTGACATGAAAAATTCGTGAAGAAAAAATATTAGGGTTTGGCCATTTTAGGAACATTTTGTTAAAAAATCAAGATGTTTAGAATGGGCTCAATCTGATTGGCCTCATATACAAATTTGTCAGTGGGATTCATTTGTTCCTATTAATTTATAAATGGGAAAACAAGTAGTCACAATTATTCACATAATCTTAAAAAAAAATTAATGGTATTGAGTTAATTTATAACCCATGGAAAATAGAAGTGTGTTCGACTTTATGCTAGGCATCACTATTAGACCCCTATTTAAACCATATACTAGAGAGAGATGGAAGGTTACTGCATATTCAATGCATAAGCACTAATTTCATATTTTCCTGATCGGATGTTGAATTAATATCTTTTGTGGTGCAATGACTAACAGAGCTATTACAAAATCATTGGTGTGTTCTCCTGTAGCTTACTGAGATTTCTTCAATAACTAAGCACATAGATTGCTTGTTTATCGCATTATAGTATCCATGTTTATCTACTAGTTTCTTGTTGTTGTTGAGATAATAAGATATCGGTCGATCCTATATATATAGGAATAGCCTAGGGAAATCGTGGTCTGCGTTTGTCTAGTTGAATGGAATGCATGTAATCGACCCTGGTTGCTTTTTTTTCTCTCATGGCAGCCACATAAATTTTTGACATAAGCTTTAGCAAAAAAGAATTTATGTTCATGCACATAAATCAGAAGGTAAAGGTGCTGCTTTTTTTTGGTGCATACTATCGTTGGCTCTTAATGAATTTAAACTCAAATGTTTGGATTTCAAGAAACGTTTTGGCCCTAATACATTAGATTTGTTGCCCTATTTTACAAGAGCTATTCTTTTCTTTTGTAATTGTTAGTATAAACGACTGCTCTGATGTATGGAAACACAAACGCTTTACTCCGTCGCCTCATGTTACATCACGTTACAAGATCTCTCCCATAATATTCACTATCACTATTTTTTTTTGCCGACATGTTACAAACGTTACTAACTTTACATCACATTACAAGATCTCTCCCATAATATTCATTATCACTATTAGTTTTTGCCGACATGTTACAAACGTTACTAACGTTACATCACGTTACAAGATCTCCCCCATACTGGGCTGTAGAGCGCCACGTTGTCAACTTATGGGCAAGGGAGAGATCAAATCAAGGACATCCCTAATTTTGCTTGATGTACAATTTTTCACTAGCTCTAGAAATGCACACCCTAGTTATAAAAAAATCACACATGGTCTAAAAAATGCTTTAATATCAAGATATAAAACAAGGAAATGCACACCCTAGTTATAAATAAATCACACATGGTCTAGAAAATACATTAAAATCAAGATCTAAAACAAGGGATTAATGTATTAGTATGCCTTGACTTCTCCATATAGTTGGAATTCATGCTAGACTTCAAAAACCACTATTGTTGTAAGATCATAAAAAAAAAATCCTAAATCTAACTCCAAAAGGAAAATTGGTATGTGCGAGTTAATGCTCCAAGTTAGGGATACTCCTACCTTAGCATGCATGTGTAGCTTTGGGGCATGCATTTTCTATTGTTATATTACATTTCATACTACCAAAATTTTCTTCATTTCGCATTTAGAGACACTTTCAGGTAAATGAAATGATATATGAGCATGTGGGAAGGTTTAGAAGATTACAAGATGTCATTTACATGCTTTATTTCATCCATGATGTGTATGGTTTTTCTAAATTAATTCCTTCAATTTCCTTTACTATTGAGTAGGTTGGATTGCGTTTGGTTAGTGCTCTATACTTAGTTATTGGTTGGACACAATTGATTTTCTAGGCAGTAGATACATATAAATTAGAGTCCGTAGAGTCCGAGATCCTGGGTAGTCTACATGCTTTATTTCATCCATGATGTGTATGTTTTTTTATTGAACATGCAATTTTATGAAGACTAATGTGAATTTGGCACGACTTAAAAAAACAAAGGAATATTTATTTTGGGAAATTTGTAGTGTGCATTTTGGAAATAGTGTGAATTATGAAATAGCATGGTTCACCATGTAAAATATTACATCCATTTATATTTGTATCTCAACAATAGTTCATTTATGAGGTTTGGTGTGTGTTTTATAGAACCATGCCTTTTTATTTTGGATACCTTGTTTTACACACAAAATTCTTCTTTTAAGAAAACAACAAACCTTTTGAGCATTAGCGTACATATTAAGCATGCCAAATAATGTGTCCTAGAAGATGACATGCCAAACTTCCATCATAACTCTTGAGGTGTGTAATTTTTGTTAAAGTTCAATCCAATATTGTGTGTCAAGATTAAGCCTCACGTGTTGAGGTAGTGCCTTAGGGAACCTGAGTTGGACTCAGGAAACTTGGATTAGATTATTGAGTTGCACTCAAGGATGACTAAGAAACCTATGTATACAGTATAAGCCTCATGTGTTGATGAATGTACTATGATATGTCAAAGTGACGATGTTGTACAGTCTTGTTGAACAAACCTAAGGACTTGTGTGTCAAGTTGGATCCTCATGCGTTGAGGTGGACATCATGTGTAGAGGTAATGCTTTTCATGTAGAAGCATGAATGGTATGTGATGTATTACTAACCATAGTCACTCGATATAGATGAGCTATTAAGTCTCCTCTAGAGACTAGCCACCTCTAGAGTGAATTACTTTAGCATATGACGACTTGGAACATTAGTAATATAATATGATCACATCATTGGACAAATCTCCTTAGTATAATTGATATGATAGATACATGAAAGTTGGCACCAATGGACCATGCATATAAGATAACAAATAAATATAAGTTGCATTGAGAATGAAGAGAATTTGTGCTCATAATAAAGACTTCAGTTAATTAAGGAGAACTCAATTTGATTAACTCCAAGTGATATTAACAAATAATACTTAATCTAATTAAAGATAACTTGAATTGATCAATTCAGTGATGCAATCAAGAAGATATCTAGTTAAGAGAGCTAAGTGTTAATAAATAATATATAGTTAAGTAAAAGTGTTTTGCATGGTGACACTCTAGTTAAACTAAAAGACGACACTCGAATGACGACACTTGAGTTATCATCCTAACTAAGTGGTCTAGCATCTAGTTGGAAGGTGAGTTCATCCTAAAGTCAGAAGAGCATATGTCAATAAAGAAAAGGTATTTCACACATGTTGTGTAGGATTAATGAGTTTGAGGTCCAGAGCAATTTGTCCATGCAAGCATTTGAAATATTCTGCATGAGACCACCTTCTTCCATTCAGGCATTCACTAATACTTGCATGAGATAAAAAGTTGATAATTAAGGTGTATGTAGGGCATATAATTGAGTCATCCAATCCTTCTCTCTTCTCTATTTCCCATTGATTACACCCGAGGTGTTTGAATTCTCTCTTATCTTGCACTATGGGTGCCGAACACAATCTACAATTGTAAAAGACATTGTATGTTATCTATCATTGTGCTAAAAAGATATACTAAGGTCTTTCTCCCTCATTGTTTCGAGGGTTTTCCCTGGGGTACATATTGTGTTATGTGTGAATGCTTATGTGTATGAATGTTAAATTGATTTCAAGTACTCAGTTATTCCACATTTAAGGATTAAAATATCAAAGCTCAACAAAATTCAACACTTTTAGGGAAGGGTGTGCATTTCCTTGAGTATGTATAATTAAGGTTGCATAATATGTGTTTTGTAATTAAATGATTTTATAATTTAACTTGTATTTGAAAAGAAAGATTCCAAATCATGTGTAGAAAAAATATTAATTTGTGTTGTATTTTGATCATTCCTAGACTTAAAAATCACAAGAGTATGACAAATTCAATAGAACTAGAATTACACAAACATATATCTCAAGGAAATTAACAAAATGGTTGTCATAATCTTATAAGAATACCACTCACGAGAAAAATATTTAGCACAAAGATTGTTGTTTACAACTCCAAATGAAAGACTCCAATCCTCCAACCTTATATACAATAACAATCATTCAAAGGATCCCATTAGTAGGTATCCCAAAATAAATATACAAGCACATGAGATATACACCATTGTAGAAACAACAAAATTTGAATTTTGTTCTACTTACCATTTACCAGCGACATTGCTTCACAATCCAAGGATGTACAAAATGCACAACAATAAATTTAAAAGTTATCGTCCAATTTTATTTTAAACATGGAATCTCTACACGTGGCATTACATCTCGTATTATGAGATTTGGGTGATTGTACACTTTGTATGAGATAAATTGAATGTTATGATATTGTTCTCAATGTTTGTTATGAAATGTCAAGATAAGAAGGCCCTATTGCATCCTTATTTCCATATTTTCTAGGGGCAAAAAAATCAAGTAACAACAACTTCATTACTGTCTTTTGTCAAGAACTTGAAATGTAGTATAATCTCCATTATTCATGGAAATAAAACTACAAAAGAATGACCCCCCTTTCAAGTGGTTGGCAACCACCTTCTAAGAACGTTGTAATTAAAAAGAAAAAAACATCGACAATACCTAATGAATAATGATGCAATTAATATCAAACATTATAAATAGCATTTCATATCAAATATAATAATTAATATATGAAAAAAATGCATAGCATCAATGTTAGTATCAAGGATGCTTTTTATGTGTAAAACACATCATTGATGCAAATTCACATATGCTAGAATCTATAGCTTCTACCAATAACATCCTCATTACTTCAACTATTCTCATCCAAAAAAACATTTAAAAAAAAAAAAAACCAAAATAAACATAATGTTTTACTAAAGAAAACAACTAATGGAGAATGATTCCTCTATAGAAGCATTGCCTATATTTTCATAATAGATGAAAACATACATGTGTAACTTGATGCATTTATCGAATGGATTTGTGATACATACCACAGGCCCCTCTAAGCAAATGAATTTTTTACCAACAATTTCCACAAAAACAACATCACCCAATAAAGATTCACAAATCCATCTAAATTAGATGTAATATAAAAGTTTAAGTTAATGACTCCACTGGAATCTCATACTTGCACATGTTGAAATTTAAGTCATTTCGAAACCATTGTAATGTTAGTTTAGATAACGAGGGATGGTGTAACAAAATCTTACCATATTCATATGCACGAGCACAACATTGTTTTTGTTCCCAGTGCACGAATGAGGAGAGTTCTATTGGTGAATTTAAGAAGAGTTATATCGGTGAATTTATTGAAGAGTTATTTTTATGATTTGGATTTGCAGAATGAGAAGAGTTCTATTGGTGAATTTACTGGGCATAATCGTCGATCTTTGTTGGGATAAATTTATGCCCTAGTCCATGGCAAATATGGCTACATGGTTGAACCAATTTGCAAACCCCAAAAAATGTCTATCGTTTGATGTACCTGATATGTGGCGAATCAAGTATTGATGGATAGTCATTCTTCGTGGCGTGATCGTCATTTAGAAGAAGCGTTTTGAACCTTCAAATAGTGGTTGATTTAAGCGCAAGTGTAGATTTTCTGTAGAAGCCGACCATCCTCTATGTAGGAAATGGTGACTTCAGGATTCACGCACAGTCTTATTCTGATTCAGGATATGTGCTCGACTGTGACACTTTCTGGAGAAAACACGTTCCACTTGTTGACAGAAGTAGTTGACTAAGTTTCAGACCAATACGTTGCTATCTTGGCTCCTCGACCTGCGTCGATGCTCTATTATTGTCTGAGTGTATGTTTGGATGATTGGTCTAAACGGTGACCGGTTCAATGCATATCGACCAATATCTTCCGTGACTGATTAACTGAGCCTTCAACTTAGGGTATTCATTGAAATACTATTGGTCGACCAGAAGCTATGCCTCGATTGGAATAACGATTGATGATCAATGCGGAGGTTGTCAAGGTGATTCGACTGAGGTTTTCCCTAACTATACAATCGTCTTGAGAACAACTTGATGTGAGATCGAACTACAGATCTTATATAGAGAGTTGATCGACTGCTAAAGACTTGGCAGAAAGTAGCTCGAGGACTGTTGTCTCAGCCTTTTGAAGTTTGTCTTACGTCAGGAGGACGTTGTGGTGTCGCTTTGGTGTAATGCATTTCGATCAGCTCTGCTCTTTCCCTTCATCGTCGTTTTGTACAGATTGTTGGTTGTTGTAGAACATATTGGGTGCTCTCTGGGATCATATTTTGACCTTCTTTGTGCGTTGAGGACTGGTTATTGGTGCTAATTTGCAAGTTTGGAATCTGTTATAAATCAGTGAAAAGGAGATCGTCGATTTGATTCCATTGTGCAATTGAAAGCCCATCTAAAAATGGGTTTCTTCGAAGAAGATGAATCTCTGGTGCTTTAGAAATTGCAGGAGATTTGCGAGAAGAAGGCCGTGGCCTAGAAGAGTCCCATAACAGGCTTTGTCGAGAAGTGGAAGATTTACAACATGTCGTTGTACAGTTGCAAAGTGAGAATCAAGGATTGAAGAATGAATTGCAGACAATCCATACCGGGATGGAAACTGAGGCTTCCCTCCTCCACGCTAACATTTTGTTACAGTTTGATGAGAAATATTTAAAGCACCATGGAAAGCATTTTCCAGGATTTAGCAAACGAATTTGAAGATAAGTCCTAATTGGTTGATGACCTGGGTGAAAGCCCTCTCTCATGAAGATATTGATGGCTTGAAGACAAAAATTGATAGACTGGAAGCAGAGAATGTCCAGCTGACGAATGAGGCTGCTCACTTGCAAGCCTCTGTTGATGAGCTTCGTGAAGAAGCTGCCCCTTTTCAAGAAGACAATAATCATTTGTTTGAAGAATATCAAACTTTGAAAGAATATTATGATGCTCTGTTGTTGCAGCTGAGTGAGAAAGATGAGGCTATCAAGGGATTCCAGGATTACAAGCATAGTCTTGAATAAGAAGTTTGTAGACTGTAGATTGTTGAGCACAAAGCTGTTGAGAAGTGAGCTGATGAGAAGAAGACCGTCAAAGTGCCGACTATTGAAAAGAAATTTGTCCTTGCTGAGGGGACAGGCTCACCCATTACTTCTTCCACCTTTGATGTTCTTCCTTGTATCCTAATTGTTTGTGAGTTAACTGATTGTAAGAAAGTTGTTGATGATGTTATTGTTTCATCTCATGATTTGTTGGCTATTAATGTTGTTGTTTTTCCTAGCTTTGAGAAGCATACTATAGATATAGGATCTCCACTATTAAGCAAAATAGGATATACCTAACAAAATAGGATATACTGAAGGAGGACTTAGGAAGAATGGACAGGGTATTGTTGTTAGTATTTCCCTTGAGATGCAAACATCTAGAGTGGGTCTTGAATATGATGGTGCTACACCTAGTTTTGCTAACACTAGGAAAGCTTTGTTTGTTGTTGGAGGTGTCCAGGCTGATTCACTGGAATCAATTGCGGAAAATGTTGAGAAAATTGATGAGATGGTTTCCATAGACAAACCAGAAGTTGAAGATATTGTTGAAGACAACACTATTGCTGATGTGCAAGGATGTTCTAATCCTGTTGATGTGCTAGAACCCAAGCCTGTCACACATGTTCTACCAAAACAAAAATCTAAGCCATATCGACCTCCTCGTTAGAAGAATTGGAGGAAATTTCCGAAGAATCAAAATTCTTGGAAAGGTGGCCACTATTCTTTCATAAATTTGTAGAAAAAACGTGAAAGATAGAACTATGGACCAATGTCGACTACTATGGTAGACTGTGGTTGGATTGATGAATGGTCATGGAATCATTTGAACAAATGCTTGAGGACATCACATAGATGTGTATCTTCTATTATACTACCGCATGGTGCTCCTCTCGCATGCTTTTGCTTGCTTTGGAAGTGGTTGACAGAGACTTGACCAAAGAAGAACTCTCGACCAAGATTCAACCAACGATGGATGTCAACAGATGGTTCAATTGGTGATAACCAATTGAGATAGTCATATGATGACTTGACCTGAGACATTTGTGATTTTCGTATCGTTTGGAATAGTCATGGTTGAATGATCTTTGACTAGTTGTGTCCATTGACTGAAGTGTTTGACTTCTTTGCTTACCAACTAAATTGCTCATTGTCAACTAAGCTTCGACCAATGGTGATCGTCAACTGAGAGTTTCGATTGATTTGTTTATCGTCTAAGTTTCAATATTGCTATTGATTGCTGAGTACCTGATTCAAGGACAAAGATTGTATCGCTTGACAAAGACTTCCTATACTTGTGTTATTGGCTAGTCAACTTCTCGACCGATTTATGTTGTTTGTTGTCTAGTCTACTGACTGACTAGGACTGTATTTTTTGACAACAATATTGTAAACCTTTGGACGATTGCCTTGAGTTTGATGATGATGGTGACAGTGTTTCAGACTTCTTTGAGAAGTGTTTACGGTACCAGGGATTGATCTGTTTTGTGCGACAGTTATGTGTTGTTATACCTTGTTTGATCAACATTTGCAATTCAGATCAACTTAAGGGGGAGTGTTGTATAATTTGTTCCTTCCTTCACACTGAGTTTACAGGGGGTCGTTGAGACCTATGGCCCATTATACCCTCACCTTGTTGGATAAGCAATTTATTTGAATTTTTGAATCCATCTTTTATGTACCTTTGTAACTAATTTGATCTCATGATTGTTGGGTTGGGATTCTACCCGAACCTATTTATAGATAGCCTTATTGGATAGTAGACCATGCCATCACAACATGTTGTGGATCATTGATTGTATTCTTAAGTGCAATCCATTGTCTATTGTTAGAATTTTAATGGTTGTATTAGCTCTTCAAATATTTAGCACTATTTCATCATAACCATAGCAATATGATCACTGAAAGAAAGACAAGCACAACAACACAATATACACAAATTTTCATTTGGGAAACCACAAGCCTAGAAAACCCAACAATTTTTTCAGTATAGAATTTGTCAGTAAGAACAATGCCAAACCAAGATAAGATAACTCCAAAGAAAAAAGCAACTACATCTTCTCTCCAGCGAACCTCTTCTCTCTCTATCTCATGCACACTTGCTTGAGTTGAGTGTGTGTCTAAATGAGAGGTTCTCTCTCTCTATTTATATTCATCAAGTGCGTGCCGTTTTTACCTAATTGGACTGACTTATTACTCTTATAGGGCTGACTTTTCTAGGGAGACTTAAAATAACATTTATATAATATTTCTTGTGGGTACTATTGACCCAACTTACAATAAAAGGATTACATTGATTCTTACAAAGACGTTTACATGACCAAGTACATCAATAAATCTTCTGAATGAGGTACAACAAGAATATCTTCCAAAGTTACAATCTTCAACACTCCCTCTTAACAAGGAAGGTATTCTTTCGCCATGGTCATAATCCATGGACATCATTACTGGATCTCGTCACAAGATATTTTCACCGAAAAGCATCGCTAGACATCATCACTAGATCTCATCATCGCTACTGCAACTTGGTACTCAGTCCATTTACTTGTGACATCTCTCAAATCCATACATCATAAGAAGTCTATATAATAACCATCCCTTTTTCATGTTGGGTGTACCTCTCGTCTTGGTGCTACACCAACCCTATTTCATGTTGGGTGCTACGCTTGTCTCGATGCTACACTATCCTATTTGGGTGCTACCCTCATCTTGGTGCTGCACCATCCCAGTTGGGCGCTACCCTTATCTCGGTGCCACACCAACCCTATTTCATGCTTGGTTCTACCCTCATCTCAATGCTACACCATCAATGCTAGGTGCTACCCTCATATATCGATGCGACACCAACCATGTTGGGTGATACCCTCATATATCGGTGCTAGACCAACCCTTTTTCAAGCTAGGTGTTACCCTCATCTCGGTGATACAAACAACTTGGTTGGGATCTACCCTTCTCTCAGTGATACAACTATCCCAACTGGGATCTACCCTTCTATCGATGATGCAACCAACTTGGTTGGCATCTACCCTTCTCTCGATGATACAACCAACCATGATGGGATCTACCCTTCTTTTTTCATACTGTGTGTACACCTCTATAGTGCCATTCCTTTTTCATACTTGATGCAAGTCTCATACGTCTTCCACAGAACCATCCCTTTTTCATGTTGGATGTGAAGACAACTCGTCTTCCACAGAGCCAAGCCTTTTTCATGTTGGATGTCAAGACCATGGGGACTCATTACTCCCTCTAGTGATGGGCACCGATCTGGAAAACTACAAGCTTGTCCCTAAATTACTCAAACTTCACTCTTGCTAGAGGCTTGGTCAATACATTGACTATATGGTTGTCCTTTGCAATATACTGGAGCTTCACTTCTCTCCTCTGCACCATATCCCAGATATAGTGATATCATATCTAGATGTGCTTCAACTTGTCATGGAACATTGGGTTCTTGGACAACTTCACACAACTCTGGTTTTCACAGAACACACAATTCATTTCTAACTCGACATCGAACAATCCCGCAAGTAGATTCCAAAGCCACACTACCTCACAGCTTGCTAAACAAGCTACAATATACTTTGTGTTGGCTGTACTCAGTGCTACACTCTTCTACTTCCTGCCGAACTAAGAAATAATTCCAGACCCCAAGCTAAAGTAACACTCTGAAGTGCTCTTCCTATCTATAGCACTACCAGACCAATCTGAGTCAACATAGCCCTGCAAGCTAATCCTCATATCTCTTACATATCTAAGGCCATACTCAATTGTACCCTTAAGGTACCTCAACATGTGCTTTATCATAATCATGTGAACACGTCTTGACTCTACCATGTACTGACTCAAAGTGTTCACCGCAAAGCATCTATTCAACCTCCAATCATATGCCTGTAAACTATGGCATCAACTATATCTAAAGTAGTATCACACAACAACTTCAAGTTCAATTCTAATGGTGTGGCCTTGGCCTTGCAATCCATTAGCCTAAATCTCTTCACGATCTCTACCGCATATTTCCTTGACTAAGGAAAGTCTCATATGGATTCTGCCACACCACTGATCCTAAGAATTATGCCAATATTATTGAACTCTGAGGTCTACTTCCTCTTAGTGAGTGAAGACACACGATATCACTCTGAGCATATCCTTGATATTATGATGCAAGCAATCCCTGCTACATATAGAGGCTAAGTGATAATTTCTCTCAATTTGTCTCCACAATCTGTGCTTAGTCACTTACTTTGAATTGGAGCTTTTATGCTCCCTCTGAAACTTAGCACCATGATCCCTCTGCATCTGGGCATCCTGTACTAGAGTGACTGATATCCTTCTCTATTTTTGATCTATTGTGTATCCATATATACCATCTCTCATCACGTAGAGATGAACTTCTTTCTCTCAAGGTCACTAGATACCAAGATCCTTCATCTCGAACTCTGTTACAAGTTCCTCTTGCACCCATCGATGAGCTCCTCATCTTCAACCTTGTAGAAAAGGTTGAGGTCTCATCACTCTAGGTGATCATCAAGCTCATCATGTAAATGTATGTCCTATAGTGCTATCCCATGGGTGCCATCTGAGCCTGTACAAATACTTCTACGCACATGTAGTTCTTTATAGACTCCCGAATCCTAGAGGTTGCATGATACTTCTACTTTGATTATACCATCTATCTAGTGTAATATCCACCACTAAAGAAGTGTGTCTAGCCACTAGAGCAATGTCTCGTCATAGTTGACTCCCTCTTTTTGAGAGAAACCTCACTTTGTACATATGTAGTATGCTTGATTTCATAAATCTTCTTGAATGCCATAGTTGAATTGTCGTCATTTGTTCTTTGAAACAATTCTCATCATTCCTCTCTTGTAGGTGATTGCACATTGTCTTTCCTACAAATCAAATTTAGTTGCATGATTAGAAAGATTTCATAATTTTCAAAATATATTACCAATGACAAATTCTCATGCATAAAGGCATAGGTCACACAGTCATGCAACTATTTTAACCAATGCTTCCACACAACATTCATGCATATCCCGTATGCACACAATAACTTTCTAGATGCCTTCCATGTCTACTAGAACATAATTAAGAGTATACACTACTCCCAACATGTCAACTAAGAGGTTTCATTCTAGATAAACAATAATTCCTAATGGAATGTTGTGCATCACCATAGGCTACTTACCCATTACATACATATTAGTAGTATATTGTTCATCAATGCAAACACTCTAACATGCATAATACATTTCCTGAATCGAGGAACATAAATATTAACACAACTAAACAATATTATTTAAGCAATTAGATATACAAAAAATGACAATTCAAATACTTATCTTTGTTTGTTTGGTAGGATCCTTCTTGATCTTTGTCACCTTGCAGGAATTTATGGAGTCTCTGACAATGTGCTCTACTCCATCATCTGATTTTTAGGACATGTTCCTATATTACTCACGGTCGTGAATGTTGAGCAAATATTCTACACCTAGATCACTATGAACTATGTACTAGTTGAATATGAGTGTCCCTTCTTCTTCATCACCAATCACATTTGCATCCCTTCTTATCCAATGCTGAAGTGGGAAGGAGGTTCTTCCATAGAGCATCATCTTCATCTTCATGGGTTTTCTGGAGTCCAACTTTGTAGGTGACTCCTCCTATCCATTTAATAGGATAAGCTTCATCTTATGCGGTGAATCCTTTTGGATCAAAGTACATACTCCTCATCATTGGAGGAATATTCCCTTGCTCTCTTCTTAACTGGTTCATCATCTTCTGTAGCATGGGCATGATATATCTTATTCTTTCCTTTATTCTTGGGGAAATCTCTTGCAAAATGTTTTGTCTCATCAAAAGTGAAACATTTGAACTGTGAGTAGCCCTTCTGAGGTTTGTGATTTTTTCAGAATATTATAGACTTCTTGTGAAAGTGTTCTTATTTATTGATCTTTACCTTCTTGGCTTGAGTTGTTAAATATTGATTGTGATCTTCACCCATATTCTCTATTGATGTTCTTTTATTCATATAAGATGGTCAAGGCATATAAAATCCCCTTGGGAATATTCAGGGAGGATACATGTGGGATCAAATGATCCTTGATAGAGTCTGCAATAATCCTCTTGGCCTTGACCAAGTTGTTCTTAAGGCTTAGCTTTGTCCCAGTCTCCCTCCGATTATGCAACTTCTTCTTTAACACAGTCTTCCAAATCATGCTCTTCTAGTATAAGAAGCACTCTATACTTCCATGTCCAGAAGTTCTTAGCTCCTTCAAGCTTGGTACTATTTTTCATCTTGATGAAATGAGAACCTCAAATGGAAATACAGAGAATAGAACATACCAATGACAGTGCTTCAATAAGTTTCTTACTTCAAAGTCTTTCTAGAAAGTTGCTTCTAGATGACCTAGTGTTTGACAGAGAAACCTTGATTTTTCAACTTTGGTGACTTGTAAATCTTATTGGATAGAAATATGTTCCTCCTCAAGGCGAGTTGAGCAATGTACTCATTTTCCCAAATCTATGGACAAAACTACAAAAACATTTAAGGCCCTAGTTTTCCCGGCAACGGTGTTAGGTCAAAAATTGAAAATCTAAAGAACTAGAAATTGCTTCCACATAAAGATGCACCCTCCTATGGAAACTTATATGGTCCTCCCTTTTCAACTGATCTATGGAGGGAAGTAATCAAAATAGGAAATTAGTTTCAGTTGCACAAAGACTTCTTTCAGGGTAGCTATGATCCCATGTTAAAATTTAATGGTTATATTATATCTTCAAACATTTAGCACTATTTCGTCATAACCATAGCAATAGGATCACTGAAAGAAATACAAGCATAGCAACACAATAGACATAAAGGTTTTCATCTAGGAAACCACAAGGGAGAAAACCCAACAACTTCTTCAGTATAGATTCCGTCAACAAGAACAATGCCAAACCAAGATAAAATAACCCCAAATACAAAAGCAACTACTTCTTCTCTCTAATGAACCCCTTCTCTCTCTTTCTCTCATGCGCACTTGCTTGAGTTGACTGTGTCTAAATGAGAGGTGCACCCTCCATATTTATACTCATCAAGTGAGTGACCTTTTTACCTAACTAAGCCAACTTGTTACTCTTACAGGGCCAACTTGTCTAGGGAGACTCAAAATAATTTTATATAAATTTTCTTGTGGGTACTATTGACCCAGCTTACAACGAAAGGGTTAGATTGATTCTAACAAAGAATTTTACATAACCAAGTACATCAATAACATCTTCTGAATGAGGTACACCAATAATACAATACAAGTACAACAAGAATATCTTCCGAAGTTACATTCTTCAACATCTATAGACACCATCATTTTTTGGGAATCTCGCTTTCTCCTTCTGTTCTTTATTCATTCTCCAACATGAAAGACCTATATCCATACAAGAGATTGATCAAAATGTTGTTGTTGTTGTCCATCCAATCCATCTAGAAAATGATGATTTTAGTATTCATTCATCTGGTTTTAACAATGGAAAATTTTAAAATGATGGCTACATAGAATGGGAATAAAAAAAACTTCTAATGGCCTTTTTTGGCAAAGAGGAAAGACCTTTATGCATACAAGAGATTGTTCAAAATTTTGTTTCTTTTCGAGGTCGATCTAATCCATTGTTTCTCTTGGAGTTCCATACAATCCATCTAGAAAATGATAAGTTCAATATTCATTGATTTGGTTTTGATGATGGAAAAATTAAAGATGATGGCTACATATGGTTGTTAAGTTTATGAAGAATTTTTTTCTTTGTCATGGTTTAAGGAAAAGCCAATTATTTTGTATTATTTCTAGAAATGTATAATCATGAAGATATGGAGAACAATCAAAATCACTAAGACTAGATGCAAGTATAAGAGACCTTTTAGCAAGAGGATGTGGTTCTTTAATCCCATATAGGAACATTTGGAAGGGACGAGTAAAAAGGGTATTCCCTTTGACATTCAAGGACAAAAGGATTGGTAGGAGTGAAGGACTAGGGTCAATCCGATGGAATCATTTAATAATAATAGATTTTGTAGACTATTCAGTAGACATCCTTGAGAGGGTCCAAATATTTTCTCTAAAGGGTCGTATTATACCGCTTCTCAAGTGGTCAAGTGACAGGAAAGTAGTCCTAGGGCCAATTCATTAGGTGGTTGATTAGAGAGTATAACATGGTAAAATTCTGCATGCAAACAAATCTAGTAGATTAACAGTCCAAGTGTATGATCTACCAATGATGACGCTTGAATATGACATCAAGATGCACCAAGTGGTTGATCTTTCAAATCAAGCATTGGTAGGAAGGCTTCGTGTTCAACATCTATTCGAAAAAACCTCGAAGATTTGGTTGGAATAGGAATCGATGTCGGTGGTAGGTTACATCCCATCTTTCCATATCTTGACAAGGGGTTGGATGGCATTTATTTTAAGTCTAAAAGGTTTGCAACTAAAATTATGAACACCCATTGGAGGCAGGGCAGTGCACCTTTATCTTTTTTTTCAGAGGAAAATATACCAGTCTTTGTTATTCATTAAGAATCAAAAGACATCTTATACAAATAACCTCACTTTCCTGGCACAGAATGCAGAAATGAAACCCCATCAAAGCAAAGACAGAAAAGAACTAAGCATTCTTACAAACAACCCATAGAGTAAGAGCACAAAGTCTGATCATAGCATACTTTTCTCATCATCCCTGATAAACAGGTCAGAATATGCCAGAAGAGATCGATAGTGATAAAAAAACAGACAAATCTTGAGCAAGACATGCCAGCTGAAAGTCTCAGCAAAGCAGGCAAAGAATAAGAAACATATCATACACTAAGTGCCAAAGGAGTAAGAGCATATAACTCAGCATATGCTAGAAAAGCATAAATTGGACATGATCTATGATCATGCCATCCATAGATTCAGAGAAGATTCCAAAACCCATATCCATCTTCAAAGCCTGTTTGGAGAGACCATAAGCCATCGAGTTATGCTCAAGATATATATGTTTGAAGATCACATGAGGGGCATGTAACAGCATAGTACGAATATCATCACACCAATGATTCAGAGAGGGAACATATAGTGATGCGAGTCTGTTAAGCCAGGAGATAATAACAAGTGAGTCTTCAAATATTGAGTGCATGGGTGAACCCATCAGCTCACTCACTCTCAAAATATCCCAAAGTGACAGTAATTCAGCTCTGGTGTTTGAGCTGCTTCCACAGCCCAAGGAGAAACTGAAGTAATGATCATCATTGAGAAATATCACAAAGCCAGCACCACCAATATGCTCAGCAGCAGCCCCGTCAAAAAAGCCACAAGGATAATTCATCATGGGACTCATACCGATATTCCTAATTTTTTGTTCTTTTTAGGAATAGGGTACAAGTACAGAAGGTTATCAATATGAGTGATGAGTGCATGAACATTAGGCATTTTATTGTCAAATAAGCATCTGTTCATGAGTTTCCAAATACATCAGAAGATGAAAATCGGAAGATATCTGTAGAGAGCAGAGAACGCGGTATGGCTGAACCAATAATCCAGAAAGGAACAGACAGATACAAAATGGGGAGAAGAATACCCAAATTGAGCTGCAAAGTAGGAAAGGATACCAGTGGTAAAAGGGCAATCCAAAAAGAGGTGTTGTATATTCTCTTCACTCAAACAGCAGAGGACACATCTACTAGGGCCCTGAAAACCCCGGTGTTGTAATTGATCCCAGGTCAGAATCCGACCCCTACCCAAAAGCCAAGTGAAGCATCCAATTTTCAGAGGGATATTGAGATTCCAGATCAAATCAAGAATAGAGGCCTGATCCATAGAACATAACGAAGATGTAATACATTGATAACCCAGTGCACCTTTATCTATTAAAAGATAGAGCCACTTTTTTATCCAACACTAGAGAAAACCTCACTAGACTATGTATGGGTCAAGCTACCGAGGTAACCCCTTCATTTCTTCAAAGAGATAGGAAACAATTTAAACCCATTCATTGACATAGGATTGAGCTTCCAAGACTCAAATGCATTTTTAACTGCTTGGATTGTAGTGGCTATTTGAGTCAGATTCTAGTGGCATTCTAATAAAGGTTTTTTCTTAAGACATGTTGAGGTAGGGGAAATAAATTTTATGAGGTGACATGAATCTCTAAGTAGAACAAATATTTGAGGACTTGCAACTCATCCATATTCCTCTGTTTCAATTCTTTATAATAAAAAAAGAAGAAGATGTGGGACAGATTGATGTTGAACTAGTGAGACTTTCTCCAAGTTGGATGGATGCAAGGATTGGGGATGATAGAATAACAAAGAGCTTAGACATTTTTAGTTACAGAAACTTTATTGGGTGACCAATTAAGGATAAGACAATGGGTTGGATAAGGGGGGATTCTAATCATATGTCAGTGCTTTTTGAATTGCCCAAGGAGGGAAACAAACTTCTGAGTCCTTTCAAGTTCAACCCAGCTTGTCTAGACGATGATGAGGCTATGCATATAGTTAAGGAAAAGTAGGATAATTATGATGAGCCTCTTATACAATTTGCAAGTATCCAACCTGTATCAAATATAAAGAACATTAAGAAGGAGGGTGTAGAATGAAAACACCAAAAAATGGATAAGGATGAACAAGGAATGGTTTCTACGGGAAGTAAACTTGAGGAAATGTATAATAATAAGATAGTTGTATATCCTAGTGAATCCTTCAAGGAACAAGTTAGGGTTATGAAATAGAAGAAAAGGAGACTACTAACATAGGAGTTCTTGGAGGCTTAAAATCAAAACATTGTGGTTGTCTCGAGGTGATGAGAATACTAATTTTTTCCTTCAATACACCAATCATAGGAAAAATACAAATACGATCTAGGAAGTTAAAAGAGAATAAGAGTCTACAACAACTATTTTTCATGATATAGCTCATCTAGGGGTGAAACATTTCGAAGTAATTTACAAAGAGGAGGACATGCCTTCTACAATAGAAGTGGAGACAATGACTTCCTTCTTCCCGGGATTTGTGGAGGAAGAGGATAATGTGATGTGGATAGAGGAATTCTCCAAAGAAGAATTACAAGTTGTGATGCACAATTTACAAAAGGACAAAAGGATTGGTTCGATTGGATGGAAAAATATTTTTTTTATAGATGTTATGAAGTGACTAAGGATGATTTACAAAGGGTAATCAAGGAATCGGCAAGTTCAGAGAAGATGCTCACAACCTTAAGTAACTTAGAGGAAGAGGATAATGTGACGTGGATAAAGGAATTCTCCAAAGAATAATTACAAGTTGTGATGCACAATTTACAAAAGGACAAAAGGATTGGTTCGATTGGATGGAAAAATGAATTTTTTATAGATGTTATGAAGTGACTAAGGATGATTTACTATGGGTAATCAAGGAATCAACAAATTCAGAGAAGATGCTTGCAACCTTCAATACTACATTCATAGCTCTAATTCTAAATAATATATCATGGGCACATTTGATGAGTATATACCATCTCTTTGCATAACTACGTATATAAGCTCATATCGAAGATAATAACAATGAGGTTGAAAAAGTTGTAATTTGAGTAATTATCCAAAGAGTGGTTTGATTTCCTATCAAGGAAGCAAATATAAGGCAATAGGGGTTGCATAGGAGGCCCTACAGTATTTGAAGACTAAACAATTGTCAGCTATGGTTCCAAAATTGGACATATTGATTGCCTATGGTTGGGCCAATTGAGTGTATTTGAGGTTCATGCTTATATGTTTAAGAATATATGTGCACTTTAACAATTGGGTGATAAATTGTGTATCCATTGTATACTTTTCCATTATTATAAGTGTCTCAACTTATACTTTTTTCATATCAACCAAGGAACTTAGGAAAGGGTGCCCTTTATCTGCATTGTTATTTTACAGAAGGGCTAAGCAAGGCTTTACTAGACGTAAACAAGTCTAGTAACTTTAGAGGTATAAAGCTAGGAAGATGCCTTCTCTTATCTCATCTTCATTTTATTGACGGTGTACTCTTATTCTATGATGGGTCTAGAAGGGATTTTAAGTTCAAAGAGATTATTGATTTGTATTGTGTTTCCACAAGAATGAGCATTAACATGCATAAACCCTCAGTTTCTTTAAATAAGGTAAACGAGGATAGTATCGATTTTTGTCTTCAGTTGTTCCCCTACTAGTATATAGATCTTTAAGATGGTTTTTTAAGTACTCAAGATTCAATTTAAAACCTAATAACTATTGGATAAATGACTAGGGGTGTATAACCACTAAGGTTAATTAGAGATGATTATCAAAAGGAGGTAGACTCACCCTGGTCGAATCAATGTTGGAGACTATCCATATGTAATGAATCCTTTTATCCTCAATCCCAAAAGGGGATTTATAAAATATTAGGAAGATCAATGCCAATATTTTATAGGGAAAAAGTGAAAAAGAGGACATCCCCTTGGTGAGATGTAAAGCAATTGCTAAGATGAAATATCTAGGTGGATGGAGTCTTAAGAACATTTACCTGTTTGGAAAGGCCCCAACAACCAAGTGTGTTTCGAGGTTGATATCAACTAAAATATTATTGATCCCTAAGGTCACTCAAAAATATATAGGGCATGATTCAGTCAAGGATTAGATTAGGATCCCCTCAAAGAGTATCCATAATGCCTTAATTATATGGAAGGCTAATATGTTAGTGTTTCCTTTGACACAAATTTAGCTTGTGTGGAGGTTGGAAATGGGGAAAGAGTGTGCATAGGTGCTAACCCTTGGGTAGGAAGCAGGGACCTAGAAACTTGATCAATACCCTCCATGAAAAGGGAATCTTTTATGTATGCCACACTACCTCTCTAGAGCTAACCTCGTTTAGGCACCCAAAATGGAAGGCAAATGCTACCCTAGGAATAAATGGAAGGGATGGTGAACTTTGGTAACATTGTATAGAAAACTTAATACGAAACCAAGTGAGAATCACAAACTCTAGAGATAAGTTTGTGTGATCCAAAAATCTTGCTCTAGGAATCTATACACCTATGGTAGGATTTAAGGCCTTGTGTGAGAATGATAGGTGAAAGAAAGTGCAATGGATATGGAACTTTCTTTGGAAAATTATATCTCTTTTGAAATCTAAGAAAATTCATGTGGCTAGCCATTAGGAACAAAGCGTCACATGTGAATTTCTACAAAGAAGAACATGCAAGGGCTAAGTAGGGTACCATTACGCAAAGAAAGGGAAGAAATTATAATCCCTTGCTTATTATTTGTGCTTACATTGCTCAACTTTGGAAGGAATTGAAATCCTTAACAAGGATAAAAGAAGAAAGTATGGAGACAAAATTGTTCACTACGTCAAACATTGGCAATCTAAGCTTGAGATGAAACAGTTCAAGGCTTTTCCCTCAATTGTTGCATGGACAATTTGGCTAGTATACAATGCAAGTATCATTGAGGATAGGTCAATTCCCTCATTCAACATGCACCCTAAAGTAAACCAATTCTATATGCTTCAAAAAACTACTAAAGTCCAAGCCTTCGAGACATATTAGCCACAAAAAAATTGACAAAAGTGGGTCCTATGGATATTTTGATGGAGCCTATCAAGGGGGTCTTAGCTCCATGTTCCTGTAAATGGTGATGTAGCCATGTCTCCAATTGACAACTTGTATTATCCTTCACCCATCTCCTCGCAATCTCCCCCTCCTTCTATTGAATCACCCTCACCCTCTTCTCCCTCACTCTCACCTTCTCCCCTCTTACCATCCACCTCCTCTAACCCTCGAGTTCCTAACTTCTCTTATCATGTTCCTTCTTCCTATCCAACTTGTTCCCTCATAGAAAAACCTAATTCCTTCTATAATTTGTTTATATCCAATGCTTATAATAATAATACAAATTCGAGGTCTAATTTTGTTATAGCCTATGCCATTAAATATTATATTTCTTTCATATCAAATCTAGTTATTTCCAATACCAATAAGAATAATAAAAATTATAACTCTGATTCTGGCATATCCAATGACAATAAAAATTCTAATTCTATTATTTCAAATTCAGTGATATCTAATGTCAATATTAATAATAAAATCTCTAACTCTAATTTTGGTAATCCCATACCATTAATAATTCTAATTATATTATATCAAATTACATTAAATGTTTTTTTGCTCAATTTGAATCTCATCACTCTCCCTCCCCAACTAAGCCCCCTCCTACCTCTACTATCTCATCATTAACTACTCTCCTCATCCTCTGTAATCAACCTTTTATTCCTAATCCTCGATTCTTCCTCTTTAAATCTTCTAAAAAAATTTAATTTCACTATTGTCTCTTGTATAATTCCAATCAAATATTATCTTTGCTCCATTGAAACTATCACCCAAAGAGATCTGGAAAGATTGTTCCAATATACCTAAATCCACAAAGCTTCCCAAGCCAAACCTCTCTAAAGATGAATTCTTAGCACTTCGGAAGCTTAATGCCAACAATGGAATTGTTATTCTCAAAGTCAATAAAGGAAACACCACTGTAACCATGAACTCCACTAATTACAAAGGTAAATTGCTTGACCTTCTTTCTTCCTCTTCTTATAAACCCATTTCCAAAAATCCCCTTACCAAAATCACTAATCTTGTAACCAATGCCATCAAATCCTCCTCTCTAGACCCTTCAATCAAAAATCAAATTATCCCTTGCAATCCCCAAGCACTCAATATTGATGGCTAGTAAAAAATACACAAAAAGTATATCCCACTTCGATCCATTGTAAACATTGTAGGAGTCCCTACCCATGACCTTTCTAGATTCCTAGCCACCAAGCTTCATCCTTCAGTAGATCAAACCCCGTATTTCATTAAAGACTCTTATGATTTAATCCATAATATCCAAAAGTTCCATCTTGATGATCATGACCTGCTGGTTAGTTTGGATGTAGTTTCCCTCTTCACCAAAATTTTGATCCCTAAAGCCCTTCTTATCATATCCAACTTGATAGACATTCAAAACCTCTACCACATTAAAATATGCATTTCATCCAATTTATTTTGCTTTAGAAATACATACTTTGAACAAATTGAAGGCACGACTATGAGATCTTACTTATCCCACGTGGTTGCCAACATTTTCATGGAGCATTTTGAAACCCATGCCATAAATAGCTCCCTCTTAAAACAAAGTGTTGGTTTTGTTTTGTTGACAACACTTTCATCATAAAGCCACATGGTCACTCCACCCTCAATGACTTCGTTGATCACTTGAATAATATCTCCCCTCATATCCAGTTCACCGTGGAAATCCAGCACGACAAACATTGCCCTTTCTTGATGTGTTGGTCACCTACCAACCAAATGGGCCCCTTTTGCATCAAGTATATTGTAAAAATACTCTCCAATAGATACTTCATGTCCATTCCCATCACCACCCCGCTAAAAAATATGTTGTTCTCAAAACCCTTATCAACAGAGCCATTTGTATATCTAACCCGCAAAATCTAACCAAAGAAAAAGTCTACCTCACTAATGCCCTGCTTTCCAATGGTTATCCGCTTAACCTTATTAATAAATCCTTTCAGTTTTCCCTTCACCTAAAACTCAAATCCAATCCTTTCCATTCCCAACCTTCCACCCAAGCTTTAATTTATGTCTCATACATCCATGGCGTCATTGATCGCATTTCAAGACTCTTAATAAAAAATAACATTAAAACCATGTTCAAGCTCTACAAAACCCTCAAACATTTGTTTAATAGTGTATATACAAATCCAACCCTCTCGTCTCCTAGGGTGTTTATCAAATTCCTTGCTTATGTGGGAAAACCTACCGTGGCCAAACTGAGCATCTCATTCAAACTTGTCTCAAAGAGCACATTGCTGACACTAATCATAATCGCGTCAACAAATCTTCCATAGTGAATCTTTCCTTCAAATCTAAACACCATATATGTTTCGACCCAACCAAAATTATTGCATCTACATCTCACTATTCCTCCCACCTCATCAAGGAAGCCCTCGTAATTGAAAAGAACCCTAATAAATTTAATTGAGAAAACAATTACAAACTAAGTCAATCTTGAAAACCTTTAATCCACCATTTAAATCACTAAATCATTTCAATTCCCCCCTTTTTCTATGGATTAATCCCCAACCCTCTCAAAATTTCCATAGTTTTTTTTTTCTATATTCCTTGCCACCTCAATTTCTTCCCATTGTCTCTTTTTTAGGTGCAGGTATCTCTACACGTAAACATCTATTTTCATTTATTTATTATTAACATCTCTCTACTTTTATATCAACCCCACCCCTTGATTCCTTCTCGCCATTTCTAATTTCTAGTTCTAAACTTTTTATCTCTACCTCTAAAAATTTAAATTTATAGAAGTCAAAATGATGTCATGTTATCAAGTTAATCTTTTATTATTTTCTCTTATTATCTTCTTAATTAAAAATTATAACCTTCGTTCTTATTTTATTAGTTTCTCCTTTCGAGTTAATCTTTTATTATTTTCTCTTATTATCGAGTTAACCTTTTATTATATTCTTATCTTTGCAATTTAATCAACCTATCTCCTTAATTAAAAATTATAATCTTCGTTCTTATTTTATTAGCTTCTCCTTTATTTTATCTTAATTTAGTAAATTCATTTATAAATTCGTTTTTTAACTTATGAGTTTGTGGCTAATTATATAGCCATGCCATAAAAATAAAAATAAACATATTTTATCTAATTATATTGAAAATTGTATGTTTGATTTTTTTCTTGTTTTAAACTAATTATAGTTCTTGAACTTTTCATATCCTAAAATATTTCCTCTAAACTAAACTATTTTTACTAGTTTTAAATGTATTTAATGAGATTAATTTATTATCTCTCACTCATTGACATTTTCATTTTCATTGAACGACTACTCGTCGTTACCCTATTTAAACACTTAACCACTATACGAGTCGTTTCTACATCTTTCTTTTATAGCTTCATGATAATCCAATGAAGATGGATGGAGTGTCTACTCAAAACCTTCGGTGTTTCCAAATCTTTCTTTTATAGCTTCATGATAATCCCCTGAAGACGGGTGGATTGTCCACTCAAAACGTCGAGTGTTTCCAAAACTCCAACATAGTGAAAATCCAAAAACTTAAACACAATGATCAACCACTATGAAAACCTCCACACTAAGATGAATAGTATTCATTAATTATTCCCATTTTCTAAAACTAAAGGCTTGTTTCAATATATGGACCAATAATTATGTTGAATTGTTGTTTTTCCTATGTTGAAAAAGGGGTGAATAAGCTCCAAGTTTTCGAGGATTCTATGGTGGTGATCAAATGGATGAAAAGGGGGTGAATAAGCTCCATTTTAAGGGATTCTACAATGGTGATCAAATGGGTGAAGGGAGATCGCAATATGGAAAATCTTGTGTTGAGACCCATTTTTGAAGAAATTCAAAAATTCAAATGTTTTTAACTCAATTTCATTTTCTCATGAGCAAAATTGAGATGTTGATTCACTCTCAAAGGTCTTCATTTGGACATAAGATTTGGTATATCATGGAATCGAAGAAGGGATAACTCTCTAATTTTCTGGTCTAACAATTAGGTTTATTGCTTTTCAACTTGCTAGGCACTTTCATTTGTTGGATTTTCATAATACAGTTTTAATTGCTTTGGGTGACATCAGGTTTTATGATCCTTGTGATGTAAATCATTGTTGAATTGTTTGAAAAGTTTATGATCAATACATGCATTATATAGTATATAGTATGTACTTTCTTTATGAATCACAATTCAAAAAAGAAAATCATTAATTGTAATATGTTAGACTAGCAGATGTTATCTCATGATAAGATAAAGTATCTATGATTAGGACCTAAAACCAAATTGAAAACCATGCCCAAAAAAAAAGTGTATGGCTTGTAAATTCATCATTTCAATAAGCCTTTACTTTACTTTACTTATCAACAATTTATCCATTCACTGTTGAATACTTCAAACTCTCATACTTAAAACCAAATCGAAAACTATTTATAAAAAAAGTGTATTGCTTATAAATTTGTTTGTTTTAAGTATCAACAATTTATCCTGAACTATGGCATACTTGAACACGGTAAATTTTGGACTTCCTAAAAAGAATGCTTTCAACTACTTAAAAAGTCCGAGCACATTTTAAATTTCTCACAAAGTCAAATGGCATTTACATCTTGGGACATTCCATTTTTTTAATCCACCACAAACCAGCATAAATATTTAACCACACCCCTTTTTATTTAAGCTTTAAACGTTTCAAGGGGGCTCCACATTCATGAACTAAACCACAAATCCTTAGCTTTCACAAACAATTGAAATGTATCTAGAAAAGTAACCAATTATTTTACTGTACAAATTAATTTTTGAGATTTTTTAGTAATTTGGGTGTGGTTTCATCACATAAAACATGATTGCGAATTTAGAAGAAACGTAAAACCCTATTATAATTATTAGTTATGTACAGCTAAAAAAATGAACCAAAGCGGAAGCTCATTAAAGATATATTAAAGGTCCACAAGAGAAATGCCATCTGCTATAAAGAGTTATCAATCCTTGAAATGGATATCAAATATATTTCCATTTCCAAAAGCCAAAAAACTTGGAAGTTGGAAATAGAAAACTGAATGGAATAAATTTCTAGAATGGTTGTACAGCTTATATGGGTATCATGTTGATATGGATGGGCAGGTCGGTACGGGATGGTACATACACACAGGCTAATATTGAGAGCAATAAGCACCTCGCAGCACAGCAATAAATGCTATGGCTGCAGAGCACATAAATGTTAATCCAACGGTTAATGTGCCCCGCAGCCATAGCATTTATTGCTGAGCTGCAGGGTGCTTATTTTATGGCTAGTATGTACAGTATATAAAGATAAATATATGAAGGTAAACTTGTAAAACTTATATGGTAAACAAAGGATACATGTTCACTTGATAACTCTCCCTCCTTTGCTTATTCACTTCCTACACATAGATAGATCAAGAAGCACACTACACTTAAAAGGGAAGGATGATCCTCGAAGGGAGGAGATACTCTTTGTGATCCATGATTATAGAGAACTAGCACACTGGTTAGTTTTTCCATATGTTTTCCTTATTAATTTACATTTTCCTATAATTTTTTCATACATTTTCTTTATTAGTCCCTGCTTTGCGGGGATTATAGCGATCTATTGGTCACCATGTTTAGTTGACATATTTTTTTATTTTTTTTAAAACTTTATGTTATTTAAAGTTTTTTAAATGTTCTATATTAAAATTATTATTTTTTAAATTAAAATTATTTTTTCATTTTTTTTAAATTAGATTATTTATTTTGTGATTGGTGCAATAGAATAATTTAACTATTTTTCCCTGTTGTGCAAAGTAATTATTGAATTTAAAAAATAAAAATAAAAAAAATTGAATACCAAAGAGCACTCCACATTCAGACTCTCCACATTCAGACTCTGCAGTGTATATGCCATTTTGCAAAATGGTTTCTTCCAAAGCCACTGCTGTGTAACTGTAACTGCCATTTTGCAATGGTTTCTTCTAAAGCCATTGTTCTGCTAAAAAATATGAATGTTTTTACATTACAAAAGATAACTTTCACATTCAGACTCTGTAATCTATCTGCTATTTTAATAAATTTGTTTCTTCAAGAGCCACTCAGACTCTGTAATTTATCTGCTATTTTTTGCAATTGTTTCTTCCAGAGCCACTGAGACTGTGTAACTTATTTGCCAACTGTTTCTTCCAGAGCCACTGTTCTTGAAAATCCAGTAAGCAATATGGTTGTTTCCATATTTTTTTGAATTTTTTTTCTGCAATTTGAAACATGCTATTAAAGATTATATGAAAAAATAGTTAGATTATCTGAATAAATAGTTTTAGTTTATGTGCAGGGAAAAATCTTTGAAATATCACAATGGATCCTATGGATCCTATGTTAAGCACTGTGCAGTAGTTTCTCGGCATGCTGAACATGGAGAAGCTCTTCAATGCCCCGACTGACTCTGAAACGCCAACTGCACAGTTGCTCAGCATGTTGAACATGGAGAAGCTCCTCAATGCCCCGACTAGCTCTGAAACACTATTTATTTCTTCTTTGTACATCTCTCTAAGCTTCCGTGTCAATATATATGAATCATCTTCATACATAGTTTATAAGTATTGTATCAAGAAATAGAATAGAAGATCATATAAGCATAGGTAGGCATAGAAACATGAAAAAGTACTACCCAACCGTGGAGGAAACAAATCTAAACTGTATGTGGAATTTTCTGAGGTATCCATGCCTCACATGCTTTCAGTCTAAAGAAATTTGGACACACCTCTCTTGACCATAGGATGAATATAAAAAACAATATACGGGTTGTTGGAATCTGCCGCATTTAAACCCTTGAAACATCACAAATCCAAGAATAATTAGCGCTCCATAACTAGATATCAAGAGTGGTAACATAGATTGAGTAGCATACCTCGGAAATAACACCATTTTCCAAATCGTTTGGAAGAATGAGTCAGGTTCCTCAGATCGATTTCTGTCCATCTCCACAAACCTTGGCTATGGAGTTGGAGTCCACCGCGATTGGGTGATACAACCAACAATATACAAAGACCGTCATTGGGTTCCGTTACATTATTTAACTGTAAATATATTTCCTACAGTTGCCTTCCCAAAAATAACCTGTCAATTACAGTAAACATAAAAGCAATTTCAGATCATATTCATTCAAACTCCAACCTTCTAGGCTTCTACAACACAACCTTCTCTGTATCATCTTTCAAAGTGCCATGGCCATGACATGCTGGCAATGTCTAAGGAACACATTTAACTATTAAATATAAAAGTGATGAAGAGAAATTACAGGCGAAATGTTTGTGACGTTCTAGCACACCCTGAGGCAGAGCTACATCCTTTCACGCTACTTCTTGCATCAATGTAGATCTGAAACCCTGGAAGTGGGAAAACGAAAAATAATTAACCAAAATACTCAACCATGGAAACGACTCCTATATTAAACACTAAAAACAACTCCTATATTAAAAGGACCAAAACTTTGTAAAAACGCCCAGCTCCTGCATTAAGAGTCTTCAGATTGATATTTCCAAGATCAAGAAACTTGTAATATTGATAGAATTACATTTGTTAACCATGTGGAGGTTGATATTTCCAAGATCAAGAAACTTGTAATATTGGTAGAATTACATTTGTTAACCGTGTGGACGTTGTTGCAAAGCTTGCAGGGGTTGTTCTCGATCTTTCCTTCCATTATTTATGGTTTACCTGCTGACAACACTTAGCACCCAATATGAAAAAGCCCGTAGCTTTGTATGCATTTGCAATTTGCAAGTGGCATTAAGCTTGATCAATGTCGGTATGCTTAACCGCCGGTACAAATCACTGAATACATGCATCTAGGAAGGTGTCACATTTTTTAATGGAGAGTATGCTCAACCGCTACAAATGAGTGAATACATGTATCCACGCAGGTGTCACATTTTTTAATGTATCTCCAGGTAAGGTAAGGGTAATGGAGTAAAAATGGTAATTAATTGAAGTTGAGGAAGTGACACCCAAACTGAGTAATAATGTTTTAAAATATGGGTGGGTTAGACAATAGAGGTTACCTTTGCATCATGATGAGTGAAATTACTTTCTATGGGAATGGTAAAGCAAACAAACAGTATCAAGTTCTTTGTATCAAGGTAATAGATTGAAGCAAGAGACTTCCCTTCCATCTTCGGCAAGCAACAAGTTCTATCAATAAGCAGCAGGTGGATGGGTGAGAACAACAGTGTCGCTTATTCGGCCCCGTACCGTTCCATACGTGCTGGTTGTATGTGGCATGGCATGATGGTGAACTCTTTCTTCATATGGTGCCACCCTGCACAAATAAGCCAGGACACAATCATGCATGGGAATTTGTTGTGTTTGAGATACTCAGATTGAGTTTATTTATATGGGACTTAGGCTTACCCAATTACCAAACTAACTGACTAAAGAACTAACAAACCAAATATAACCACTGGGAAGGCAAGAACCACACACTAAAGAGTGTTGACAACCATAGGAGACAAAAACCAAATTCACAGGTAGGATTCCAAGGCAGGAACCACACACTAAAGAGTGTCGGCAACCATAGGAGGCAGAAACCAAAGTCACGGATAGGATTCCAGGTGATCAAGGAGTTGAGTGGAAAGATTGAAGACACGTGGCATGTTGGTTATAAGCGATATCCACCGTCTTTCGAATGGGAACTGGAGATCTTCAATGTTTTTGGCAAAATGCAGTAATTAATGAGGAGTAATGCGCTGCCCAAACAAGGTAAGGTAGTTCCTGTTGTTTCATTTTAAGGGTTTCCTAACCAGATCAGATAGAACAGGGTTATATTTGATTGGTTCTCTTTAACCTGCTACTGAAGGAAGGCCTCGTAGCTCACTATTATGCAAGTGTTCACGATAGAATTTAGGAAGAGATATCTTCAGCTAAGTGTCTCTGTCAAAATCACAAAGATGTTGGTTAAGTACTTGATGATTTCCGTCCCAAGACGATTGATGAAAAAGTGTCAAAGTTGTTGGAAATATTAATTAATAACAGATCTGTATCAGATCTCAGCCACTCTCCCAGAGTTCGTATCAGTTCAGTCTATGTTACAGAAAGTACCTTAAAGGAGAAACTCATTAAAATAGTCTCAACCAATTCTGAAACTTAAAGCTAGAATAAATAAAAATTAAGCTTAGTTGATAAGGTATTAATAAGTAATTTGAGGCGCTTAATCCAAATTTTTGATTCAGTAAACGTTTCGCAAAGGCTGTTTTTTGAAGACTTGTCTAGTCCCTGTTATTTGCAAACATTGTACCCTAACTTTGGATATTTAGCAAAGCTCCAATATGTTAACCTTTGACTGGTGTGTGATGTTGAAATCAAACATAATCTTTTAAGGGCGGGGAGTCCTATAAAGGGATAGCTTGTAAAGAGAGATTCATAAGAAGCTCTATTTGGCGTGAAAAGTAGCTATGAGGAAACCCCTGGGCCTGAAACAGTGACGGAAATGAGTATCAAAGGATGGCAATGGCATATAAGAATGATACTCATGAAAAGGGATCCTAGCCACGGAAGAACAATGGTAGAGACAAGGGACTAATGGCTTAAAATACCATAGTCTGTGGAAAAAGTGTTGAGTACTAAGGTTAATGTGGAGTGATAAGATGCCAACATGTGTTGGAAAGAGCAAAAACCACCCTATAGAAGCATCAACACTTTGTAAAAGTAGGTAAACCTGTTCCAAGGCACAAAAGGGGTAATATTAGTCAATTGACATTGCAAACTATAGAGAAAGACCCACTTTACGAAATATTTTTTCTATTAATAGTTTGAAAATCAAATCATTTCTTACCATTTGCACTTTTGAACCAAAATATGAAAGTTTACCCTCTATCTTTGATCACTTGTCGTGGAAAATTGGACCGTCAGAATTCAGATCCGTCAGCTACAGGTAACTCTACACCCTGAGCTCTTCATTTTCATCCAAACAAATTTTAAAATTGATGGTCAATTTAGTTTATTTCATCAACATAAAAGATAGCAAAATGTATTCGCGGGTTGCTACGCATGAAAGCCGCGAATACGCGTTTCATGCGCGACTTGCTGCATAGGAAAGTCGCAAATGACTCGCGACTTGTCCTAATGGACAGTCGCGCATGCTACGCAAAGGATAAAAGCTTTAAAAATGGTCAAAAATTTTAAATTTTTATGGTGAAATACTGAATTAAACTATGTTTATTTGTCAGGGAAAACATGGTGCTGGAGTGGAGGGAGAGGGAACATGAGATGATGGACCAAGCGACTCTCCAAAGCCCGCCTACCATCCAAGCATTGCGGAATAGTGGGTTGCTCAAGTTCTTTTGCACATCACCTATGCGGGCCAATGTCCGCATATTAGAGTTCTTAGTCCATTACTGGGACCATGATCTGGGGATGTTCAACATCCAGGGTGAGACTTTGGAGCTTACCACACAGGACATCTACTTCATAACTGGGTTATCACATCGGGGAGCACCGGTGAACCTGGAGTGCACTGGCAGGGGTGGGGACCCCTTGAGTGTCCAGAACTATGTTGATGTATTTTGCAGGCCGGGTACTCAAAAGAAAAGTAGCAGTGTTCTCATAGCAGATATTCAGGATCTTACATTACAGGTATTGTCCAGTACTATAGTGAGACTGTCAGGGTCAGCAGGATTACACATGGCCACCATGGCTCAGATGAGAGTGGCGGTGGACAGCTTTAGAGGTACCCTCTTTAATTGGTGTACAGGGATTGCCCCCATCATGAGGAGGCAATTATCTGACTGTAGGAGGGGTAGATGGAAGAACTTTGGCTATGCTAGTATATTGGTAGCATTCTTCTTTGAGAGGGTGCCAACTATGATCCCTGCGATACCCTTACAGGTCCATCATCCACGGCAGCCGAGGCTGAGCCGGTGGGGAGATATTTTCCTCCGTCAAGGAGGAGGAGATGTAGTACAGAGCATGTATGACGATGATTTCTATTCATGGTGGGAACGGCAGGTGCCGGCGTTGGAGCGGTTTCCATACACCGGGTTAGATTTCCGAGGTGATCCGGACCTAGTCCTCCCTCCAGGAGGAGCATGGGGAGAGATGGGTAAGTCATTTTTTATTTTTTATCATTATCAAATTTTTATGGATTTTCAAATGATAGGATATATACATATGCACAAGTCTAAACCCTCGTTATATGTCAAAATGCAGATATTGGACCGGTCCACCCTGTAGGGCACCCACGTACCTTCGTATGTCATGTTGCAGGGGGAGACCCAGGATTGATCACGGTACTCAAGGCGAAGCTAGGCAGGCTGACCGAGCGAGTACCTACGATACGGATAAAGCATCTCCCTGTAGCCATGCAGGAGTCTGTAGTTGGAGTTCCATCGGCCTGGTTACGTCTTTTCAGACGGGTAGCCAGAGCAGTATGTGTATATAGAGATGCAGTGGAGGCTGCCGAAGCCGAGGAGGCTGAGGAAGCCAGGGGGCACAGAGATCACGGGGACCAAGGAGGTCCCAGTGGCCATGGCGGGCAGTCTTAGTGCTAGGGCATTTTGATGGATGTTGATCCACTTTTTGTATATTTTGTACATGATGGGATCTACGGATCAGACTTGACCTATCCTATGTATGAACAGATATTTACACATATATATATATATATATATATTTGTGTTTGGTTGTCAGCTTATTTACAAATGTCTTTTATGTAATTGTTGTATATTTTATGGAATGTGTGTGAGATGCCAGTCCAAAATATAATTAGCGTATGCATGAGTTAATGAATTTTGGTTTCGTGGAATGTGATTAAAAGTAATAACTTCAAAATGTCTTTCCAGTAAACGTATTTGCATGAAATGACGTAACAATGTAGGATGACGCACCTGGTAAGCTCGATTGAGCTGGGAAACAACCAAATGAGAATCCAAACGGACTTCAAGCTGGGTGATGCCTCGTGACAAGGCATCCCATAGGAGCTTAATTACAGCCCTATACTCAGCAACATTATTGGAAGCAGGACCTAGACAAGCGCCACCTGCGGCAACAAGCTGTCCTGAAGGGGAGTAGATAACCCATGCTGCCGAAGCCAGGTTACAAGTGTGACAGCTGGCGCCATCAGCAAAACCTACATACATCTTGGAAGACATCTGCAACAACCAGCAGATAGTATAAAAAACGAAACTGACAACCTAATGTACATAAAAATACATACATTAATATACAAGAAAAAGTGCTAAGCCTAGGCATAGTACTTCTTCAAGTAGAGCCCGTTTCTAGGCTCAGGCAGCTTATTCCCATCATAATCTACTAATTCATATGCGCCTTTGCTCAAAACTTTAGACACAACATAGGGTCCCAACCACATAGCCTTGAATTTTCCTGCCCCTAGAGGCTCTTTATCTTGGTCCCAGAGCAAGACAAGTTCCCCCTCAGAGAAAACCCGAGGTTTGACCGTTTTATCATATTGAGATTTAACCCTATTCTTATGAGCTTGATTTGCAGTCAACGCATCTCTACGTTGCTCATCAAGGTGTTCTAAATGGAGTAATCGTTCTTCAAGCTCAGTTGTGTCAGGTAGCACATGAATGGCTATCTGCAAGGATGGGATTTCGCATTCAATCGGCGTAATAGTTTCCACCCCGTGAACGAGTTGGAAGGGGGAAAAACCCGTAGCAGTTTTGACATTGGTTCGATAAGCCCAAAGAGCGGGATATAACATAATGTGCCAATTTGAACGGGCTGTATCTATAGTATGTTTAAGTATAGTTTTCAAAGTTTTGTTTACAGCCTCAACCTGACCATTTGCTTGCGGATAATAAGGAGAAGAATGTTCTTGTCGGAATCCGAGCATGGTGGTCAGCTCTGTCGTCATGTGATTTTGAAAATGACTGCCATGGTCAGTGACAATCACTTTGGGAATACCAAACCTAGCAATAATCTGATTAAACACGAAGTAAGCTACCGTTTCCCCATTGTCTTTGAAAGTAGGCATTGCCTCTGCCCATTTTGTGAAATAGTCGACAGTGACAATGATGTATTTGTGCCCCCTAGCCGAGGCTGGGTTGCATGTCATATAATCGATCCCCCACTTCATGAAGGGGCCTACCGAGACGACGGGAAACAAGGGAGCAGGATGTGACCGCATTTTTCTGGTGTAAAGCTGACATGGATGACAGCGTTTCACAGCTTCCACACAATCTTTAAAGATGGTGGGCCAGAAATACTCGGCACGTAATATCTTCTGGGTCGTTGCTAACCCAGATAAATGACCCCCACACGCTCCACTATGGGAATCATTTAGGACAATCTCCGCTTCCTCATGATTAAGGCAGCGACGCAAGACTGAATCTACCCCTTGTCGATACAATGTATCTCCTATAATGAGGTAGTTTTTAGCATGAAGACGTAACTTGCGTCGGTCTTCCCTAGAGTAAGTGGTAGGATACTTCAAAGTCTGGAGATATATAAGAATATCTCCATACCAAGGATCAGAGGTGGATATAAGGAAGATGTGCTCATCTGGGAATGAGTCATCTTGAACCACTACATCTTCTTCTGTAGGGAATTCTACTATAAGCTTGGCAAAAACTAAGGACTTTTTGGATTTAGCGGATTGAAAAACCAAGTCAAACTCTTGGAGAATGACTATCCACTTATTGAATTTTCCCCCAACAATCCCTCGGGATAAAACATATTGGAAATGGTTTACATCCGCCACTACAATAGTGGTCCTCAGTACGATGTAGTGCCGTAACCTCTGTACAGCATAAACAACCGCTAAGGCTAACTTCTCGATGTGACAGTACTTAAGCTCAGGCCCAACCAAAGCGCGGCTAAGATAATAGACAACATGCTGAATGAGCTTGTCATCCTCCTGAACTAGCACTACTCCAATGGTAGACTCCGACACGGCCAGATATAATAAAAAATCCCTAGAGTAATCTGGCGGGCGTAATAAAGGAGCCGACAATAAGGCTTTCTTCAATGCCTCGAACGCACAGTTTCATCCCATACAAATGGGGTGTCCTGTTTAAGCAGGCGCATGAAACCTTTTGTGATCTTGGCATAATTAACGATAAAACGTCGAAGGAAGTTAGACTTTCCTTGTAGACTCTGAAGTTGCCTAAGTGAACGAGGAGGAGGCAGATTTACAATGGCCTCGACTTTTAAAGGATCCACCTATATGCCCCTACTAGAGACAATGAATCCAAGCAATCTACTTGATTCGACGCAGAAAACACACTTGTGGGGATTCAAGCGAATTTTATAGTACCTGCATCTCTCAAAAATCAACCGTAAATGATCTGGATGTTGGATCCTCTTGCGAGAATGAGCAGGCAGATCATCAAGGTAGGGCTCGACAATGGCTTTTATGTCGTGAAAAGTGAAGTTCATGGCTCGTTGAAAGGTTGCCCCTGCATTTTTCAATCCAAAGGGCATTTTTCTATACGCAAATGTACCCCAAGGGCAAATAAAAGCAGTTTTATGCTGGTCTTCCGGTTTGATTTGGATTTGATTGTATCCGGAGAAACCATCCATAAACAAGAATACCTCACTACCCGCACATGCATCTATGATCTGGTCAATAAATGGTGTAGGGTAGTTGTCCTTGGGATAGGCTTTGTTAAGGTTTCGAAAGTCCGTACAAACGCGAATAGTCCCTTGCTTTTTATCAACAGGAACTGGGTTGGACACCCACTCAGTCAAAGCAACGGGATATATAAAACCTGCTTTCAACAGCTTTTCTACCTCTGCCTTCACAGCCGCCACTTTACACGGGTTCACGGGGCGTAATTTTTGCCGAACCGGCTTAGCATCAGGATAGGTTGGGATCTCATGTTGAACAATAGATGGATCAATACCTGGCATCTCCTCATATGACCAGGCGAAGATATCGCGGAATTCCTTGAAAAGGGCAGTATAAATGGCAATCTCCTCTGGAGAGCAGTTTGCACCTATATAGATATTTTCCACGACATCTGGCTTTACAGAGATGTTGATCGGTATGGTAGCGGAAATGTTTTCCATATTCCCCTCGGCAAACACTCCTTCCCTAGGTAAAGGGTTGATGGGTGTATCAACATCATCCGACAGTCTCACATGAAACTCTTGGTTTTCTATCTTGCTTAGCTCGAGAAGGAAATAAGATCGGTGATGAAGATCCTCACATATCTTATCACGCGAACACATAGCTTCCAGAATAGCTTCATCTGAAGGTAAGATAGTGTCTAAGCAATCTATGGAATGTAAAGAGTTTTCTGCCCATGCAGGCATATAAACTTCTTCCAGATCATCCGAGACTGTAAGAGGATCTGGAATGGGATCTACAGTGGTTTGGGTAATAGCTTGATACGCCACTTCCACCGCAGATAAGGGCACTTCCGGTTCCTAAGGGGTTGGGAGGACCCAAGGATCAGTCCTATCGACCACCGAATCAATGGACTTCCCTACAGTAGTAGAACCGATATAAAGGACTGGAGCTGGAAGATCGAATGTGCCCATCAATGATGCGTACAGTCCAGCCCCCAAGCTCTGTGCAGCAGGTTTGGCCTGATCAACCAATGGCATAGTGGAATCTTTAGACTCTAAGCGGCCTTTACGAGTAAAATCAAGTTGGTCAACAGTGACCAGCTTGCCCTCATGTGGAAAAACCACGACACGAAAGACAGCAAATGCAACAGCAGACATTGCATAAGTCCAATTCCTACCCAGAAGCAAATTGTAGTCCAATGGAGCATCAATCACTTCGACTTCAACAGAGACTGCTTTGCCAGCCAACTTAATCTCGAAAGCTGGTAGGATACCATGTGGACGAAAAGACTATCCATTAAAAGCAGTAAGTAAAGTGGTTGATGGGACCAGCTCTGGGGATCCGAGAGCTTTCCAACAGGCCAGGGACATAACACAAGTAGAGGATCCCTCATCAACAACTGCCCGTCCAATGGTCTTACCACCATGGACAACATCTATCGATAGAGCTACATGATAAGGAAGGCGAATTTTAACATCAGAGAGATTAAATTTCGCTAAGAGACTCGAAGAGTCCATGCTACCTAGAGCTGCTAAGAGGGCATTCTGCTGAGCGGGACAACTCTGTAGCACCTCCAAAGCTGACATTGCACACGGAGTCTGAGCCAAGTCTTCAACCACTAAGTAGTTAGAAGCGGCTCGGGCATTTGGGTTATGCAAAGTCTTCTTAAAGACACCTTTGGGTATCTTTGGCATTATTTCCGCAGGTTTCTCTATAGTGAGAGGGTTGGAAGATTCAACTACAGCTTTACCCTTCTCATCGATCTCTTTCTCATAGTTATTGTTCCTGGTTTGTAACAAAGTTGAGGATCTAACCATGTTGATATAATTAGGGTCAGGAGCAGCTTGACTGCCCCCTGCTACGGTAGAAGCTGAAGCAGAATTCTTCCCTTGGGGAAATGGATCCTTCAGGACAGCCGGCGGTTGAGCTTGTAACAGCTTCTGAGCTTGTTCCATGAGGGGAAAAAGATGAGTAAGATGGTCCCCTTGGCACAACTTACAAGGGAACTTGATTTTCTTCTTTTCCTTTTTGCCCCCATCAGCATTGTTTGTGGGCTTTGGCTTGTTTTGATTTTGGTTTCCCTCTCCCTTTTTACCTTTCTTCTTCTTCCCGTCGGGCTGCTGATTGCCCTTCGAAGAGGTTTGTGCAAAAACATTTTCACTTTGGGAGGAGGGGGCAGCCTTTGCTACCTCCGCCGTAGACTGTTTGACAGACAATTGGTGAAGCTGTTTTGTCAAAGACTCTACAGTGGGAGAGTTTACGGACCCAACCACACCATCAGCATGGGGTCCAGGCTTAGGTTTCTCGGCCTCATGTGAAGGCCTCTGTGCCTCAGGGATAATTTCATATAGAATCCCAGACTGTGAATAAATCAAGTCCAATTGCTGGGCCCTGAGTATGGCTTCTTCCTCGCTAGTCACTCCTGATGTGGAAACATCCTTAGATATATAGGGCAATAAAGATTTAAGGAACCATTCTAATAGAAACTCAGGAGGGATGGTAGCTTTGATAAGTCTCTTTCGCCTCCTCCACTCTTGGATATGATCCGAGATGTGGGTTGCCTTAGTTTGTCTAAAGGTGGACAACAAGTCTGTTCCGAAATCGTAACGGACTAGAAGCTGAAAGTGGCTAAGGAAAGCAGTAGCCAAGTCCCAAAAACTGCTAAAAGCAACAGAAGGCAGCTCAATGTACCATTTTCCTGCAGTGCCTGTCAAGGTCCTCTGGAACAGCCTCAGTCTCACTGAATCTTCATTCAATGAGTTGGAAGAACACCATAGATGGAAGGTGGTGGCATGTGCCCCAGGATCTTCACCAGCCTTACCTTCGAACTTAGGGATGTCCGAGGGCAGTTTGGTGGGAACAGGTGGCCACAAGGGGTCATGCCTCACCGGATCGTTCATCAATTTTGATAAGTCTGGCAAGTTCAAAGTTGCCAGAAAAGGAAGCTTTGGCCTAGCCGTTGTACTAGATGTGTTATCTTGGGGATTAGAGGGACTTGCCCCCGATCGCCCATAAGTAAAAGTGGGGTTGCCCCCAGACACCGGTTGTGAAGTGGGAAGGTTACTTTGGAACGGATTCCATCCGTAAGCCACCGGATTCCATCCGTAAGCCACCGGATTTTGGGTGGGAGTTGCAGTGTAAGTGGTTCGGACCGTCCCCATAGAAGTAGGGGTCTGAAAGACTAGAGCAGGTATCCCTCCACTAAACAAAGAGAAGGGAGAGCTCGTGTATGGGACTGAAATAGGGGTCTGGTAGCTTTGCCCGTAAGAGGTGTTGCTGCCAAACTGCACTCCTACATATGAAGGAGGTGGACCTACGTATGGACTGGATGGGGGTATGTGCCCCCCATTCCAAGGGAATCCTGGGACAAAGGCCGAGGATCCCACCGGACCACTGTGGGTAGTGTAAGGGAAGGAAGAAGGAATTGTAGGCATGCTGGGAATCCCAGTAGCCATATCACCAGATATACTTCCTATGTTCGAGTAAACCGGTGGTTGGACCACCCGGCTTGCTGGAGTTAAGGGTGTGGAAGGTAAACTAGATCTAGGGGTACTAACCGGGGGAGGTGGTACCCCTTCAACCGGAAGGTTTGAGGTGAAAACAAATGAACTTTCTCCCTCAGAAGACATAGCTCTACCTATAGGTATAGCTAGCACTGGTGAACTAAAAGGCATAACCTGCACGATCACTGGATCGTTCAAATCAGTCAAGGGGGTATTATAATTTCTTGCAAACTCGTCAGTTTGCAATTCCTCTATCTCGACTGTGTCAAAGTCAAAGCGGTTAGCTATTAATTCAGGTTCACCAAGAACCTCACTTACTCCTACTGGTTCAAATGAACCACCTGTGCTTAATCTCCGCCTTTGGGGTAAAGGTGGAGGTTCCAGTGGTGTGAGAGGAGGAAGGTTTCTCAACCTTCTTGACCTTCTAACAATTTGGTCCTCCAGAATTCAAAATTTGACTTAATCACACCCTAAGGCCAACTAAACACAAGCAGATCCACAGAGCATACACTAAAAAGATCCTAGAGTCTCAAGCAATCAAACCAGGGTATAAAGATATGCTTTCCCGAAGAAAGCTAATGAACAGTTACTTGGCGTCCTTGAGGGGTTCTTAGGCACAAGCGGAGGAATCACCCAACCGCCCTCCTACACTTTCCACAAGGGTTACCTTCCAAGTCCATTCAAGGTGAACCAGAAATAACCTTCCGGTTTACCTGGGTATGAGCCCTAAAAAGACAAGAGACTAAGGCTACCTTGACAATACCTACTGTCTGGGGGGACAGTCGCAAGCCGAACTCGTACGCATGGGCAGGGTAGCTGAGCCCGAAACTCTGTCTAGGACAGAATCCCTAGATGCATAAAAGTCCTGGGTTATGTTTTGACAAGGATTCGGGGGGTTATCCCCTCTGTCCAAGCCTCCACGCGACCTAGTGCTTAACTCCCATTTGAGAGGAGCTTCCCAGATACAGCGGTAGAACCAAGGATTTACCTAATGAATGGTCCACTACGTTTGAGTTTATAATTTGTGGGAAGTTTACACTCCCTAGCCCACAAATCTAGCCTAAGCTAGTAGGTGAAAGGCCCTAAAAATAAAAACTTACTAATAAATCTTAAATTTATGCGTTAATTTTAAGGGCTGTTTTTTACTCAAAGGAAGTGGAAGTGATGGACTGTATGGTGTTTTGACTCAGCAGAAAATAAATGAAAGTAAAAGTGCATTTAAAGCAAACTATCACTATAAAATAAACTTCTTTTCATTTTTTCAGATATGTATTGATGAATGAACAGCACTTAATAAGAGAAACTAGCCTATGTTTTTGTATTTTTTTGAGATAATATTTTTTAAACTGAAACAAACACTACTTTATGCAAAAATTACAATGCAAAAGATTAACTATGTTTTGTTTTTCACTTTAAAAAATGCTCAAAAAAAGTACTATGCATCTACAATGCACTGCTTGAGTAAACTTGATACTTATGGACTGTATAAAAACTACAAACTGAAGTAAACAGGCAAACAGGACCAAAATACCAGCAAGAAAAGCAGGCTAGGACCCTAGCTTGGGTGCAAGCATTGACACAAAATCAATGTAGACTTTAAACAGGTAGGTGCAAACCAATAACTGACAGAAAGAAGACTGGAAAGACAGAGTCTAAGACCCTGATCACTGATCTAGACTCAGGCACTCTCACCAACAACCCAAACAAGCCAAAAACTTCAATATGCAAACAGTAAATAAAACAAGTAAAAAAGGACTCAAGGCCTTTCAAAAGCACTAAGATGTGATTACCTGAGACATTCAAACAACTCTACAGCATTCTTAAAGAAAATCTTCTCAGAAAACAGGACTTATAACAGGAAAAATACCAAGCAAACTTTCACACAAAAATCCCAGTTTCCAGGAGTACTCGCGACTGTCAAGCAGTGCAAGTCGCGAATGATTCGCGACTGTTCAGTGGAACAACCCGTGAATGCAACTCAAAATTCGTGACTTTCCAGAAGGACAACGCGCGAATGGGTATAAAAATTTCTCAAAATCAGAGAAAAAGGACCCAGACTTTCAAATGCTGAAGTAATTAAGAAGCAGGATAAAAACCACAAGCAGAATTCAAGCAAACACTGGTCAGGAAACAGAAAAAGACCTAAAACAGACTAGGCTTCCCCAGCGCAGTCACCAGTTCTGTTGTACAGGATAATTCACCTAATAACCTAGGTCTGGGGAATTACCAACATACTCATAACTTGCAGACAGTTTGACTCTAAAAGCACAGAATAGGAAATAGGAAAGTAGAAGGACTTACTTGTATTAAACGAAGGTTGACCCTTGTTATCTTATCCCTCTCTGATCCACTTCCAAAGTCTCCAGGATAGTTCCTCCTTCACCTGTTAATAAACACTCTTCCAGATACCAAATGATTCATATATATAGATGCAGGTTAGGCAAATCATATATCATATTGAAATGTAAACATTTACCAATCTACAAGATATGAAACACATATGGAAGAAGTAATATCTTTATTAACAATAATAGAAAGAGTTTAGGTTACAACCCAATGTCTGAACAAGGACTCCTCTGTCACCAAAGGACTCTGAGTTTCTCTGCTCCAAAGATTTCTGTAGACAATCCACCAGCATAACTTTGCTCTCCAAGTATGATCCTCCACACCCTCCCCAAGGCCTCTATTTATATGGATGAAATGAGGCTGTTCTCGAAGGTTAGGGAGGTTATGGCAGTTAAGAAGATTAAGTTAAATGAGTAAACTAATCTTCCATTAGCGTGTGGTTTTATGTTTTAATGTTGAGGAAACCATTCGCGGGTCTATAGTAGAGCAACTCGCGAATGATTCGCGACTATATAGAAGAGCAACCCGCGAATACAAGGATTCGCGACTTGCTGTATATGAGACTCACGAATGATGAGCGAGTTGTCAATATAGAGAGTCGCGAATACAACTCAACATGGCAAAAATGGCAAAGTAACCAGCTGGGTATATAGGGAATGTACTTCATCATAAGCCAAGGTATAATGAATATGGGCAACCTCAATCCATAAGTGTCCTTTTGTGTGCCGACATGAGGGATATCAGCACTCGGACGGAGAGGTGCCATTCAGGTGTATAACAGATGGTACTCTTTCTTCGAAAGAATTAAAGGCTACAACGTTGAAGTGACCAAGTCTTTTGCCAAGAGTTATACATGTTCATCTTTAAATTTCCAAACTCTGAGTTTTGAATTGAATGAGGGTTCAATTACAGAAGCGGCAAAACTGCCCGTTGAAGGTGAACGTTGGTTCAAGAAACATCTTTTTGAAATTGATTTGAGTTTGTACGTATTACTTGGTTATGAAACCTTGGATTTGAGAAAAGGGATACATCTCAATAATGTGAAACACGAGTGGGGAGACTTGTTGAGCATCATACAAATGTTGATGAAATTGCCATTGATTCCAACATGGACTTGCAGTGGCCCCACAACTTGTCATTGATGCCACCAAGCCCCTCTTACAGTGCCTTGGACCCCTTACAAATATAGTTTGTGCTTTGGAGCACCTTGTACGTAGTTAACAAGGTCCTTGTACCCACAAGGCTGGATATTGGAGCCACCACCTTGTTGAAGATGCTGAAGACCTTGCTGATGGTGTTGAAGACCCTAGAGATGGTGCTAAATCCCTAGATGGGTTGGAGAAGCATTAATGATCCATTCTATGGTCATTCATGCTTTGATGGTGTCATGGTACCCCAGGAGAAGGCCTAGCAATCCAAAAGGTGATGCCATGATGGATCTTGACCCTTGGAGGTCCCCTTGTGTGGTTGAGGTGGTTGAAGAAGCCAATGGAGCCTCTTTCTTGATGAAGAAGCCCTTGGACCCATATTTGATGGCTTAAAGGTCTTTGATGACTTGATGAAGACTTGGAACCCTTGATGAAGACCTTAATGCCCTTACAAAGGTCATGAAGCCCATTGCTTGCACTTGATGTGGTTAGATGACATGATGAAGGCACCCACACACATATTATGGCACTTGGAAACTTGGACACACTTATTTGCACTTGATGGTCCTTGTACCTTTGAAGGAGGGATGAAGATGTTGTGTGTGGTCACCTTGGGTTTTGGAGGGACATGACACTTGTGGCTTGTTACACCCATGGTGTTGATGATGTGGTGGACATATGGCACACATACATTGATATTAAGGACAAGTGCACACCCTTAACTAAGGGTCCTTGGTCCCTCTTACGGTAAGAATTCTATTGGGGCATTGATGGATATAATGTCTTGAAGAAGACTTTGAAAGTATCATTGAAACCCTTGCACATTGTACCTTGGATCTTTGATGCTTGAACACAAGACCATCATGACCATTTTCATTGATTTATGGAGAACCATGGGTGAATAAATTCGAAGGGTTTATGTGACAAATAAAAACACAAAATATTGAATATTAAAACAATAAACAATACCTTGTTGACCTTGTAGAAGTCGGCTAGCCTACAAGTTTTTAAAATATAAATTTTAAGTCTGCCCTAATTCCAAGGAATAAACAACATTCAAAGACTATATAAACATAAGAATGATCACACTCCAACATATCCAACAAAGAAGTGAGAGAAACTCGTTGATTGACTAAGAAGGAGCAGTGTCTAAGGAAATTCAGGGTTTGCAACTGAAGGAGGATAAAAAAATTTGGTTCTTATTTTAAAGTTTTCTCTTGCTTAAGGCTCCTCCACGATACAGGGTTGTACGAGTACATATCTTAAAGACATTCGGTGATAGCAATAACAAACTCTTGGTGTTTCACAACAGTGCATTTGGACTTGCCTGGGGTAAAAAAAAATCCAGCAAAGGAGGAAGATGTAGACTGTAATTTTTGGTGGTAGCAGTGGAAGAGAACAGTCTGAATTTATCGAGGAGTACAACAACCCGATTTTTCCAAGAACTAAATGTTTGAGCAGCCCCCAATTTGAGGTTTACAAGCAGCGGTTGATTGAGTCCCAAATTTTTCCACGGTTGGAGAAACAACAATAAAGAAAAGTGTGCCCTAACACACAAACTGAGGAAAACTCGATGGAAGCCACAATCATAGAATTCATGGGATATTTTCGGTGGTACCAACATTATCCCTTTTGCAAAGCAGCAACATTAACTTAAAGCCTTTTGGGTATATACAATCTTATTTTGTTTGCAGCAACAGAATACAAATAGTCATGAAGTACACCACAGTAATCCACAACACCTGCCTATACAATCCTGAGTTGGACACGAGTTGGATTGTTATGGGGCCTCTCTTGTAAGGTAAAATGATGCCCTAGGGTCTCTCTTTGGCAGGCTATGACTGTATAAGTGAGGTGTGAGGATGTACATTCCATGATGATGCACACTTCTACCCTATGATGATGCTAATGTATACTACACTATGATGCACTTCTAAAAACTATGATGTTGATGACGATGTGGTCTTGTAAAGTAAAGTGATAACTTGACACGCAGCCCAAGTATGATATATTTACAGTGACAGGGTATGAATAGTGCATTGAGTAGATATGACAAAGTGAAGTGTTGATTGCAATACACCAGTGGTAAGTTGATAAGCAAAGGTATGATCACTGAAATGCAATCAAATTATGTTATATAGTGAAGTGTGTTGATATGAGATGGTGATGAAGCATACACTGTGTTGATTGTACAATGCATACTAGTACACAATGTTGATGCTCACCTCATGATGATGATGATGCTTATTCCATACACCATGATGACACGTAGTATGTTGTGATGATGCTCTTCGTTTGTACACAATATACAGTGTGTATGTATGTGATGCTGTAAAATGATGATGATGATGATGATACATGCCAATGCTTAGATAATGATGCATACTCCAGATATTCTAGTGCAGACCTATTGACAATAGCTGCAAAGCAGCTAGTCCTTGCCTTAGCATTATACATATTTTTTTTTGTTTTATTGTTTAATTAATTACTATCAATACTTGATTATGATTGTGTTAATAATTATATGTAATCAGTACTCTATAAAAAAACTTTATTTATATAATTTTAATTGTTTATTTTCTGATGCTAAATTAATTACTATAGATTATGTACAGTGGTTGTGATAGAAAACCATTATTTAAATATATAGAGTTTTTTTCATCACAATTTCTCTAGTAAACTAATTAATTCTTGTTATTAAACACAAAAATACTTTAAATAATATTTTCATAATTTGAAACATTAAAAAAATTAAATATTAAAAATTGCTTATATACAAATCATAAATTTATATAAAATAAACAAATTTAACATTTAATCAATATTTTTTTAATTTTTTAATTGAAATAATATATTTGGTAAAACATGTAATGTTGATATATAAAGGTAATATATCTCTACAACATAAACAAATTATTACTAGTTAATATTTTTTTTAATTCTTTAATTTAAATAATATATTTAGTAAAGCATATAATGTTGACTTCCTTTATCTAATTTTAAATACCTTTTAAACTTTATATTGGTTTATAAATATTATTATTATAAGTTGTTTAAATAACATTTTAAAAAAAGTTGGTTTGGATTTTTTTAAATTTTAGTTTGTTAAGTAAAGTTACTAAAAAAATTTTAAAAAATAATATAAGAAAATTAAATATGGATAACTACTCATATAAAAGTAATATATTTATTAGTTAATATTAATTTTAGTTCGTTAATTGAAATAATATATTTAGAAAAATATGTAAAATTTACATTATTTATTTAATTTATTTACTAATGTCAGAATCTATAAAATTTAAGAAAATTAAATGTGGATAATTACTAATATAAAAGCAATATATTTATTAGTTAATATTAATTTTAATTAGTTACTTGAAATAATATATTTAATAAAATATGTAGTTTGTTTATTAGTTATTATTAATGTGGATAATTACTAATATAAAAGTAATATATTTATTAGTTAATATTAATTTTAATTAGTTACTTGAAATAATATATTTAATAAAATATGTAATATATTTATTAGTTAATATTAATTTTAATTCTTTATTTGAAATAATATATTTAAAAAAAATATGTAAAGTTTATATTATTTATTTATTTAATTGTTCAATTTTATATTAACTTTGAAAATTTATTATTATAAATTGTTAAATGACACATTATAAGTTTTTTAAGTGAATTTTAAAATATGTATTTTATTTTTTTATAATAACAATGGTTTTTTTTCCCATCAATATTAAAGCAGTTTTTTTTAAATCATCTTAATAAAGAATATGTATATATTTTAGCCCTATTCATATTACAAACTTAGAATAAATAATTAGCATAATAAGTAGACAATCCTTTTATCAATACATTTCAAAATATAATTTTAAAGATAAAATTTCAGGTATACATTTTTATACTAATTTTTATATATAGTTTTATGAGATAGTTTTGGACAAATATTTAATGTTAAGTTTTCTACTTTTAAACAAAGAGAGCTAAAACACAAATTGCTTTTGGCTAAATTTATTTAAATAAAGATAGCTCATATATGAAACAATATTAAAAAACTACTGTGAATTTCAAAGAACATAACATAGAACAAGTAATATATATATTTTTTCCTTTCTAAACACATTTGACCAACATTATTGAAGTTTACAAGTCCAACCATCTATTAAAATAATACATATTGAATAGGTTATTTATGCATTGGAACATCATATCTTTATATGGAGAACCATAGTTTTAACATTTCTTCAACTCAAGACATAACCCTAGCAAGAAAGTGTACAAAATTTGAAACAAGTGTACAAAGATCTATTGTTCACATGCATATACGAATCCCTTTGCTGACATATATGAGCTATTGCAGATGCAAAATTCCAATCTCCCATATTTGACTAGATCTTCATAAGAGGCAAAAATGTTTCAAAATTCCAATCTCCCATATTTGACTAGATCTTCATACAAGGCAAAAATGTTCCAAAAATCTGAAATTTAAGATGCAAGTAATTGATTGCACAAATCCAAGTCAAAACAAGAAATTTGTGAGCTTCAATGATCTTGTACATGTAACAAAAATGTAGTTTCTCCATTCGTATTTGAAAGTTTGTCAATATGATTCCTGCAATGCATAATAGAAAATCAAGTTTAAAAATGCATTTAGTATTTTGTAAAATCAAAACTCTAAAGAATTTGAAAAGCATAATAGTTTTATACATACCTATTTCATCGAATCTTCTGTTTGCACAATGTAATAAGCATTTTATCATTTTGTCACTTATCTCTTTATATCAAGAATTATATTTTCGTAATTGATTGTAAACTCCCCATCAATAAAAAAGTCATGCAACATGTAGATAAAAACATATTTGTCTTTGAGATAGTCTTCATATGAGAGTGCAATCAAATCCGGGAACACCTTTTTTAAGATATCATCTCTCAGTACACATGACACTTCTGCATTCTTTGTACTAATAATCGTACAATTCAACTGATGTAAATAGTTGACAGGGCATTCAACGGTACATTTGGCACAACTTACAGTTGTACCTTGTATTGTTCCAAAATTTTCTATAGCTAAATTGCATTTTGAACATGCAGGCTGAAATGGACTGGAATATATGTTTGCTACATGCAACGCGCCGTTAACCTATTTAACATTATACAATTTTCTTTGTTAGTTAAAATCTATTTATGAAGGATATATGTTTGATATAATGTATGTTTATATAGTTGCAACGTTTTACCTGAATTGTGGAGTTTAGCAATATTGTTAGATCATTAAATGGCTTTTTTGCTTTTAGCGGTGTGATGAACGTTTATTGCCCTATACACAATGTAGCTAGTTGTGCAGCTTTTCGTCTCACCGCATTTTTAAATAGGAAAATAGGGAACTCTTTCTTTAAAAGCTGTTGTTGAATTGCGTTGAACTCTGTTTCAAATGATGGATATAATTTTAACTAAAATTTAAGAAACAAACATATGTTAAAATTATTTTTTATCTTTATAGTAGGAAATAAAAGTGAAGAAGTTATTGTTTGCAAATTCAAATATGTAGAAATAGTCTTACCATTGCCTTGTCATTCTCAGAGTACCCATTTCTAATTTCAAGCACATGTTGTGTGCCCAATTTCTTTGTCGATATGACAATTGCAACAATTGTTCCGAGCGTATACTGCTTTGTTGTTGCTAGAAGTCTTCTGATAGTTGTGTTTGTTATAAAAAAGTATTCTTCAAAAACAGATTCTATGTTTTCTATGGTTGTATGGTGGTCAACTATCAATATACAGTCACAGTCACCGTGGTCGTAATTAGCTTTAGGTGCAACTTTTAAATTTATTACACGGATGCTTTTTTCCTGAATTAATTATTTCTTCATATTTGTCAATCAGATTGCCACATGCATTTAAGGTAACAATCATATCACCTTTTGCATCTGTTATATCTGCCTGTAAAATGCATTTGTCATGTTCGTTTGTCAAGCATTGCTTTATATTTAACTATTACGACTCCATCAAAGGCATCTCCTATTTTGCAGCTTGTTAATTCTCTAATAGTTATTGTATTCAATGTCGTTTCTTTTTGTCTATACAAAGAAATCAAGCACAAGTTAGGTTAAGTAAAAACGAAAGGAAAACTCTTTAAATCTGATTTAAAAGACATTCACCTTTTCTCATATGCTTGTGATGCTTGTTTTTTTTGTCATCTTCAATTTGTATTTTCATGTTGATATAACTGACCTGTCACATAACACACCAAAAAAGTAATGAAACTAGATTGGTTACAATGAAAGCAAAAAAAACTTATGAATATTATTGTTTGAAAGAAATAATTGAAAGCAAGAAAAGTTACCTTCAATTTGATTCAAGATTATATGCCATCACTTCAGAACATGTTCTATTAGAGAATATTATATGATATTCAGTTGATTCTATCTCTCTGATTGTCATTGCGTTGATTATTGTTCATAGATATTTAAATAAGAGAAAATTGTGTCATTGCATTGAAAATTAAATCCAAGATAAGCTCTAAACATCAAATTCATTGAAGTGGTAGTAAACAACAAGGATAGTAATGTGCAAATGCAAAATTACAATTGTGAACGTTGCATTGATGGAAATTTCGCTTAGAAGTAAAGTTGTCTGTGAAATGTTCTGTTTGTTTTGTACAAATTATACTTGATCAAGCTCTATTGGCAAAGTGCAACACGATTGTTTGAAATTAATTTTTTTTGCTTTTGAATAATGAATGAACACGACCTAGCTGTCTGAAACAAATTTAAATTAAATTATATGTAGTAAAGCATGAATCACATAGTGGTGAGTCCAATGAGCATCTAATACAAAGACTTCGCAATGCTCAAAAGGTAGATTTGTCCATATGTGGTCAATTTGAGTTTATGTTTTTGGAGTGAATTTGTTTGTTATCTCTTGCAAGTGTTGGGAATGCATGTACTCTTGTAGTTGTTTGCTTCTTTGATTACTTACATGAATGACTATGTTGAAATCACCGAGGATTATAAATATACAATCACCATCAATAATTTGTTTTTTTGTCATTGATATTTTTTCGATGATTGATGATACAGAAGAAAGTGGAGCAACATATATGTTCATTATGAAAATATGTCGTTGTGCAAAGATTTCTGACATAACAAGCTCAACTTTGTGACTGGAAATTTTTTTTGTTGAAATTATGGAAATGTTTTTATCTATATAAGAAAGGACACCATGGACAGAGTATGTTGTGTTAAATTTATATTTCAAAAATCTGTTTTTGTTTGGTGGGTAATCTGTTTGTGTTTCTTGAAAACAAATAATCATACGATTCATAAGGTCTTCATCTTGTAGAATGTCATCAATATGCACATATAAACTATGTGTGTTCAAAGTTACGATTGAAATTTTGTTGGAACATGTATTTGAACTATGTACATAATCCAATTTCCATGAACCATGTACAAGTAAACATTTCATTTCTGTTGTCACTTTTTTTGTTTACAGAAAAGTTTTGTTGTGATAACTTATGTACTAAAAATAACAAATCCATGGATTTAACTCGTGACAACGCCGTGTATACTAATCCATGTGCCCGAATTTTAATTGAATTAAATGCAAGTCTATCAAGAGTCAATCCTTGTTCTCTATGTATTGTTCTAGCACACGCTAGTTGTATAGGAAATTGTTTTTGTATTGTAGTTTGGGTATTTCCTCTAGCACAAGGTAATGGTTTCGCAACAGTTAATATTGGTGTCCAACTTGGTGAAATATTGTCGTCATATAATTCATGGAACTTTTTTCTTTGCATCTTTCCAACAGCTGGGTCAACAAACTCTATCCAAATAACATCCATTTTTTTTTACCATACGAGCAACTTCTCATTGCTCCATCAGCACCATTAACAAGGCCATCTTCTATGTTGTAGTTTCCAGCATATAGTTCAACTAGAATGTTTCTCTTAACTAGAATTTTTTATGGCAATGTTAATGTCTTCTCATAAGTTGGAAAGTTTTCTTGATTGTTTGCAACTTCATCAATTGATTGAAGAATAATTAATTCTTCATCAACTTGGGAAAGCATTTTTTCATTATGTCTTTGGACATATTTGTTTTTGTAAAATAAATAGGGAAATAATGGATATAGTGGAGGTGATCTATAACAGTGATGATTTATGTATTCTATGTCCTCATCAGACTGTTCATCCAATCTCATTTTGTTCAATATTCTTATAAAATTTTCATCTTTTTGACGCATTGGCATGTGCAATTCATAGCATTTTACCTTTTCTTGCCAAAAGTTGTAAGATAATTTTTGTTTGTTCAATATTGGTGTTTCAAATATCAAAGAGTCTTTGACTAGTTGTGCTTGATACAAGTCCCCACAAAATATCATGTCGACATTTCCAAAATATGTTGTAGGGCTATGTTTTATTTCTCGCAATTGTTTGTCAATTTGGTATAAGAATTTTGAACCAACAAGCGATGCTTCGTCAATTAGCACACCACAAAGTTGTTCATAGTTCTTTGTTATTGTGTCCAACTTTTCATTACTAAGGGGTAGGTATTCTACTTTGTTAAAGGGCGTGTAATTTGCAAAGTGTAGCGTGACACCTCCTACGTTAAATGCTGCTTTTCCTATATTAGTTGTTATGAATCCTTTTAATTTAAGTGGGTCATATTCAATTCTACTATTGTGCATGCGCACAAGTGATTGGAAAAGTGCTATTGCAGTAAATGTTTTTCCAGTTCTTACACCTCCTGTCAAAAACAAATGGATTGGTTCGTTTAGTGCCTTTTTCTTCTTAGTCAATATATCTTTCACTGTAGCTGCTTGTTCTTTGTTCAATTTTCTTCTCATGTCAAAGAATGATATGCTAGCTAATATATGTGGTTGTTTTACAATATAATACGGCCTATTGAACGACTTTTTTATTTTTTTCAAGTGTTGGAAATGTTGAATGTCAATGTCAATATTATATTGCCCATAGTCTATATTGTGATTCAAGAGTATATCATTGGAAATTGATGCATCTTCTTTAGTTGCATCTCTATTTAACACTTCATAATCTGTGGTTTCAAGCATGGTCGAGGCATCATCAAGATCACCCCATGCTTTATTTGTAGAATATGTGAACTTTTGTTGATTTTGATGTATTATATATTTAAAGCTTATGAAGGCATTTTTCCAAGTTGAGTATCGTTGTCTAAAGATGTTTTCATCAAATCTATATGGGACATATAGCATCAATTGTTCTCTATAATAGTTATCAGGGTCTTTATGTTCACTATATTTTACATATCTAATGATATATAGAGCATCGCTATTTCCTCATCTCTTTCCTTTTTTTGTATAGCTCGACGCAAATTCTTCTAAGCATACATGTTCAATGGTTGTTGGGCATTTGTAGATAGTAATCAATGATTGATGCACATATAATGTCTTCTGAATTGTCTGGTTGTTGTTGCAAGTCTATTGGTTTTTTCAAAATAAATGCATGTTGGTCTTTGGGCGAAGTATTATTAAATATACATTTTCTTGAACTTGTGTTCAAAGGTAGAGATAGAACAATGTATGTAGCTTGTTGTGAAGACATTTGTTGCAAGTTTAATAGAGCATTCCAAGCCTAGTTATTGTCTGCACAACATCAACATTTGTTTGTTTGTGTTCTTCTCGTATATGCTTAAACATTGATGTCATTGTTTTATCAAGTTTTGTCATGTAAGAGATACAATATGTAGCTGTAGCATATGAATCGAGCACAAATTGGGAATCTGTGTTTGCATCCCAAATTTTTGGAATGTGACGAAAAAAAACTATTAGTCCATATGTCTACTGGTATTCTCTCTAGTAGAATTGTTCTTCGCTTTAAGCTACATCTAAGGGCATCTATGTAGTCTTCTTCTTTCAAACCCAAGTTCTTCAAGAAGCTATCAAATGTGTCTGTTTCATTGTATTTAGCATGCTCTAAAGTTTCAAAAATCAATTTTGCATTTTCCTTTGTCTTATGATCATTAAATTATGTTGGTTCAAGTATTCTTATTTTCTTCATTGAAGGAATGAGAAAATTGAACCTACAATGAGCATTTCTTTTTTTCCTACAAGCTTTTGTATGATGATGATGTCGAATTGTTTTCAAATCATTTGAAAGTATTCTTGAGTCAGAAGACAAATACCTATCTACAAAGTCCTTTATTTCAACATTTGTACTTGTTCCATAGATAGGTGCATCCTCTATCCATAGTTATCCATGATCATGTTGACTTCCTCTATTTTGAAACTCTGTTATGAAAAAATAGTCTTTCAGCTTGCCATAATATTTTTGATCATGAGATATTAGTTGACGTAGAGCATTTATCCTATTTATGTAATATCTTACACAAGTTACTGGATCATTTTCAATAGCTACATTGTTTTTTTATTTTATATGCTTCAATGCATCTATCAACGGTTTCCAACGATGTTCTGCACTACTAAAGGATACAAAGAATGTTAGTGGGCCTAATTGGCGTATCATTGCATAAAGGTTTCTACGTAAATTTAGAAAGTAATCTGGTGATGTGCATATTGATTTTAGTTCCATGTAACCAATATCTGATTTTAGTATACGATCCAAATTTGGCCTTGATTTGACATCTTTTGCTATTAGTTTTCTTCCCTTGAGTTGTCCTTTTCTTATCCTAATCCAAATGCAATTCAGAACTTGCTTAAGAATAATACAAACTGCTTTGTAAAACAAGTTTGTGATGTGATAGGGAAATTCATGGTATTTGTGTAGTAATTCCCATTGAGAATTTTTTTGGTAAGTAAATTTTTTTGTAATATCGTCATGTCGGGCTTGTCCATAAAAAAAGTGTAGGAAAATTCATTTCCTCATAATATTTATCTTGAAAAATTCCTAATGGCATGTAACCTTCTGTGGGTGTGATGTTTATTTGATTCGTTTGAAGATCATATATGCTATGTGAATCAGTAAATCCATGTACTAAGGTTTTTGTTACTGGTTCTATAGTGTTTTCGTCAATGTTGTTGTCAAATTCTTCATCAGAGTCACTTGCAAATGCGTCTTTGGCTTCATTGAACATTTGTTTCCAATTTTCATTTATTTGAACTTTCTCCATTTTGTACAACATGGTTTTGCACAATTGTTTCAATGCTTTTATGACCATGTGTACACGAATGCGACCGAAAGCATAAGCATTTTTGTAACATAGCCTTTTTTTTATTTCCACTGCAACTATGTCACTCTCTTTTATGTCACGAGGCACCGCACATTGAATTCGAGATGTATCTGTATGCACATTGATAACACCTCCTGTTAGACCTAGTTGTTGTCCTCTATGTTTTTTTTTCTAATTCTCTAATTTGTAGGAAAGGTAATCTCAATGATAATAGCCTTTCTTCTAGTTCATTCAATTCCTTCAGTATCTTAATGTTCTGATTTCGCCTAATATTTTGTGGACATGCAAATTTGGGAATCTCATAATTCAACAAAGTTTGTTGACAAGATTTGCAATTCTATTGATTTTTTAAATTGTCGATTGTGTTCCCTTTGTAATTTGTTTTTTCTTTATCTATCTCAATTTCTTGTGTACGTATTTGTTTAATGCATGCCAAATCTTTTCTAAAGAAAGTGCAACTACAAACTTGTTTAATGCATGACAAATCTTTTCTAAAGAAAGTGCTACTACAAACTGAACAATTGTAGATAGGTATGTCAGCAACATATTTCTTGAATTCTTGCTCAATTAATGTTATCGATATTTGTTTTTGTTTTTTTCTATTTTGATAAGAAAACCCTTTCCTTTTTTATTTTTACAATATTGTTACTTTCTTTGCATGATTTAAATTCTAAACTTAACTCCCCCCCTTTGTTTCATCCACATTTAGATTAGTTCCTACTATCTCTTGATTTGCCACAACTGTGCTCCTAATCTTTTTTTTAAGACTTCATAGAGACATATTTTTGTTTTCTATATTTCTTTTGATAGGAGATAATGGCTCAAAATAAAAATTCCCTATGTCTGTTTGATATCGAATAACATTAAATATCTTTGATGCTTTTTCCACTGAATGGAATGTAGCCAAAATAGTGGTTGTTTCAGCAGACCAAATGCGTATTTCTATGTTCCAAATATAGGCTATCCAATTGAAAACAAAAAGACTACCTTCTATGTTTTCTTTCTCATATGGAAGTGCCAAATGCACAATATACCCTTGCCAATTAGCTACTCTTGAAACATTTTTTTATCTCAATTTTGACATATTTTTCTATGCATCTAATTGAAAAAAAATCATTTTGCATTACTGCATTGCAAAAAGTTTGTGCCATTATGCATCGCAAACGAGGCACATCATATTCATGATTTGTTAAATGACAAATGGTTTCAAAGCAACTTTCGCCATAAGCACTAGTGAATGTTTGGACTCGTTCAAGTCCATTAATTAACATTTTTATTTGTATTTGTTTCCATTGTTCTTCTATGTTTTCATATTTTGTAGGCATTTCTTTGTCTTGTTGACCAATGATGTTGTTGATTTGCCTTTTGCACAATATTGGTTCAAAATGGCCAGCAAGAGGATTGTTATCATGGAACAATATATCATATATATTGTTGTTTAGAGATGAATTGAAATCTAAATAAGGCTTCAGATGGCTCCGGGCTCGATCAATTGGAAGGAGTTATCTTTTGATGGGATTATTGCTGAAGGTCTTCTGTGTTGTCTCTAATTTTGCCATTGCATTTGGGTTGGAGTTTTTGTTTCTGTGATCATTTTCTGGGTAGTGGTTTGTTGTAGACATGTACTATCTCTTTAGCTTGACTCTGAGTAGCTATTTAATTCTCTATTTTGAAGTTTCATCTATGACTGTGATATTTTTGAAAAGATCATGTCTCTGGGATTGCTCATTGATAACTTGATGGCTGATTTAGCTTAGACTTGAACTCTTTGTTTTAGATTGTAATTTGATACATTACTGTTCAAAAGCTCTTTAAAGTATGTATCTGCGATTTTTTCAATACAACTTTATATAATATAAGGTTGGCATTTTCAATTG
>LPNX011153069.1:232017-244950 GCA_001517045.1 Pseudotsuga menziesii | reverse complement strand
GCAAGGCCCTCCTACAACCATGGGTTGTTTAGGAGGCCTTGCACATGGTCTTAAAACCATTTGCAAGGCCCTCATAAACCATGTACAATAAAACTATGGGTTGTTTAGGAGGCATTGCACATAGTTTTAAAACCATGTGCAAGGCCCTCCTAAACCATGTACAATAAAACGATGGGTTGTTTAGAAGGCCTTGCACATGGTTTTAAAACGATAAACCATGTGCATGGTTTTAAAACCATGTGCACATGCTTTTAAAACCATGCACATGGTTTATGGTTTTAAAACCATGTGCAAGGCCAATATTTTTTATTATTTTGTTAAGTAAAAACATTACAACATCTCCCCCATATTGTGTATTTTTCCTTACCCATATTTTTTTACGAATAATTCAATTTTTACTTTTTTATTGTTTTGTTAGGTAGGAAGATTACAACATCTCCCCCATATTAGGTTTTTTTTTTGGCCGACATTTATTTTGGCATATAATTACTGTAGAGCGCCTCTCGGCGCAAAAGACTAAAAATTCAAGAATGGTTAATGTCCAAATACAAAATTTGTAATCATTAAATGAGTTATCAATCTCATTGTTTGAACACTTACGGATTTCAAGGCAAACAAAAACTTTCACACGGTTGAAAAAAATCACCGACAATAACGTCAAAGTACAAAAAAAACCCCTTATGATAAATCCATAATCATTTCATACTTAACCTTAGTCCAAGTTTCTTCATCATTATAACATTGTATAGGCTTTATATGTCAACACTTTACGCCATGCATTATCAATCAAAAGTTTGATGTTGGAATTTAAATTATATTATTGATAATTTAATTTATAAAGAATATATATAAAATAAATGTTATGGTCTTTTTTTATGCTTTTTTATTATTATTATATAATAAATGGGAGTTTTACACAAATTTATATGGGTAAATATATAATTATATTATTGGTTTTGGTTTAATTTGGAAGGTGGGGAATAGGTTATTTGTTCATCGCGGTGTTAATCCATGGGTGGGATGTAGTCATAGATATATTTTGCAAGTTCATATGATTGATACTCTATGAGATAATGGATTTTGCAACTTGTGAAATATTGTTGATCATGGTTTTTTTTTATTGGGGAACAAAGTTAGAAGTCAACAAAAGTGATGGTGTTTGAAGGTAATAGCATTGAAGCTTGGAAAGGCTATATTGCAAATTTAAAAACAACAGCATTAGGATTACAACGTATAGTGACAGTTTGGTATGGGTGCACTCCCCCTCGAGGGTTTATTCACCAAAACTTGGTTACCGTTTTTTATTGCAGGATAGGGTAAGTAATGAGCCTAGATGGTGGTGGTGGGTGGTGCGGCATTATAATTCTCCCTTAAAATCTAAAATTTTCACTTGGTTTTTGCATCCGAATAAGGCACTAACCTGGGATGTTATGTGAAAGGAAAAATAGGGAAGGACATGGTCGTTGTTTTTTAGGCAAAAATGATTAAGAACCTAACTTCCATATTATTGTTAAATGTTCTTATGCAAAGGCCGTCTAGATTGAAATTGAGAAGAGATTAAAGATGCAAAATATATGGATGGGGGAGTCGGTGAAAGATTGTTTAAAGAAATGGAGCTTTAATGATTCATTAGCAGAGTACAGATTGCTTCCCATTATAGTTAGCTGGGAGATATGGTTAGCACGAAATGCAAGTTGTTTCAAAGACAAGTTTATCCTTCCTATTAAATGTGCTTATCAAAGCTTTGGTATTCACAATTTTTTTCCTCGGGATAATGTGCAGATAAAGTTTCGTCAAGTGGATGAGGAAATAATTGATGATTCTAATCCTTGGGCATACTTTGATGGGGTTGCTATGGATGACATGATGAGATGTGGCACTGGAGGGGCGTTATCTTTATTTGGGCAGCATTGGTTATGTTTCAAAGTTGACCTTGGTTTTGGTACTAATAATTATGCCGAGTTAAGTGCTCTTTGACTTCTGCGTTGGATGACAATTGAGCATGGTACAAATCAACTTCGAATCTTTGGTGATTCATAGCTAAGAGTTAGATGCATGACTGGGGAAAATAAAAATCAATCTCTGCAATTGGTTCCACCATTAGAAGAGACATGCAGATTAAAATCCATGGTGGAAGATGTGCATATACAACATATTTATAGAGAACGTAATACAAAAGAAGATGAGACAGAAAGTGACATTTTCATAATCTTCATGGTCAAATGTCATGCTGGTTCTGACATTTGTATCATATTTTACTATTTGTAAGTTTCAAAAGCTTGTTTATTCAAATTTTAGTCTTATATTCTGGAAATCTTTCTGTGAATTAGTAATTTGAGAACATAGTTCATTTCTTTCTACAAAAGTATATGTGTGGAATAGTTTTGATATTTGAGTCCGTTTCTGAATTTTTTGGTGGCTCTAGTCATTGGTATTAGGCGTTGTAAGTCCACTAGTGTTGTGTCTCAATATACTTGTAGGATAATATTAAAGCCCAAAACTATTCTTGTATTGCCCAACTCCGGTAAGTGTTCCATGGATCCTTCAATGGACTCTGTAGGGATCACATCTTTGGATTGCCAATCTACAGATCAGACTATTGTTTCTCTGGTTGAAAGGCGATCTACCTTTCACACTTCTAAAGCATCATCATCCATCATAACCATCGATGATACAATACCTTCTCATGACTGGAAACTGCCTGAAATATTACGCTCTTAAGTTTATAAATTGAAGTGGTGGCAGTATAAATCCATCACACAAATTAAAATCAAGCAACAGGAAGGTCAATGGATCATTAAAGAAAATTAAAATAGATAGTCAAAGATATATTATCGTGAACCTTGTTGTGCTAGTAGATAATAAAAAAATTCGTATATTACACTTCCTAACTATATTGGAGTTCAAAATATGATCCTCTTTAGATTTGTATATTTTAGAGAGTATATGAGAATGTGAGTTAATTTTGAGATGTAAGTGGCTTGAGATGAATATCCTCGTAGAGAATCATTTTGGCCTTCTGTTTGGATATGTTGTTCAACTTGATATGCACATGAATTTATTTATGATTTTGATTATGCTTATGTAGAATAAACTTGATTTTACTAATAAAGGTATGAATTTCTTTTTATATATATATAAAGTTTGGAAAAGAAAAATTATATTAAATTTAAAATATAGAAAAACTATTTATTATTTTCGGTAAAGTACACTGTATTTTCTTGTTATATTAATTATCCCAAAAAAGAAAATAAAGATATAAGACACAACCTTAAACATATTTTCAATCATATTCCATTTATAACAAACCAAGTTTCACTTAAAATAAAAACAATAATGATAGTAGTAGATTATAAAGAGCTCATGATATAGACTTGTGACTTTTTATACCTGCCTCAGCAGGTATATTGTAATCGATCGAAGTCAAACTCCTTTGACTTTGGGTATTAGTTGCCCTGTTTTGATGCAGCTTTAAAGAATTAAACCTGTTTTGCAAAAGTATGACTTAGGGTTTTGTAAAATATTTTTTTTAATTTTGTTAAAAAGCTATTTTTGTAAACAGCTGATTAGTGGATAGGAGGTGATGTCAACATTGGGATTTGCTATCTGAATTTGAGTTGACATGTGGCAAAATGACGTCATAATAATAAAATTAAAAAAATCAAAATTATCTCCCATTGCCATCTGTTCACACCACGGCATACTCCACTTGCTATCGTCGGTGGTCCATGCGGTCTGCCGGCTGGTGGACTGCGTAGCGGCGAAGTGCATGCATGAGGCTGAGCCGGCTATGCGAGCGTTCATGGGGTCGGTGTTCTGCCTGTAGCCCCGCGGCGACACACAACATCATCATCAAACTTCATTTGCAATCATATCGAACATATGAGACTATTTCGCTTGTTATCAGAAAAATATATTTATATAAGCTCCTAGGCAGAATTCTAAGGTTTGTGCACCCAGACAAATTAAGATCCTCAATACAGCTCAATTCACCAGACATCGTGGAAGCTTTTGTAAACTGCAACAACCCTTAAGTTTAAGGATTCTTAGAAGCTTCAACTGTCCTAAGCTCTCAGGTATTTGACTTAGCTTCTTACAAAATTGTAAGTTCAATGTCCTCAAACTTTGAAGTTCCCCTATGCTTTTTGGCAAATTTTTCAGCCCTGCACACCAACTAAGATTCAGACATTCCAGTGCATATAACTCACCAAGACCTTCAGGTAGTTTTAGCAAATTGCATCCAATCATATCCAGTCTTGTCAACTGATATAAAAGTTTAATTTCTTCTGGCAGCATGAATAGTCCCACAAATTCTTTGAGCTCCAAACTTCGCAGGTTCTGTAGCTTTATCACCACCTGTGAAGTTATTTCGAGACCTGAGCAATAACTTGTTTGACATATCTCGAGGTTTCTCAGCATTGGAGGAATATTCTGCGAGGACACACAAAGAGTGCCATTAGACTCCTGGATCCTCTTCTTTCATGACTTTCAGTTTCCTCACAATAACAATTAAACCCCATGTATATATACATCTATAGCAGGAACGAATTTAAAAAAGACTTGCCTCTGCCACATTGAAACCCATCTCCTGTCCGCTTACATTCTGCAAGAACTTAAGCTGGTCGAGATTGGCTACATTGAATGGCAAATAGGGCACATTTCCTGCTTGTAAAAATATCAATCTCTCGAATCTCTGACTGCATGTACTTTTTATGACTCTCCAGTCGCCAAGAGTGAGAACGCGTAGGGATCGATGCATCTTATCTAGTTTTTCCGCTCGCAACTCAAATCGATCTTTATTATCCATTAACCATATCCCTTTTATTTCATCCACATTCTACATAAAATCAACACTTGTATATTATCGAATAGATAAGATATATCAATATATAACTATTGAAACTTGATTACGAAAAAGTGAAAGGCAGGGCATACCTGTTCTTGTTCAAGAGCCAAAGACAGTTCCTCTCTGGTTGTGATTAAGAGACTTTTACTCATCTTACGACTAATCCATGCGGCCGTAGAGCACACCCTTACTTTGTCAATGTGTCTTGTCACAAGATGAATGTCTTCAAGAGCAAAGAGCTGTTCTTCTCCTACAATAGAAGCTACTGTCTCCCACTCCCAACCGCTGAAAAACCAGTAAATGTCCATGAGAGTCTCTTGGGCATTTTCTGTAAGACCTTCGTAAGCCAGTAACATCTTTTTTTCCTCCCTTTCTAGTCCATCATAAGACCAGGAAATAAGCTGTGTATCTTCCATGATGATGGAAATGGAACCAAGCCAATGACAAATGGAACTACGGATGGACGAACTAGACAACTGATCAAACTTTCACTGAATTCTGTTGTTGTATTGGTGAAGTGGGAAAGATTAAAAAGATAAAGATACAGAAGAATGGTGTATGCCCTGCTGCGTGCAACCCACCTTCCTTGGATCTGCAACCTACTTCGTCAAACCGACGGGGAATAGCCGGGCAACCAGTGATGATAGGCTAATATTGTCTCAATACAGCTTACAAATATTTTCTACACATCCGAGACGCTTGCCTTTCGCCGGTTCTCGCCCAACACAATGCCTCTGATGAAACAAAGCGAAGCAACATAATGAAAAACCCTTCTCAAAAGCACTCTGGAAAGGGCAAAAGAGCCAAAGAAACAAAGTAGCAGTTATACCCACCAAGAAACGCAGCAACCAATACACCGATCGACAAATACACTAAACGCAAAGTATACTGCACAATTTACAAACACAGTCATTAATCAATATGCCAGATCGTTGCTCTCCTAAAAAATACTACGCTGCAGTTGATTACATTGTTTCTGCTTTCCATTCCAAATTCGAAAGATTCATTTCAATCATGTCATGAACTGTAAAAAATATATACCGATCCCTGTTGGAAAACAGGGTAAGAATATGCTATTATTATTCAAAAACATGATCCCTGTCATATATTATTCGATTTCAATCATGTTAAACGCTTAATTTAAAAATTTGACCATTCTCGTAGAACTGTTTTTTTAATTAAAACACAATTTAAAAAATAGACGAAATGACAGATTCTTTTGTTGACTTGAAGAGTTGTTTAGTGGATCTGTGCTTGACCGTGCAAACCCATTTGCCGCTGAGATAAATTATGGAGAAATGGGTTATTGGTGCAGCAATGGAAAGAGTACCCTGGAACGAAGTATGAGTAACGGTGGCCGAAAAACCTAGTTGATAGCAAATTGACCTTTTTTCTTTCAAGAATTTGGTAAAAAACACTAAAATTAGGTATAATTGAAGTTTCAGAATGATATTTAGGTATAATCGAAGTTTTCATTTAAACTCTTTAGAATTCTTCGGATGTACTCAATTGATAAAACTCATAACAACTTTTCTTTGAATTCAAGATTTTCAGAGAGATTAAAACTCTTACCAAGTTTGAAAAAATTGGAAAAAAGTTTGACGGCTACCCAAACCCTAGGTAATCCTCTCTTCAGCCCTTCGTGTTCACCACAGCATGGTGTACGTCCCATGATTAGACTATATCTGCCTTTCTCGCTGCAAATGATTACTGAAAATGGTGTTTATCTCAATCTTCTACTTCCTGTCGCCTAATCAAGGATTACAAATTTATAAGAAGGATTACACAGGCGGCACAATATACTAGCTAGCTTGCGTGAAATTATGAAAATAAATTTTTAAGGTTCACCTACCCCGTTCACAACCTTCTTGGCCGATAATATATCTAACATATCGAGAGTAACGTGAGCCAGGCGCTGGATTGAGTCACTATGCTGAAACCCGCCCTTAGCACTCTGCTAATACCTACCCTGTTTACCATTTTATAAAACAATTCGAAAATAAGTAATACTAGCGAAGACCAAAATCCAACAGAAGCAGTAGTAGCATCAGTAGATTGGAGTTCTGTTCGAGCCTATCCAGTAGTAAAGGCAACATAGTAAGCACGAGCATGGGTAGAATTCCTTCCGCGATTTTGCACATCCCAGCTTGTTACGACTTAAAGTCAATTACCCACAGAAACCCCAGATAAACACCTGGATTCTGAAGACAAGGCTAGTTGCTGTGTATTCATTCACAAAGTCTGGATTCCTTGCAAAGGAAGGATCGAGGAAGCAGACAATCACATGGTTTTTTATCTCTACCTCTCGTAGAGACCACTTCAAACGATTGAGCCGTCCCTTATCTGCAACCAAAAAGCATATTACAACATTACTTTCTGTAATATATGAAAACATATTTCCCTGGGTCTGCATTGTAACAAAATAATGGGAAGGAACATTTCAGAATTGACAACATTCTCTCTGAATTGATTATGCTTATCGAAAACATTTCCAGTGTCCAGGTCCATTAAGATGCTTATAGGTAGACGGATGGCTCTTTGCATGCAATTGAAGTTTCATTTCCTTAATTCAATTTCCACAAAATGCATGGCTTCCAGGTGTACTTGACCTGTTCTGCTTTGAATGCTCTACAAAATGCATGGCTTCCAGGTGTACTTGACCTGTTTTTCTTTGAATGCTCTACAAAATGCATGGCTTCCAGGTGTACTTGACCTGTTTTGCTTTGAATGCTTCGCCAATACAGGTAACCCAATTTCCACAAAGTGCATGGCTTCACTGCTAAAGTGGCCACGGCATACTCCATTTGCTATTGTGATAGGATGATAAAAAATTATTTAATTAAAAAATGTTTTCTAGGTGTAAACGGCGCGCTTTTTAAAATGTCACTATCATCGAGATTTATCGATTCCAAGAAGATATTTTTATTAGAACTATAGAATTGAAATGAACTTGACTTTAGACGTGCGACTTGCGAAGGGATTTATCTTCTTAAACGGTTTATCGTTTCCTGACCAATTAGTCCGTGGTTTAATTGGAAGTGTGCCTAATGAAGTCCAGGAAGCTCGTGAGCCTATTGAACAATTTGGTCTTCTCTATCTACTTGAATAACACGTTTACATGAAAAGGAGAATCGAGTGATGACGATATTTTTTTATCGTTTATTGAGATTGGTTTTTGGTATATCTAACATTTAAGGAAATTATTAGGGAATTATAATTTATTTTTTATTTATTTATATTTTTATGTTAAATAACATTTTTTAAAGTTTTGATGAGTGAATAAGTTAGGAAGGTATTTATAAAGGATATCTAGGCTTCTTATGATTTGGCTAGAAAGGTAGGTGCTCTAATCAAGAGACATCGATTGTAGGTTGAGGTATGAGTTTTATGCTAGATGATGGCTTATGTCTTGCTGATAGCTAGCCTAGGGTTTATAATGGAATCTAATCAGATTTGAACCTAGACCTTGCACAAGTAGTTGGCTAGTCATTGATTCCCTTGTATCTAGAAAAAAATAAGTTAGGAGGGTGGGTAGCATTACAAATATTTTGAGACTGGACTTTGATGTGGAGAACATTATAAGAGAAATAGTTTTTCGTCCTCCACCTTCTTAGTACCACAAAGAAGAAACATCCCTTTACCCCACAACATTTTATGAATTGTCCACCACCATGTTTCACTATGTAGTATGTTCCTATTTTAGAAATGTTGAGTTTCTTACTTCAACTAGCTATAACATAAATATACTTTTGATCTTCTAGATTGGGGTTAGTGGCCACTTTATAGTATCTTAATTTTATCTTATCTTCTATTTCTTTATTGCACTACATTTTCTCCTTAACTCTATATTTGATACCAATATTTTGTAGCATGACCTCCTCTATTATCCAATGGTTTAGATAAGACATAGCATATCTAGGCCAACCCTTCTTAAGTTGCAAGTGACTTTCACTGGAGTTTGAAGCAATCTTAAGAAGCCTCATCTTTTGATTATACATTAAATACTTGGTTGTAGTCATACTCTCAATGGGGGGAAGGCCAACTTCTATGAAGAGGATATGAAAGTTGTTTTTTGGGTCAATTTTAGACCAGGGTGGACATTGGTGTCCAAAAAAGGGGTACGTTATTGTCTAGTTGTTAGCATTTCATTCCCTATGAAGGAGAAGGTCTCACTCGATGGAATGTCGAGACTTATGTTTGTGCAAGGCTCATACAATATGATTTCTACAATGCACACCCATCCTCATACTAATAGTTCAAAATTAAGTACCATGCAAGCATATAGCCCTCAAACTAAAACCATTCTCTATCTATTCACAGATTTAACACGATCATCACAAGAACCATCATCCTAGCCTAAGAACACACCAATGATATACCTTGGTTATTGTTATCCAACATCATAGATAACAAAGAGTACTAAAACATATCATCACCATACGATATATATGCAACCACAATTTTAAGGGGGTCTCATCCATTGATTTTCAAATAACTCTATACATCATTGCACCATTATTATCTTTGATTATGAAACCTAAACTATAATAAAATTCATAACTCATAGATAAACCTATTAATCAACATGTGATTAACATACATGAACAATATTGAGCATCAACAAGGAAATCAACCCTTTGATAGGATGAGGCCTTTACATTTATATTCATGAACCATGAGGCAAGGATTTACATTCAAACTCAGGAAACTATTATCATACTTTCAGTTCCTTATTTAAGAACCAATTGATATCGCTTCTTCTCCAGCCAAGTGTCTTAACCCTTTTTCCACTAAACTCCTTGATAACCTGAAATCCTACCTACTATTGTGGTTCTAGTTGTCTCCCTCTTTGACTAATACTCTTTAATTCTACTAAAAATATTCAATCTCAGTGGTAGGACTCCTATCTTTTTTTTGTCTATTGACTCAGTGCCACCATATCCTTCCCTATAACTACAACATATTCACAACAAAAGATTGAATTTAATTCTACTTAAACTTATATAGATACAACAAATCATCATGCCCCACCAATATAGAAATGAACAAAGAGTCTACGCTATCACTCACTTTACTATTCTAAGTGGCGTAGCATGGTTTGGTTGGGACAATTCAAACCATAAAAAAGAACCAATAATTTTCACCAAACACTCCTTTAATCAAAGCAAAGAATACCTACAATCAACATTATCAAAAAAAAAATCCAACAATTCCCCATGATTACATTGGCATGACATGGTTTGGTTGGGACAATCCAAACCATAAAAAAGAACCAATAATTTTCACCGAACTCTCCTTTAATTAAATCAAAGAATATCTACAATCAACATTATCAAAAAAAATCCAACAATTTCCCATTATTACATTGGTTGAATTGAAATTAAAAAAAAAACGAATGTATTATCCTAAGCAACGAAGCTCATAATTGGTGACTTGTTGGCCAATTATATTATACAATTTTAAAAAAAAATTTAATTGTGAAAGATGTGGCTTGAAATTATAAAGTTTAATTATTGAATATCAAACATTAATATCGCCGGTAGTCCATGCGGTCTGCCACTTGTTGTGAAGATCCCTGATCTGCGTTACATAATAAATAAATTATTATGTAGAAAAAACCTTCATTTTATGGCACCAAAGAGGGCACCGATGATGATCTCCAATATGGGACAAATTATTTAGGGGAATATGAAAATAACCTAAACTTTATAAACAAAACTTCGTTTTATAACATGTTCTATAATATTTAATTAAATGAATTGTACCTAACCATCTCAATCTGAAAAAAAACGATCCAGTAACTCAATCAAGCGATTCAAACCAACCTGCAACTGATGTGCTAATGCTTCCATAACATTGAAAAGGAGAAGGAAGGAGGTTCCAGGCCATGAGAAGGTGAGTCCAAGATCCCTAAAAGGGCTAGAGAGCAAAACTAAAACTTCCTAAAATTTAGTAAAACTAAAACTTCCTAAAATTTAGTTTCAGAGCTTTCTGATACATGTAGGATCCTTTAAAGTTACAATGATTGATTCGTATTAAAGGAAGAGCAAATTGTCCCTCCTCTCCTAAAATAGCCAAATTTCCTTTTTGTCTCAAATAATTATGAATATGACGTTTGGCTTTAAGAAGCAAAACGTTGCATTTACAACCATGCCATGCTTCGCCTTGCCTCAAGGCCCGAGGGGAATTAGAAAAAGAAACAAATTCACACAATTGAATATTGGTCAATATGCATGGCTTTAGAATATCTTTCCATTCATTGAACAACTCATTTGTTTTTGTTCTTTTTGCCCTGAAGTGGACAACCATATCTACAAGTAGCAAAATTAATGCCCTTATTAAGAGACAAAACACAGTTAATTCTACAATTCTACTTCTCGTCCGCTACAGTCAGTTTTCTCTGTTGCCTTATCCAAACATGGGCAGGATAGAACCCAAATTCCAATCCTCATGTCAAAGATAATTGTAACTAAATAGTTGGTACAACTTGATCACCAAGACCAACTTAAGGTAATTATCATTAATGGCTACACTGCGAGACAAATTCAAGGCGTTTGCAAAAGAAACCATACATCTCAGCTTCGATAGACGCTTTTCAGGGCCGAATTCCATTTCCAAATTGCTACTGCCTTTCATGAATTTTCCGTTTGCTTCAGGGGCGTTCTGAACTCCCAGAAAGTCCAGAGACACAGATGAACTTGACGACATAGCTTGCAAACTTAATTTCTCGTATAAATCTCGAAAATTTCCTGCAATCTTTCTTCTCCCAAAGGTATGCTACTCCAAGAGATGGAGATCAGTCAAAGCGCCGAATAAATAGATCAGGGACTTCTGCGTAGTCCGTTGCGAAAAAGAAAATAAATAATCCCAAAGCTTTACTACTCTAGGAGATGGAGATCAATCAAAGCGCCGAATAAATGGATGGAATTCTGCGTAGTGCGTGGTGAACAAGATAAATAATTGACAGGCAGAGATGGGATTTGGTGGGAATTCTGCGTAGTCCGTGGTGAACAAGAAAATAAAGAACTGACAGGAAGAGATGGGATTTGGTGACTACAAGACGGTGGCCTACAATCTACAGCTATATATTCCGCATGTGGAGATCACCGTTGTCAAGCCAAGTGGAGATGTTTTCCGTTAAAAGTAAAAGCCACGCTGCTGATGTATCGGTCTCCAGACTCTCCAGTGTCTACACTACAGAAATATAAATGGTATATCTTTTATTTATTATTTACAGTTTTTAAATAAAAAACACTTTGTAACATGGTTTTTTTAATAAAGATTAAGTATTCTTAAATATAAAACATATTTAATATAAGACGCATTTAATTTGGAGAAACATACCATGCATTTAATTTAGAGAGTATATTATCATATATAACTTTTATATTGATATATCCAAAGCATTTTAAAGTCAATATCATTTTTTATGTTAGTGTTTTTAACATGAATTTTATATAAAGATTAAATGTTCCATGGAATTATTATTTTTTATTTTTTTTAAATAAGGTAATCCTCCATGACATATATTGATATATTTTATTGATATATTTCATTCGATCAATATATACAATCCATTTTTCTGTTAAGATTATTATTTTCTATGGGTATAAAGCAATTTGTTAAAATTTTGTATATTTGGTTTTTTTATATCAAATTTTCTCTCTCTTCAAATGATAGCCTTATTATATTAGATGTTTCCATTTCTATAGTTTTGTTTTTGTTTTTGATGTTATTCTTAATGTTATAGTTTGTCTCATGAGGCATGTTCTAGCTATATAAGGAGTGATTTCATGAGGCATGTTTTCTATTACATAAGGTGGTTTGTCTCATAAAGACCATCTTTTTGTATATATGAAGTGGTATGTCTCATGTTTTCTATTATACAAGGTAGTATGTTTTATGAAGCATATTTTTTGTGTATAGATATGAGGTGATATTTCTTTTATTGCATAAAGTTGTATGCTTCATGAAGCACATCTTTTTGTGGTTATGAGGTGGTATGCCTTATGAAACACATTTTTATGGATATGAGGTGGCATGCCTCATGCTTTCACTTATAAGTTAAAAAATCCAACCTTAATCTT
>LPNX011153069.1:175257-231422 GCA_001517045.1 Pseudotsuga menziesii | reverse complement strand
TGAATGTTTCATAATTTCTTTAACTTTTAACTTTAAACTATATACAATATCACAATAAAATATTTCTAAGAGGCAGGTATAAGCAGCCTTGCTGCTATTTTACTTGTTTTTAATTAGTAATTTCGTAATTTGATGTTTCTTTTAAGATTTATCAATTTTAAATTTAAAATAACATCGTATAAATTTAAATAATAAAAAATTTAAATTTTATTTAATAAAAATGTTTTATTAATAATTATAAGAGATTTTCTATTTTCAAAAATTGTGGCAATAGTGGAAGAGAACAATTTGAATTTATGGAGGAGTACAACATCCTGATTTTTCCAAGAACTAAATGTTTGAGTAGCCCCGAATTTGAGGTTTACAAGCAGCAGTTGACTAAGTCCCAAATTTTTCCATAGTTGGAGAAACAACAATAAAGAAAAGTGTGCCCTAACACACGAACTGAGGAAAACTCAGTGGAAGCCACAATGAAGAATTCATGGGATATTTTCAGTGGTACCAACATTATCCCTTTTGCGAAGCAGCAGCATTAAATTAAATCCTTTTGGGTATACACGATCCTATTTTGTTTGCAGTAGCATAATACTAACAGTCCTGAAGTACACCACAGTAATCCACAACACTTGCCTATACAATCCTAAGTTGGATGGTGATGGAGCCTCTCTTGTAAGGTAAAATGATGCCCTAGGGTCTCTCTTTGGCATGTTATCATTGTATAAGTGAGGTGTGAAGATGTACTGATGATGCACACTTCTACCCTATGATGATGTTAATGTATGCTACACTATAATGCACTCCTACAAACTATGATGTTGATGATGATGGGGTCTTGTAAAGTAAAGTGACAACTTGACACACAACCCAAGTATGAGATATTTGCAGTGACAAGGTATGAATAGTGCATTGGGTAGATATGACAAAGTGAAGTGTTGATTGCAATACACCAGTGGTAAGTTGCTAAGAAAAGATAAGATCACTAAAATAGAGTAAAATTATGTTATACATTGAAGTGTGTTGATATGAGATGGTGATGAAGCATACACTATGTTGATTGTACAATGCATACTAGTACACATTGTTGATGCTCACCTCATGATGATGATGATGCTTATTCCATACACCATGATGACACCTAGTATGTTGTGATGATGCTTTTTGTTTGTACACAGTATATAGTGGTGTATGTATGTGATGCTATAAAATGATGACAGCGATGATACATGGCAATGCTTAGATAATGATGCATACTCCAAATATTCTAGTGTAGACCTATTGACACTCTGTGATGTTGTTGTTGCATACACTATGCAAAGTATATAGATGGCGTAGACTTTATGGTGATGATGCACACTTGATGATGGTGCATATCTGATTGATGAGTAGATTGACCAACTTGACCAATAGTACAGATGAGCAGAAAATATTGACTAGCAGTGATAAGCAAAGTTGATGTGAAGAGATTGAGAAGAGTGTTGCAGCGGTGTTGATGAGAGTGATGAGCAAAAGACCAACAGTGTTGAGCAGATGACCAACATCATCGATGAGTAGATTGAGTGATGAGTAGTAGATTGATGACAATCAAATATTGGCATCAAGCTTGCAAGAGGAATCTTGCAATTAAGGATTGAACTCCTCAAACCCTTCTTAATTGGAGCTAAGAAAACCAGGCTGGGTCCTGTTACAAGAGTTAGTGTTATTTTCATCAGTTGGTGCTGATTGTAATCGAGAATATTGTAGTCTTCCATGTACAATACATAAACAAATTTACCATACAAATCTTGTGTCCTCTCGTGTTGTGTTGCGTGTTATGATTCGGTGATCTAGTTGATGACATGGTTATTGTTTATGGTTGATTAGTTGATGAATGCTTATGTAATGTTGATATATTCTGATTGATTAAAATAAGGTAAATAGATTTAAATTACTCTCACACCGATTCACCCCTCCCCCCCCACCTCAGTGTGGCCATTGTGTCCAACAATTGGTATCAGAGCTGACCTTCGTCACAAGCCTTGCAAGCTTGAAGGAGATTTGTAGACACAATGGAAGAAAAAACAGAGTCATCAAGCAATGATGTACCTGTACTTGATATCACTGTTATATTTTTATCATTTAAGCAATATGATCTTAGGATCTTATCTGAGAGAATAACATACACAGCAATCAAGCACAAGAGATAATAGACACATATTTTCCTCGAGGAAACCATAAAGGAGAAACCCCACAACTTCCTTGGAGATAGAATGAGCACCAATGGCAACAGTAAAACCCAAAGACAGAAAGATGATCTCCAACAGGTGTTCTCTCTCTTACTTGTGTGAGCTCCTCCTCTCTCACCTATGCGCTATAGCTGGGTGAGTGTCTATGACAAATAGAGAGGCTCACTCTCTATTTATACTAGTTTCTGACTTGACAATTACTTACTAGGGCCGACATCTCTAGGAGAGTCTAATAACCCTAGTGCCCCTCAACTGTGGGGACTTTGCCCCCTTGATCAACAAGGAGGGTTAACCTCAACTCAATTGTGGGGACTATTGCCCCGACTTACAATGAAGGGTTAACCTCATTGACTTTACATGACTTTATTATATTAATGACTCTCCTGATAGGAACATCGGGGTACAATGAAATACAAATGATTCTCCTGATAGGAACATTGGGGTATAATATAAGTGAATACATTCCGAAGTTACAAATACATCAACACTCCTTCTTAACTAGGAAGGTATTCTCTTGACACAATTCATCAGCACAAGCCTTCTTCTCTGGATCATCATCAAAGCTGGATCATCACTGGATCATCATCATCATTGCTTCCGCTATCTCGATCAAATGGTTCTATCTCTCAATTCTACTCGTCACAGGAAGTTCTACAGAGCCAGCCCTTTTTCATGCTGGTTGTAGGCGTAGCGTCCATGTAGGTCTTCATCTTCTTCAACACTTATATTTGACCATGGGAGGAACACATCCAACATCCATGTCAGGAAGACTCACCCAATACTTACATCTGACCATGGGAGGAACACATCCAACATCCATGTCAGAAAGGCACGCCCAACACTCACATTTTACCATGGGAAGCGTAGCCTGTCACCATGTTAGAAAGGACCAGCACTTACATATGACCTAGTCAGAAAGGCCTAGCACTTACATCCTCCGGCATGGTATCTACCATCTGATGAAAGGCCCAGCACTTACATCCTCCAGCATGGTAGGACACACCATCTACCATCCGAGGAAAGGCCCAGCACTTACATCTGACCCAGTCAGAAAGGCTCAACACTTACATCCTCCGGCATGGTATCTACCATCCGAGGAAAGGCCCTGGAAGGAACCAATCCTATCACCATGTCAGAAGGGCTCTGCACTTACATCTGACCATAGGAGGAACCAATCCTACCACCATGTCAGAAGGGCGCTGCACTTACATCTGACCATGGGAGGAACCAATCTTGACACCATGTCAGAAGGGCTTAGCACATACATCCGACCATAGGAGGCCCGACCTGCCACCATGTCGGAAAAGCTCACGAACTCATCACTTCCCCTCAATCTGGAGAACACCAAGCTTCTCCCTGAAGTACTCAAGCTTCACTCTGGCCATTTCTAGCATAGAATCCCATTAGGGCCGATTACATCCAAGGATAACCTGCGAGATTTGCCAGGATCGATTACATTCGAGGACAACCTACAGGACCATTTACGTCTGAGCAACCTACGAGCTTCGTCGGGATTTTATGCTCAAACAACCTATCTAACCGGTTATGCTATAACTCCCACTTTCGAGAGATCTCAATCTGGATCACAAATTGGAGCTTCATTGCTCCTCTCTCGGTTGTTCTCAGTGCCATGCAGGACTCCTTCCTGCTAATCCAAGAGATCACACATGATCCCATATTAAAGCAACACCCCGAAGTGCTCTTCCTATCAATGGAACTGCCTACCCAGTCCAAACCCACATAAACATGTAGGTTAGTCTTCTGATTCGCTTCATTCTTGAGCCCATAGTCACATGTACCCTTCAGGTACCTCAGAATATGTTTTGCAGCAATCAGGTGAACATGTCTCGAATCCGTTAGGAACTGAATCTGAATCAATGTGTTCACAACAAAGAAAATATATGGTCTCGTATTCATCAGGTACATCAATGACCCAATTATATGACGATACATCGTAGCATCAACCGACTCTGATGAAGCATCACTCAATAGCTTCAGGTTCAATGCCATAGGTGTGGTCATGGCCTTGCATTCCATCATCCCGAACCTCTTCAAGATCTCTACTGCATACTTCCCTTGTCCAAGGGAGATTCCATTCGCACTCTGCCACACCTCCATGTCTAAAAAGTAATGCACCATACCCAAGTCCTTCATCTCGAACTCGGCAACAAGTCTCCTTCTTGCAACTTTAATGAGTTCCACTTTCCCTGTCAGGAAAAATTCATCGACATATAACAAGAGCATCACTGGTCTTCCACCTTCAACCTTGAAGCAAAGGTTGGAATCTGATTTACTCTCAGTAAAGCCTAGAGCCATCAGTGAGTTGTCCATCCTGTCGTACCATGTCGAACCTCAGGATCTTCTGCAGTCACTCTCTCTGAAGCGGAGCATCATTGTCCATTTGCCTTTCATACTCTATGTATTATGTACTAGAGTGACAATTAGCTTCCTCTGCTACTAATATTCTATGTATCCATCTAGGGTCACTAGATACCAAGATCCTCTATTTTTAAAGCGTTATTCTCGCACCCATATGTGAGCTTGTCATTTTCTATAGGCTTTCATATTCAACCTTGTAGCAAAGGTTAAGATCTTCATCACTTTAGGTGATATTCAAGCTCCTCATGTTTGTGTTATCCCATGGGTGCCTTCTGAGCTCATACAAGGCCTTCATTAATTTGCACACATGATTATGCCTGTCATGTGTCTTAACTCTCATTGGCAGCAAATGTCTCTTCGTAGTCTGCGTCTTATTTCTGTGAGAAGCCTCGTGCTATGAATCTTGCCTTGTATCCTACTGCATGTTGGATCTTGCAGATCGATATGGAAGATACTACGGACTTCCCTTCAGGTCTCGATACTGCATCCTGGACATCATTCTTCTTGAACTGGTACTCTCCTTCCCTTTTTTTCTTGGCTACTTCTTCATAGCTAGAAGGTTCTGCATCAATGATGTTGCTTCAACATTGTCACATAACTTCATTATGTCTGTAACCTCTTGAAGTCTCGTCATACTATTCTCCATTTTAGATAATTTCTTGAATTTTCGTCACTTGTTCTTCGGAACATGTCTCATCCTTCTTTTCTTATAGGCAATTGTATGCAATGTTTCCAACAAGTCAAATGCATTAGTTGTATGGTTAGAAACATTTCATAAGGCATATTCATAATGGAAAATTCATATGCATAAAGATATAATCATGCAACTATTTTAGTCAATGCAACATTAATCCATATCTCACGAAAACTTTCTAGATGCCTTCCATCTCTACCAAGACATCATTGAGATTGTGCACTAATTCAATATGTTAGCAAAGAGGTTTCATTCTAGATAAGTAGCAATGGAGAGTTGTATAGCACCATGAGCTACTTACCCATCACATGCATATTAGTAGTATACTGTCATTAATGCAAACATTCTATCATGCATAACACATCAACTGAATATAGACAAATGCATAACAAAACAATATCATGAAATGACAATTGAATACTTATCTTTTATTCGTTTCGTGGGTAGACTCCTTCTTGAACCTTCATCTTTATCATCTTCTTCATTCATAACATCATCACTTCTTATCCAAATGCTAAGATGGATAAGAGGTTCTTCAAGAATTGAGTTCTTCATATTCTTCATCGCTTGAGGGATCTTCTTTGAACCGTGAGAGCTAGATCTTTAGTTGCTCCCATCTTCTTTTCTCTTATTATGAGTCGAGCTTCTTCTTGTGTGCGCTCTTCCCAAAGTTTGCTGAAGGTAATCACTTCCTTTTGGCACACATTCCTCAAATGAATCAATCCCATGATCCCGGGAGGCCATTCAAGGTGGTTAACACAATTTCTGCATTCTCTACTTCTTCATCCACTTCTTCAAGTTGTTCTTTGATTTGAGAGACCCTTGTAAAGTATGACGGTATGGTCTCTCCATTTTGGATCTTTACATTCTTCAACTGGTTTCTCAAAGTCATGAGTCTGATTTATGTTCTTCTCTTCAAATAGCTTGGTCAAGGAATCAAACATCTCTTTAGGTGTCTTTAGGGAGGACACCTAAGGTATAAGGTGATCCTTGATTGAATCAACAATAATCCTCTTGACCAAGTTCTTCTTGTGTAAGGCTTTAACCTCATCTCCCTCTGGAACTGGAACCTCACCACTTATGTAGGTGTCCAATTCATTTTCTTCAAGAACCAGTGAAATCCTATACTTCCATGCTCGAAAGTTTTCAACTTCACTAAGCTTGTCATCAAGCTGGTGTGATGGGTCATTTTGAAATGAGAACCTCAAATGTAAATAGCAAAAGATTAGATCTTACCGATTTGAGGTGTCTGCCCTGGTTTCAGATTTGGCTGATCTAGGGTTTGTCAGAGAAACCCTAATTTTCAAAACTTGGAATCTTTCATATCTGATTGGATAGAAAGATGGGCCTCTTCAAGGCGAGCTGTCCAATGTACTCCTTTTCTTAAAATAGTGGAGGGAAGCTCCTGGAACAGGAAGCCCTAGTTTTCCAATTTCCTCTACATAAATTCATGATATTGTTTCTGCGATATCTCGTACTGAGGTGACCTCATCTGTCCTCTTTCCAACACCATAGGTTTGAGCAGAATTGGTTTCACCAATTGGGACTTATGAGAGTTTTCCCAAGGTGACTTCTTTCAGTACTGTTCAGCATAGCGAACTTGTACGGACTTCCACATGTCACTGTTTCACCTTCGGGGTTTGAAACTTTTACCATAGAAAGTACAGTCCGTGCCCTATCTGGAAAGTCTTGCGAAATTTCATTTGGACCTTCGTAGCCCAAGATATAGCAATTCTCCATAGGTGTCTTGTTTAGGGATGAATCCTGGAAGAGGTTGGAACCCTGATTTGGAGGAATCATATCTCCCAAAATATGGTGAATCTGAGGCTGAAAAATTTACACAATGTTCACAACAAACTTTATTTTTTCCTGTAAAACTTTCGACTTCTAAGCCTTCTCCAATATCGAGATATAGCGAATGTAACAAAACTACCAGTTTTAGTATTTTAGGGTTTTAGACCCCTGGTCAAACTAGGGTTTGAATTTCCTGGATTTTTACTCAACCAAAAACTTCAACCTTGGTCTCTAAACTTCGATTTTGAAGAGGAGAGCAATCCTATGTTGGGCTCACTCAAAAATTTATCTCCTGTAAAAAGCCCTAATTTTCCGCAGCAAAAACTAAAAATGTCAATAATCAAATTCTGCTTCGACAAAAAGATGTGCCCTTCAATGGAGAGTTAGCCTAGCCTCCTTTTGCTGATGGATTGTGGAGAGAGACCCAAAAAGTAAGAAGCACTAGCTTCTGCAGCTACACAATGTATTCTTCTCAGGTTAGCTCTAATACCATGTTAGATTTTTATCATTTAAGCAATATGATCTTAGAATCTTATCTAAGAGAATAACATGTACAACAATCAAGCACAAGAGACAATAGACACAAAGATTTTTCTTCAGGAAACCATAAAGGAGAAAACCCCGCAACTTCCTCAAAGATACAATGAGCACCAATGGCAACAGTAAAACCCAAAGATAGAAAGATGATCTCCAATAGGTGTTATCTCTCTCACTTGTGTGAGCTCCTCCTCTCTCACCTATGCGTTATAGCTGGGTGAGTGTTTGTGACAAATAAAGAGACTCACTCTCTATTTATATTAGTTTCCGACTTGACAATTACTTACTAGGACCAATATCTCTAGGAGAGTCTAATAACCCTAGTGCCCCTCAACTGTGAGGACTTTCCCCCCCTGATCAACAAAGAGGGTTAACCTCAACTCAATTGTGGGGACTATTGCCCCGACTTGTAACAAAGAATTAACCTCATTGACTTTACATGACTTTATTATATTAATGACTCTCCCAATATGAACATCAAGGTACGATGAAATACAAATGATTCTCCCGATAGGAACATCAGGGTACAATGAAATACAAATGATTCTCCTGATAGGAACATCAGGGTACAATATTAGTGAATACATTCTGAAGTTACAAATACATCAACAATCACAAACTATTTTGATTGGAGGAGCAAAATGAGGGCATATCTAGAGAAGTTTGACGTTTGGAAGATTGTGATCAATCCCTCTGCTATGTCAAATAAGAAGGGAAAATCAACTGCATAGAAAGAAGCAAAGAAGGACAATACTACAGCATTGAACTTCCTCATGGATGGACTTCCCAACTCAGTGAAATAAAGTGTAGGGGAGTACACTTCAACCAAAGATCTACGGTTCAAGTTGGAAAGTGAGTATCTGAAGGCAAGACCAAAACTCAAAAAGACAGATCAGGGATCAGAAGACAAGCCCCTGACAATCAAGAAGAAGAAAAGCAAGAAGAGGACTTCAGTAAAGGTATGGACTCTTCTGATTGTAATGATAGCTTGTGTGATGAAATTGAGAAGGTTCTTGCAGAAAATGATGAAGATATGTCAAAAGTTGCACGTGAGATACATCTCACTTTGTTGAATATTGATCTCAAAGCCAATTGGTTCATGAACATAGTAAATCTAAACCATAGTGAATTCACGAAGTTCAAAGAGAAAATCTTGGACTCTTTGAATGAATATCAGCAGAAGACCATGACAATGAAAGTGTTGCTTGTGAAGCTCAAACACAAGGACAAAGAGTTGTGGGATCATATGAAAGACAAGGATGTTGAAGTTGAACGACTAAAGACTTGATTGATCAGTCAAAAAGAAGAATAAGAAGAGCTTGTTGAAGATCTTGAAGAAACTAGGGAGGCTAATCATAATCTGAAGACTCAGTTGGAGGAAGCCAAAAGGATAGAAGAAATCTTGAAAAATCAGTTGGAAGAAAAAGAGCAGACAATTCAAAGGCTGGAAATAGAGGTAGTTGGTCTCAAGAAGAAAGGTGAAAATAATGATGCATTTGTCAAGTTCAAGGACAAGTCAATTGTCTTATAGATAAGATCTTGGATTGCCAAAGATCTCCATGTGACAAGAATGGTCTTGGTTACAAGAAGGAGAAAGAAAAATCTGAAGATGACACTTGGTCTCCCAAGACTTCAGAAATAGGTCCATCAACATCCAAAGTTGCTCCCCATACACCTACACATGACAACAAGGACTTTGGAAGTTAAAAAATGCAACAAGGAGTTAGGTATGTTCCTCCAAGCAAGCTTAGAAAATAAACAACTCCAAGATGGAACCAAAGTTCCAGGTATGAAAGTGGATTTAATGGTTATTGTTATTTTTGCTCTAACTTTGGTCATAAAGCAATGGATTGCAGACTCTACGGAAGAAGTAGTGGAAGTCTCAATGACAAAGTTAAATGTTGGACATGTAATCAAGTTGGACATATTGCTGCCACCTGTCACACATTGAGATGCTACATTTGCAGTGGATTTGGTCACAAAGCCCAAGAATGTGCAAGTCAAAGAAGTCAACCAAGGAGGAGTCCTTCATACACATCAGCAAGAAGAACCAATGAACCTTGGAAGAAGACCAATACAGGAAGGTTTGAAGATCAGAAGACAAATGCCTACAGTCAGGGACACTCAGGCATGGAGACATGAAGTTGATCATAGAAGTGTTGGAAGTTCCAACAGCTCCGTCAGATGTTAAGCATGCAACCATGTTGTTCGCGTTGCTACATATTATTGTACGATGAGATGTTATGGTTGCAATGGCTTTAGGCACAAAGATCAAGACTGTTGGAGCACACGGAAACAACCCATGAGAAGTTCATCAAGGAAAGCCGGTGCAAATGAAGGAACAAATATTGAAAGGACAAACACCAAGAAGCAAGTATCGATGAAGAAGACCGAGCAGTTACAGATAGGAGAGGTTGATGAAAGCAGGGAGGATGGCTTCCATATGGCAAGCCAAGCTTAGGTCTCTCAAAAAACTTAGCACACCTTGAGTTCATGACGTTGGAGGATGAACTCAAAGGAGAAAGGATGGTTACTCTAAGCATACAGACAGATCCTAGGATCGTGCATATTGACAGGGTGTGCAATGAGCAATGATCAGAGCTTTCAAATGTAGATATGTGGTCACCCTTGTCCATTGATCCCAAAGGGGGGGATATGAAGACAAAAGGATAGCATTCTCATAGGGGGAGTATGAGTTGTTGTCATCAATGACAAAGGGGGAGATTGTTGATGAAATTGTCATTGATTCCAACATGGACTTGTAGTGGCCCCACAAGTTGTCATTAATGCCACCAAGTCTCACTTACAGTGCCTTGGACCCCTTACATAGTGGATTTGTGCCTTGAAGCACCTTGTACCTAGTTGACAAGGTCCCTATACCCACAAGGCTGGATCTTGTAGCCACCACCTTGCTGAATATGCTGAAGAACTTATTGATGGTGTTGAAGACCCTAGAGATGGTGTTGAAGCCCTAGTAAATGATGGAGAAACCATAGATGGGTTGGAGCAGCATTAATGATCCATTATGTAGTTATCCATGCTTTGATGGTGTCATGGTACCCCAATAGAAGGCCTAGCAATCCCACAAATGATGCCATGATGGATCTTGACCCTTGGAGGTCCCCTTGTGTGGTTGAGGTGGTTGAAGAAGCCCATGGAGCCTCTTGCTTGATGAAGAATCCCTTGGACCCACATTTGATGGCTTAAAGGTCCTTGATGACTTGATGAAGACTTGGAATCCTTAATGAATACCTTGATTCCCTTACAAAGGTCATGAAGCTCATTCCTTGCACTTGATGTGGTTAGATGACATGATGAAGGCACCCACACACATATGATGACGCTTGGACACGTGGACACACTTATTTGCACTTGATGGTCCTTGTACCTTTGAAGGAGGGATGAAGATGTTGTGTGTGGTCTCCTTGTGTTTTTGAGGGACATAACACTTGTGGCTTGTTACACCCTTGATGTTGATGATGTGGTGGACACATGTCACACATACATTGATCTTAAGGACACGTGAAAACCCTTAACTAAGGGTCCTTTGTCCATCTTATGGTAAGAATGCTCTTGGGGCAATGATGGAGGTAATGTCTCGAAGAAGACTATGAAAGTATCATTGAAACCCTTGCACATTGTACCTTGGGTATTTGATGTTTGAACACAAGACCATCATGAACCTTTTCATTAATTTATGGAGAACCAATGGGTGAAGAAATTTGAAGGGTTTATGTGACAAATAAAAACACAAAATATTGAATATTAAAACAATAAGCAATACCATGTTGACCTTGTAGAAGTCAGCTAGCCTACAAGTTTTTAAAATAAAAATTTGTTTATTTTAACTCTGCCCTAATTCCAAGGAATAAACAACATTCAAAGACTATATAAACACGAGATTGATCACACTCCAACATATCCAACGAAGAAGTGAGAGAAACTCGCAAATTGATTGAGAAGGAGCAGTGTCTGAGTAAATTCGGGGTTTGCAGCAAAAGGAGGATACAAATTTTTGGTTCTTATTTTTAATTTTTCTCTTGCTTAAGGCTCCCCCATAGTACATGGTAGTACCGGTACATATCTTGAAGACATTCGATGATAGCTGCAACATACTCTTATGGTCCACAGTAGTCCATTTGGACTTGCCTGGGGTAAAAACAAAATCCAACAGAGGAGGAAGATATAAACTGTAATTTTCGGTGGCAGTAGTGGAAGAGAACAATATGAATTTATGGAGGAGTACAATAGTCTAATTTTTCCAAGAACTAAATGTTTGAGTAGTCCTGAATTTGAGGTTTACAAGTAGCAGTTGTCGAGTCCCAAATTTTTCCACAGTTGGAGCAACAACAATAAAGAAGTGTACCTTAACACATGAACTGAGGAAAACTCAGTGGCAGCCACCATGGAGAACTCGTGGGATATTTTCGGTGGTACCAGCATTAGCCCTTTTACAAAGCAGCAACATTAACTTAAATTCCTTTTGGGTATATACAATCCAATTTTGTTTGCAGCAACAGAATACAAACGGTGCTGAAGTATACCATAGTCATCCACAACACCTACCTATACAGTCCTGAGTTGGATGGTGATGGGGCCTCTCTTGTAAGGTAAAATGATGCCCTAGGGTCTCTCTTTGGCATGCTTTGAATGTACAAGTGAGGTATGAAGATGTACATTCCATGATGATGCACACTTCTACCATATGATGATGTTAATGTATGCTACACTATGATGCACTCCTACAAACAATGATGTTGATGATGATGGGGTCTTGTAAGGTAAAGTGATAGCTTGACACACAGCCCAAGTATGAGATATTTACAGTGAAATGGTATGAACAATGCATTGAGCATAGATGACAAAGTGAAGTGTTGATTGCAATACACCAGTGGTAAGTTTCTAAACAAAGATAAGATCACTGAAATACAGTAAAATTATGTTATACAGTGAAGTGTGTTGATATGAGATGGTGATGAAGCATACACTATGTTGATGATACAATGCATACTAGTACACAATGTTGATGCTCACCTCATGATGATGATGATGATGCTTATTCCATACACCATGATGACACCTAGTATGTTGTGATGATGCTCTTCATTTGTACACAGTATACAATGGTGTATGTATGTGATGTTATAAAATGACGATGATGGTGATACATGACAATGCTTTGATAATGATGCATACTCCAGGTATTCTAGTGCATACCTATTCACAATCCATGATGATGTTGTTGCATATACTATGCATAGTATATAGATGTCGTAAACCCTATGATGATGATGCATACTTGATGATGGTGCATATCTTATTGATGAGTAGATTAACCAACTTAACCAGCAATATTGTTGAGCAGAAAATATTGACCAACATTGATGAGCAAAGTTTATGCGCATAGATTGAGAAGAGTGTTGCAGCAACGTTGATGAGAGTGATAAGCGGAAGACCAGTAGTATTGAGCAGGTGACCAACATCATCGATGAGAAGATTTAGTGATGAGTAGCAGATTGATGACAATTAAAGATTGACATCAATCTTGCAAAACGAATCTTGTATTTGAAGATTTGAGTCTTCAAATTTTTCTTAGTTGGAGCTAAGAAAACCAGGTTGGGTCATGTTACAAAAGTTGGTGCTCTTTTCATTAGTTGGTGTTGATTGTAATCTTCCATGTACAATACATAAGCAAATTTACCATACAAATCTTGTGTCCTCTTGTGTTGTTTTGTGTCTTATGATTCAATGATCTAATTGATGACATGATTATTGTTTATGGTTGATTAGTTGATGAATGTTTATGTAATGTTGATATACTCTGATTGATTAAAAGATGGTAAAAAAGTATAAATTGCTCTCACACTAATTGACCCTCGCGCTTAGTGTGGCCATTGTGTCCAACAACAATGTTATATTACTTGTGAGGGCAGGTTTGCCACCATTTTTAGGTATCTGAAATTTCTTTTGCATATAAATGGGCAATCAAAGTTAAATTTACTTTATTATTTGTTCAAAAGCATTAAGAAGATGGCTACAAGGGTAAAGAACCATCATGATCACACAAATCACTCTATTTTTCACAACGGGCTAGTTAAATTATTAATATTAACCGAACTCAGGAAGCGAAATCGCTCCTAGCAACACTTCTTGTTTTAGTTAGGTTTTAAACCAAAAAAGCTTGTAGCCCAAAATGATTTTAATGATCAAATCAATAGTGAAGAGGCATAAATTTATGTTAATCAAAGGAGAGTCTGAGGTAGAGCTACAAGAGGACAGAAGAAAAAGGTTGAACATGAAGAAAAGCAGAAAGAAAGGGAGTTCAATCCAAAGGATAAGCCTATTCCAAAACCGATTCAAGAAGATTTGCAAGAGAAAGTGTTTCTTGAATCACAAAATGAAGAGATAGATGGCCCAAATACCCCCAAGGATGCAAAAGAAAAAGGTATGATCAAAGATATTTCTTCAAATACAAAAGTTTTAGTTACTTCTACTTCATAATTTCAAAAAACTGATTGGAGACAAAGGACTATACCCAAAAAATAAGTTAAGAATGAATATGAAAGTCGCCTTGGATTCTAAATTTAAGAAAAATACAGTGACCCTTATGGAAGATTCTTCGAGTGAAGAGGATTCAAAAATTAAAAATCTGCAGTCACCCTTATAGAAGATTCTTCGAGTGAAGAGGATTCAAAAATTAAAAATCTAGAACATACAGTGGACCAAACCCTGGAAGATATTGTGAAAGGTCTTGGGTCCTTCCCAAAAGTGCTTGAAGAGAATCACTAAGATAAAGGTAAGCAGAAGGTTTTAGAATTTGAAATTGGCATGAGTTTGAAGTCTCCAAATATGTAAGAGTTGGCAGAACAGGTTAATGAACAGAAAATGGAAAAGTTAGTTGAAGTTCAAGAAAGCTTGATTGTTGAAGACTAGGATAAGCTTGCTCCAAGCTTAAGTATAGAAAGTCCTGCACACCAAACACCAATAGAAACATTATCAAAAGTTGAAATCCTCAAAAAATCATTACAACATTATAAAGCTCAGAATAGATACCTTAATGAATCAAATGACTGGTTAATGCAAGCAAATAGGAGATTAAGAGAAGATCTTGAAGAAACTAATGCCAATTACTAGGAATTAATAACAACTTCAAAAGAGGTTTTGAGAAGGAAGAAGTTTACTCAACAACAAAGTGAAGAACTCATCAAACAAAATAAAGAAATCCAGGATAAAGTCCAAATGATGAATGCAAAATATACTCGATTGCAAAACAGGTCCCAGGCCTTAGATAGACTTTCTATATTGGCAAAGCCAACAATGCACCTTTGATAGTTCTTGTTTCGACAAACTCTCCTTCCACTTCTGCTGGTCAAACACAGGATAATGATCGAAGTTTATAGAACTTCTGAGATGACTCATCATCCCCATAATTCAGTTTATTAATGATAAATAGGTGTAGGTGGCAGATTTTGTATTTTATTAGTCAAACTAGTTAAGATGTAGATATTCAATATGCTATTTCTTTCATATTTTGAGTACATCTGGTCCTAGAAACTTGGATCTTAAATTGCTACTTTAAACTTTTGTATATTTATAAATATGAAAATTAAAGTAGAAGAGAGGTTAGGAATTAATTTTGGGATCAGGTCACGTATATCATAACCTGCAATCAAGCATGTTTTGATCTTTTGTAAGTAGCTATGAATACTGTATTTGGAATGATTTTATATATGATATGAGAGCCATGTTTATTCATTATCATTGTGAATACTTATGATCATTTTGATCATCCTGTTTATGACTTAATTCTATGATAAAGTTTTTATCTTAGAATGCTCACAAGTACGCTTGCATTTTACTATATTTCCTAATCAGAAAGTATTTATGTCCATGAATATTATTGAATGTTGAGTTTTAAATTTGGTTGTGTCATTATTTATGATATGTTCACATGACCTTCTGCATTACTTTCCTATTATATCCCGATCTTTACATTCTCAAAGAACTTTTCAAAACACAGTGAATTCTTACTTATAGATCCAATTCATTAAGATGTCTTTTCTTTGCACTTTCGTAGTCTAGGTACAAAATCCAGTGCAAACAAAATGGATCTCTAGAAAGAGGGATCCAATTCATTAAGATGTCTTTTCTTTGGACTTTCATAGTCAAGGTACAAACTCTAGTGCAAACAAAATGGATCTCTAGAAAGAGGTATGACAAAGGTCTGGGTACATAAATATTAGAACCTTTGTAGGAGTAGGGTGCAGAAATATTAGAACCTTTGCACCTACAACACAAAATCGGACTTCGATGGTATATCAAACCTTTGTAACAAGTTCTTAATACAATTTATAATGGCTTTTTAACACAATTCTTTTATATCCAAACAATCTTATGTAACATTAAACAACCTTTAAAACACAACTGGGCACCAAATCAAACTTCCACTATACAAAATCATACTCTTCATACTATTGTGACTTGAAACTAGATGCTATCTCAAAATCAACCCTCTATGATGCAAAATGAAACCCTTCCCAACGAAATATTTTGCAATAATGATTCAAAATTTTAAGAAGAAGAAAATGATAGGTAACAATTTTGAAAACAACATTTTTCTCCTTTTAGTTTTGAAGTTTAAAAATTAAGAAAACAACATGTTGGGTTCTACAATGTTTTTAGACACTCTTATAAATTGCTCAAAGTGTTTCTGGAATAGTCTTTAAGTGTTTCTGGAATAGTCTTTAAGGTTCGGAAGCGTTTCACAAAATGAAAACGTGTTTTCTTGAGACAAAAGTACTTTCATTATATTTCACCTTGAAAACACCATTTCATTATATTTCACCTTGAAAACACCATCTTCGTTGATGACAAAAAATGAAGGTCCTTATACATCCACTTCTGCAACGAATAGTTGGCATGCTAAGTTACAGTGAAACAAATACGAGGAAAAAATTTGGATACGATACTGTGGAAACACCAAATATATATATAACCGTGACTCATGAAATAAAAATGTTTTATATCACCATTCATCGATTAGATCATTATTATACGATATAAAGTTGTACAATGTAAACATACACTTGGTATTACAAAATAAAATAAAATTTCAATACTAGTATTTTCAATTTTGATAACTTCAAGCTAATTATAATTACATATCATCAAAAATATCTTCATCCATGTAATGAAAGATCTACATAATCAAAGCCTAGTATTTTCAATTTTGAAAACTTCATACAAATTATAATTACAAATCATCAAAAGTATCTTCATCCATGTAATGAAGATCTCAGCAGGGAATTAAGCCTGAACTGAAGCCCATGACTCAAGAACTAAGATTCACGACTCGAGGCAGCCCCAAACTCTTAGCAAACGCCAACTTCTACTCCAATGGTGCCCCAATTAACCACAAACCCTCAAGGAACTCTCAAGCAAAGCATCACTTAACGCCAACCTCTCTCCATAATAAGAATAACTCCTAGATTCTTGTGAATATTGGTGTGTGAAAGACCAAGAGAGAATGCTCCCCTTTTTAGGGTTACGGCTGGTGTGCTTTGCATTTAGGTTTTGAATTTTTTTTGCATTTTTTATTGATTCTTTTAAGAGGAAACACTATCCTTTGGACGGAATTTGCATACATTTTTGGCTAGGCCTGAAACGCCCTTTTCGCATTTCTGACTGTGGATACAGGTTTCCAAAAAGGGAAATGACGCTAAAATATAATAATCTATACGCCTCAAGTTGTTTCCCCATCAGGGCCTGCTTCTGACACAAAAACATTTTGAGTCCCTTGTGATCAATACAGAGACATGATCCCATAACGTTCCCAAAAATGGGAATGGCCCTCAAAAGTATCCACAAAGTTTCCAAGTTGTTTTCCATCAAGATCTGCTTCTGAAACGCAGAAAAACATTACATGAGAGCTGCCCAGTGATTTCCGACAAACATAGTTGGCATGCCATTTTTTCTATATTTGGGGACATGCTAATCCCAGAACATTGTATGCCTAGCTAAGTTGCTATTGGCTAGTAACAATTGGCATTTGAAAAGCTCTCGTCATTAAGGTTCCACATTTAGGTGTTGAACGATAGTATGTTTATAATGTCATTATGAATATGCCAATTACAAAATAAAACCATTCAATTGTAACTTCAAGTAATTACATCTTTAATAATGGAAAAAGTTTGACCACTACAAATGATAAGTTCATGGAAGTTGCCAGAAGAGACATTATCCAAACAAAACACAAAGGCAGTAATAAGTGATAAGTTTTAAAAATTGTTATGAATAATATTATGGATTTCAGATACGATGAATTGTCATGGAAGTTGCCATGGAAGTTGCCAGAAGAGACTAACGTTATCCAAAACAAAACACAAAGGCAAGTAATAAGTGATAAGTTTTCAACATTGTTATGAATAATATTATGGATTTCAGATACGATGAATTGCATAACATCGTTACATATATTGTGTCGGCGAATATATCGCCGAGGGTCCAGAATAAAACTTATCGACAGCAACGACGAAAATATCGGAAAATATCAGCTAATGTCGTAAAGCATCAAAAAAATACAAAAATAATCATTCTTTTCATTTTTTTAACATCTAAAGCAACAACATCTAATAAACACATTGATACATAAATATGAAAATACAACTCATATTTAAGATGCATAAGATGTCAAATGGTGGATCTTGGTCACATATCGACTACAAACTGAAAATACCGAAATATGTTCTTGATGGAATGATAGAAAATCACATCAAATGATCAAAATAAATGTCTCTCAAGAGATGAATCATCATGACTCAGGAGGCATCTAGATACTACATAATACAATGATAAATAGTAGGAATCATCGATCCCCTCTACCCCTTTTATAGGCAAGGGGCACCACTCTTCTTCTGGAAGAGTAGGGGGTCCTGTAGGTGCTTTGGATGAGTTATGCGTCAAATTGGAAGCTCCAACTACTCAGGCTCTGGTGGAAGGTCCAACTACTCTACAATTTTGATGAAACTTCCCATGTTTAATGAGTGAAGGGTACATTTTTATTAAGATCATGATAAAAGATTTCAACAGTCAATGCCACCAACATCAAGGTACAGAGAGGGGTTGATGTGCTTGATTGAATGCCAATCCCATACCCTCATACTCATAAAATCTAGTGGAATTGTTGAAATATTGAAATACTGAAAACTATTAAGTCTGTTGAATTCCAAATGGGATCTAAAATTCTACTTTGTGCGTATTAAGTTTGATGAGGTTGGAACCACTCTCAAACATCCTGAAACAATTAATGGTAATGTTAAAAATTTAAGTAAAATGATAGAAAATGAAAGTTAAGGAGAATGTCACTTTTACTATATGAATCTAATATTACCATTTATTACTTCAAGAATTTAATATATTTAGTTTTAATAACACTGCCAAAAGCTTAACCCATGGATTTATTTCTCAAACTCCATGCAAATTTTTTAGTAGGTCGATATTTTCCAAAATATAGCGATATATTCCCAATATATGGCGATATATTCAAAATGTTGAAAATATCACGATTTTTTAGTGGCGATATATCGCCAAGGGGAATGACTCGCGATATATCCCGATATGGGTGATATATCGCTGATATATGTAACTATGTTGCATAATAGTGCACCAAAAATTGGAGATGGCATTCTTTGTAGGGTTGAAGTGCAAGACATGTTAAGATCATAGTAGGATAATTCGAGTACGGATACAGATACAAAGATGGTTCAATACGATTGAAAAAAACAAAAAATTCCAATACATATAAAATACGGAAATAAACTTCTTATGTATAATACTTTTAATCAAATATAGAAATTAAACATATATAATATTTTATTTTTAATAAAATATTAAATATCAACCATCAAATGTTAAACACAAAAATAAAATACCCAATCTTTTTAGACGTAATACAACCAAAATTACTATTTCAAAAACAAAAAATATAAAATATCAACAAGTTGGGATGCGACCAGTGTGAGACAAAGACCACCATTATTTATTATCAATTAATTTAATAAGAAAGTAAAGAAGTATTTACCATTACATACAAAAAGATTTTGAATAAATTAATAATGCTTGAGTGAATTACGGGGTATGAAATTGAATGGTATTTATATTTTATAGTGTTTAAATAATTAAAATTTGGTTTTTTAAAATTGGTTTTCAAAATTTAATCTTTGGTTAATAAAATCTTGTATTTCCCCGAATGCGGGGATGCAAGTGGTAGCCACATGTTGGCATGTGGGAACCATGCCAGGTGTTAATCCACACACCAGCGTGTGGACAAGATTTTGGGAAGGATTAAATACGCATAGGTTAACATTAATGGTGATCTTAATTGCCTCTGAGATGAGGACTCCTCGCATGAAGGGAACGATGGGTTACAGGACAAGATGCATTCAAGTTTGGAGGATGGCTAGTTCGCTCCTGCGTGTGTGTGGCGAATTTATATGCAAGATAATCTAGATATGGAGCCAAATTTGGATTTCTTGGTTCTTTGTCTGCGTTTCAAGATTTTATCAAGTAAGAATTTCGTTTGTGGTACCCAGAAAATTATGGCTTCTCGCTAGAGAGGAAAGTCAAGAGGCGAAGGTAGTGGTCGGGGTGCCCCATGCCATTGTGGGTCTGCTAGTTTTGGAAGAGGAGAATACATAAACTCGATCTCGACTTCAATTCGTGGACTGATATATGACTTGGAAGCTGGTATTGTCACCCACAAGCTTGCCTCTACGCATTTGGCAGGTAAAATCAACCATTATTGGGAGGTTAAGAACATGTTGGGCCTCTTGATGCAGGATGTTCAAGCACAATGGAGAAATTCCAAGGCAGCTACCCTGGATATGAGAGTCAATATGGATCAAAATGTTGATGGCATGAACAATCTTGAGGAAAATTTCGATTGGGGTCAAACTCTGTTCGATAAGCAATTTGAGGCAGTAATTCTTAAGAAGTCTAGCCCTGCAAAGGACAATATTATTGAAGTTGCTTTGCACAGCGTTTCCATGGAGCAGATGAAGCCGATTGGTCAATGCAGCAAGCCCCTGGCCTCTAAGATAGAGGGATGTGTGGAAACCATGTCACAGGCTGAACCTGTTACTAAACCCGCTTGAAAGACTTGTCGCCTTGATCTGGGAGACCTGGTTATGCCGCTCAAGAAGGCGCTGCTGCTAGTGAAGCTTCCAATAGATGCTTCTCAAAGCTCGGAATACAAGGCCTGCCCAATCACTGAAAAATGTGTTGACTCCGTCCATGGTGTATACTTGGGCTAGAAGAGGTCCTTGTGATCCGAGAAGTTGTTGTCATTCAGTTTTTTTGGTTTTCTATGTTAGATAGGTTGTTAGCTTGTAGGCCTTTTAAGGTTGGAATAATGAATGAAAACTCTATGTTCTTCAATTATTTTTGGGCATGTTTTCCCTCTGTTGGGAGGGCCATTTTTTGCTTTAAACTTGACAGAACTGTTAATATCTTTGCTTGGTTGGGATGGTAGTTTCACCTTCTCAAACCACCTTGAAGTCGGTCAAGGACATCTCTGTAATTCAGGTTTTTCTTTTGATGATATAATATATTTTTTGTCTAGCCTTACCAAAAAAAATAGAATCTTGTATTTGTATTACACCTACACCAAATATTCGACAAGTTTAGAATTGTTTGGAATTTCCGTACACGAAAAGCCAATATCGCCCAATTATGCTACTATGATTAAGATAAGGTATTGGAGTTGGAAGAAATGTATTTAAAAGCAAAGAACAATGCAATAACAAGCTAGATAAAGAACAAAAAACATAAGTGTTTCTAAAAAGCATTTCTTCATAATAAGATTTCCTTATTTGTAATACAGTGATTGCAATATTCTATCCCCATTACAACAAAATTCCGGAAAAGGAGAAGAGAAAAATAGTAAGGAAGCTTGACAATGGTTCCCATAAATGAAGTCCCCGTAAATGTGAATCACGAAGGCTACTTATTACTACAAAAAATAATTCATGACAATGATGCAGATGTTCATGATGAAGTAAATTGGCATCTTCATAAAAGCATGCACATCAGGGTATTTTTTAAGGATTCTAATATTATACTTAAGAATAGTATTCTAGGCTATTGTTTCGGATTGAAAAAAGCATGTTTATAGATAGGTAGGCGAATATTAAATATGAAACATAAAATTAACACTGAAATGTGTAAATTTTGGCAAATATTATGATAAAAAAACACATTTTATTTAAATATAGGCGATATTAGACACTAAAAATGACCAAATAACGAATTTATTTTTTGAAAAAAACCCAAAAAATAAATTGGTGAAATTTCGCCCCTAAAAAATACCATGATGCACATTATGTAAATTTATTGATGGAAATCTGACTGCAAGGGGGACCAAAGTCCAAGATGATCTTTAAGGTTAAACATCAACAGGAAGCAACCTTAATGAGAGTAAGTACCTTTTTTGACAAATTTGAAAAATATAATACTAGGTTTAAAGGCATGCTAGTAAAACAATCATTGCATAAATTGATTAAAGCATCTCTTAAGATTTAGCAACTTCCAAATCATACCAAGTTAATTCACGAGAAGATGAGATAGGGAAATAAATCAATTCTTTTATAAAACATATTATTTTCATTGATAGAGCATCAAAAGGAAACCCTGGTTAAGGCTAAGCAAACATTGGTGGCCAAATTTATGAGCATGGAGTCATCTCATTTGTAAATTTTCCTGGGGACTAGGCATAATTACAAACAAGGCAAAAGCAGCATCAATTCTAAAAGGACTACAACCAGTTTCAAAATCACCTCAAAACTCATCTGTGTTGACAACTCGAAGTTGATCATCACTCTCCTTCAAGGCTATACATCCCTGGGTAACATCCATCTCAACGGGCTAGTTGAGAGATGTAGCAAAATGCCACAACTCAATGGAAATTCTTCTTGCAATAAGAAAGCATAACTCTGTAGTAGACTGGAAAGTGAATGAAGGTAGAAATATTAGACAGGCAAACCTCCTTTACTGGACACAAGAGACGCAAGTGAGTATGGAAGGGACCTGGTTGATTTAGCAACATGAAACAAAGAATGAAAGATATAATGCATGGAGATTTGGGAGATGCCCAAACCTTAAGGAAAAACATTGTTTAGAAATTAATATTGTATTGCCACGACAAAGTCTACATGCAAGTCCTTGTCACCTCTAACAAGAATTTTAACTAGCATCCATTAATCATCTTTGACATACTTCTACATATCAATGTTCCAACATTACCTTTGCTACATGGGGGCCCCCCCCCCCCCCTCACTCTCGCCTCCAAAACACTCCTGAGGTGCTCCCTACCTCTCCTATACTAAAAGATCCTATACTAAGTTGATAATTTGATAACAAAGTTATTGTACCTTCCTTCTTTACCAAGCTCCTATAAAAGTTGTTATGGTTGATCATTTGATGACAACATTATAAGTAATAACTACTAGATGATTGATATTATATGGTTTAATGATTAATCCTTGTTTTCTGTAGCTAATTCAACATTCAACGCGTTTTCTAGATATAAATCCATCAAAATATCTTATATAAAAAACAGTACCGAAATGAGAGATTTTGAAAATTTTGCTTTTTGCTCCATTCCCGCTCCCAATAGCGTAAGAGCATTCCAACTCTTCCCCCACCCACCTCACCCCATTGGAATTCATGTCAACCTCCTTCATAGTATATCTTGTCAGGCCTGTTTTGCAGAGTGCCACTAGTCCTCCCTGCTGGTCCTTGGTCCCACTGCATGTGTAGAGGAAGTAGGCTTGTCATGTCAACCTTTGTGAAGAGTTGGCAACACCTCATCTTATCATTGTGCCCATTTATGTTTTAAATGTGTTGCACGCTTGTCATGTTGACCTGTATTCAAAATGGTGGCTCTAGGAGGTTATTTAAATTTTAATTGCTTCCTTCTGGCTCCACATTAGATGCTTTGGTGTCAGAGGGCGACAATGCTTTGGTTAAAGAAACCATTATAGGTGGACACCCCATCATCACAATGAGGAGTTTGAAGAATTCAAGGAGAATGTAAGATAAATTAGAGAGTATCTCAAGGAGAATATACAACGTGGAGGAGCATGCAAGACACACCAGGTTGGAGGTGAGGCAGGTATAATCACCATGAGTATGAAGAATTTAGGGAGGATGAAAGAGACATCAGAGAGTCTCTAAATGACAGATTATTCAACATACATAGTGCGGGAGTAAACTTGCCAAAGAACTTGCCCTGAAACAGTTGGTCTCAAAATCTAGTTATTCTTCTGTTGCAAGAATTGACGAGTGAGTAAGTTATGTGTTCATTAGTTAAGTATTTCCCTGGTGGGGGTTCATAAGTTCTGATTCTAGGTGTAGGTCAGGTGTTTTAATTTCTAGATGGAACCCTAAGGTTTTATCTTGCACTAATCCTTGGTTATTTGATTTAGATTTGGGTCCTTGGGATTGTTTCTTTTCTTCCAAAATCTAGGGAAGGAGCTATTGATCCTGAACATATATGGTCCAAACTCTGATAGAGTCCCCTTTTGGCATAGATTTTTCAAGAAGAGTTTTCTTGGTCATGGTCATACTATTATTGGTGGTGACCTAAATTTCTTCATTGGCAACAGTGAAATATGGAGAGAAGTCACAAATGTTAATTCTCTATCGGATTATTGTGTCCATATTAGATGAGTATGGGTTGGTTGATGTAGGTCCTGTTAACTTTGTTGTTGTTTCTTACATTTTCAGTTTACAATTAGTATTATAGCTCTTCCTTAACATTCATCAAACATATACTAAAACTATAAGCAGGATCTAGAAGCAGAAAGACAAGAACAAGACACAAAGAATTTATCCTAGGAAACCCAAACTCGAGAGAAAAATAGTAAACTTTCTAGAGAAAAAAAACATCCTTGAAGAAACCTTGAGCAACAAGAAAAGCCTTATGAAGCAAACCCTAGCAGTGAAGAAACCCTCACCCTTCCTTCAAGCAAGCCTCCAAGATAAGAGTAGCACAACATAAAGATACTCATCACAAGATTTCGGACTTCCTCACAAGAAATTCTAAAACAAGTGTCCAACTTCTTTTCAAGAGAGGTAGAAAGTATGATATCCAAAGGAGGCGCATTTCATCTTTATTTAAAGTCTTTCATGTCATACTTTACACTTAACTTGGGTCGACCTATCATTTTGTCCACTTTATCTTTATATTACATATTTACTTTATTCCGAGGCTTTCTTCAATGGTTCAATGGTCTTCTCTGGCTTCTTTTGTCTTCTTGAGGTGTCTTCCATTACTAGAAAGGGATGTCCATAATGTTCTTCTCCTCCATCCTCCTTACTTGGCTCATGTCCTAAGAGAAACATCAACACTCCCTCTCAGCAGGGGTAGACATGTCATGAATGCAATCCAGATCTATCAATGCTCATTCTCCAATGGATCAATGGTCTTGTCTTCTCGAAGTTCTTCTTTTCTCTAGAGAAGTTGTCCATGTGCTTGGATAAGTGATGAGTGCATAAGTAATAAGTGAGCATCTAGGGACTAATCTCTCCACCCCACATGGTGTCCGAGAGAAGGCACTACCCTACTCTGATCATTTAGGAACTAATCTCTCCACCACACTTGGTTTCTGAGAGAAGGCACTGCCCCATTTTAAGTCGTCTTAGGTACTAATCTCTCCACCCCACTTGGTGTCTAAGAGAAGGAACTGTCCCACTTGACCCACCCCTAGCCAAGTCATATGGCTAATATCGCTTGATACATCAACCTCTAAGAGGAGAGTGTGAGCAATTGGGGGCTAATCTTCCCAACCCATCACAGGGTGCTCGGAAGAAGGCACTGCCCCACTCTGAGCCATTCACCTTGTTATCACACAAAGTGTAGCTACCAACTTGAGATATCCTATCCGAGATGGTAGAGGTAAGGTAGCTAATCGCTGACACCACAAGGGCCTCGTCCACTACGGGTAAAGGGTAGTTGTCACAATGGACGGGCTCTTGTCACTTTAGATCAATCCGAAGAATGATCAAGCGGGAGACCCTACTAGCCTAAGAGGGCTAGCGCTCCTACTCAAGACACTCCTAAGGTTTAGCAATGGATAAAAGAGGAGGGATAATGAGTGGATAAAACTAGATCTATGGAATAAGTGTGGTATAGGAGTTAGGGCCAAGTTGGGAAGGCTTATTAGTAAAGATAGGAAATAACCCAACTTGGTTGAGATTGTACCACAAATAGTTTAAAGAAGTAGATCTAGTGAGATCTAGCCAAATAAATGAAAACCCTAATGGGACCCACCTAAGGTTTATGCCCAAGTGGACAAAGTGGACCTAAAAGAGTATATCAAGGTATGAGATGACTAGATCGGGGTGCTTGAAAATTGGATCTATGATTTTGAGGTGGGTTCAAGCATACCCATCTGACAATTCTAAAGGAATGGCCACCCACCCAAGGAGGACAACCCCACCTATAGTGAATAGTGTTAGATCTCAGGGAAAATGGAGTCTGATTTCTATGAAACTTGAGATTTAGGGTTTATTCATTAATCTCCAAGTGGGTTTTGATGGTTGTCATAAAACACTCATCGGATCTATCAAATCTACACAACGAGGGTTTTAAAATGAGGGTTTTGCTTGACATTAGGATGAAAATAATGAAAATAGTACTCACCTTGCAGATCGCACCTGAGAATACTTGCAGTCGCCTTGAATGTTGATGATCCTTTCACTTAGTTACAATTTAGAACAAGATCCAGCATGAAACAGAAGAAAAACGCCCAAATGAGGAAGTGTGCTCCCTCTTCTCCACCTGCAAAATCAATCTACCAAAGTCAGAATTGTTCATTGATGAAAAGGATAAGCTACATACGTCATCTACAGAGAAAGATTCAATGCACAAAGTAACGATTGGTCACTCCCTGGACATGAAGCGATTTGACTAGAAGATGATGCAAGTCACCCTAGTAGTCTCCTCCACCAAGTCACTACCTGCAAAAAGATGGGTATGGCCCTCACAGAAAAAATAGTGTTTGCATGCAAGATCCACTGAAATGTCTAAGCAAGAGGCATAACAATCACATCCACGACATTCACAAAGCTCCCAAGAGATTTCAACAAAATTTTCTTGTAATCAATAATTCTCAGAGCCAAAAGTCCTTTTACAAATGATAGAGCATCTCAATATATAGGGTCAAGATCACAAGATAACATCATCCTAATCTACGACTAAGATTAGTTGGATACATCTCACATAGATCAACTCACTAAAAGAAGAGGGTGCATCACTAGAAATGCCCAATGAGGGGGCACACCACATAAAGTATGACTAATAGCCACAAAGTAGCACATGGTGGGGCTAGGAGGTGATGTTATCCTTCATTAGCATGGCCCCATGGCACAATAACAAGGTGTGATGACAAATAATATAAATGAGTGATAAAAATCACTAGGGTATTTCCCTCAAAATACATCAAAACACCCTCAAACTGCATAAATCAAGGATGTGTGGACCCCAAGTGAAGTGAAGTTGATGTCGGATGATGAATGTGACCCAAACACTATGTCTCGAACCAATTCCATGCCATTCCTTTGCCTCAATTTCCCAAATCAATTACCTCGTTAGCCATTTTTTTATTATTAAAATACTTCCTTGGGAACATAAAACAACCAATATCTCACAGGGGACCAAAAATCGAAGCAAAATGACTGCATAGATGAATCTGACACCATGGTAGTATGGTACAATAAATTGGCTACACCCCAAGATTCCCTCTGGCGCCTTAGGAGATCTCATTGTTCTCCAAACTGTGTTTTATTTTCATTTTCCCACGGCAAATCTGCTGCAAAAAGCCTAAGAGACCCATATCTGCCCTGTAACTGCCTAAAACTGAAAACCGGCTACACTAATGGACTCAAAATGTCCAAATCAACTAGGAATGAGTACTCATTCACAATATGTCCATCACAAAGGTACATCAAAGGCCCCATCCATGTCAGAACCATAATAATAATAAAGCCTGTAAATGTTGATAATCATAGAAACAATACAAGCCATCATAACAAATCACTATCTCAAGCATGAATATGTCTAATGGACACCTGTAGACCATAAATAATCATCATCCATAAACATCTGTCTCTAACTCATCCTAGACCATGCTCATGGCTTGGTCAACACTGGGTCGACCAAGTCAAGATTGATCAAATGATGACCCAAGTGCTAAACTTTGATGCTGCAAAGTACAGATGGACTTGCATGATCCATTATATATGCTAGCAGTGACACTCAAGTATGATTTGATTATGTTGACAAGTATAAACACTACATATATAATAATCTAAATCAAAATGATTAGTTGTTTTAAAACAAGAACCTCTAGTGTATACTCATTTATAGATTTAGCCCTTTTGCTAGTTAAGGGTGAAGGGAACAAAAACCAGGTAAGGCCAAGGGATGACTTGATAACTCAACACTGTAAGCACTTGGGCTAAAGGACAAGGGGATCCACACAACACATAAGTTGGACTAGGTGAACAATAGGGCATGGCAGTGTCTCACAAATGGGTGGAATGATGAGAAGGCTCTACTAGACTCTAGACAAGCAACCTTTTTATACTTTATTTGCTCGGAATTTATTATACTAGTTAACCTCTAAAGGTAGGGTGGCATGGCAGTGTCTCACAAATGGGTGGAATGATGAGAAGGCTCTACTAGACTCTAGACAAGCAACCTTTTTATACTTTATTTGCTCGGAATTTATTATACTAGTTAACCTCTAAAGGTAGGTGCCTTGCTAAGCCTTCTGGGCTTATAAATAATGACAAAGACATGACCTTCTTGGGCCAGTCTCTCCATGTTTCCCTGTGGGGGAAAATGAGCCGTACATTATACAAAGAATGTGTTCATCCTCTAGTCATCAACTTTATTTCTTATTGCTAACTTGCCAGCCTCCAAGAGCAGGTGCCCTGGTAAGCCTTCTGGGCTTCCAGTAAATCACTAAGGCTCAGCCTTGAGGGGCTTGCCTCACCCTAATATCCTGTGGGGATAAATGTGTCTTACACCATACAATGGATGAGTGCTCATCTCCTGTCAAATGGCTAGTTTTATTTATTTATTTCCAGTAGAGTCTAGAGACACTTTTATTTTGTTGGCATGGAATCCATTTAAAATAACTTTAAGCTATGATGCCTTAGTGTCTAAAAACACTTCTTTGGTAGGACTACTTGTGTTCAAGACCTAGAGGTAGACATTCGTTGTGATAAACATCACATAAACCAACACCGAGACACAATTTATACATGGATACCTATTCCAACATAGAGGTGAAGGTGGGGGAAATCCCAAATGCCACTAGTCAAGTTACAAGTCAAGGATAATCAATCAATAAGGGAAGGCAACAAATGGATGGAGAGAATGGAAATAATGCCAAGACTAGCAAGTTATGTCCCTAAAGGGAAATGACCAAATCCATACAAGGAGTAGGGCAAGGCCAATGAGTATAGAAAAAAATCTCTCAGTAAAAAACAACTAGATCATCTATACTTCAGATTCCAAGTAAACCAAGATAAAATATTGCCAACATACAATCAAAATCAACCGAATCTCACTGCTAAAATATGTAACGGACCAACATCAAAATCCATATGCACAAACCATAACAATACCTGGGTCATATACTTGTATTGGACCTTAAACCAATCTGAAGATCACTACAAAAACTACTGCTGCTACACATCATAGGCACTATAACAATCTCTGCTCCAAGTCATGAAGGAATGGCTAACTCAATCATCGAATCTAGGGTCATGAGGCTCAGTCATGGAACAGAACTGGTCAATCTGGATACTCTAAATCTGCTGAAAGTAGGAGATCATCAACTGGTGGCTCATCATCTGCTAATCTCATAGTAAAGGGTTGGCTCAAAGAACTGCTCAGTATGGCTCATAAACAAAAGTAGCCCAGCTACTATATATGTGACAACACACCCCTAGCCAAGTCACATGGCTAATACTGGGAGAACACCTGCTCGATGCATCAACACTACTCATCATATAAGGGCCAATATCCCCACCCTATCACAGGGTGTCTAGGAGAAGATACTGCCCTGTCTCCGGACCATTCACTGCTAGTCCAGTCACATGGCTAATACTAGGGGAACAACTGCACGATATTGCAAACATCACATCTTCAAGCTTATCACATCCAATGTAGTTGCTCCCTCTGCTACAAAATCCATCCTACTTTCAAGAACCTAAAGCCAACTCCCTCTAACAATGAGTTCCTCTACTCCTTTTGAAGCCCAAACTCATCATCAATCATGGAGTGCAAACAAAATTTGTAAACATGGGATATCTTCCCATTTATCACAAGGCCCATAGATTGTTCCCTCTGTCTCGGAAACAATTCTTCATGCTTCTTATGCATCTCGACTCCCTCCAAGTCTTGACACTTTCCGTAACTCACTGGTGTCATCATATTTAATATGATAAAAAAACTGAATCAAATCTTTCGGGCTCCCGTAACAGGGAAAATGGCCCAATTACAATAATGATCCTAACTAAAGAATAAGAAATTTGTTGGGCTCTTGTACCAAGGATAATGCTCCAACTACAATAAATTCAAAAGATATTCATCAAACTTAGATTCTATTAGAATTTTATACTTAACAATGGTTATATTAAATCTTCAAACATTTTTCATTATATCACAATAAACATATGCAATAGGATCACTTAAAAAAATATAAGCACAACAACACAATAGACACAGATTTTTCCTCTTGGAAACCACAAGGGAGAAAACCCAGCAACTTGTTCAGTATAGATTCAGTCAACAAGTACAATGCCAAGATGAGATGATCCCAAAAGATAAGAGCAACTTCTTCTTCCCAGGGAACTTCTTATTCTCTCTCTTGCGCACTTGCTTGAGCAAACTTGTGTGTCCAAATGAGAGGTGTCTCTCCTCTATTTATACTCATCGTGTGAGTGACCTTTTTCCCTAACTGGGTCGACTTCTTTTTCTAACTTGGCCAACTTCTTTTTCTAACTTGGCCAACTTCTTTGGGGAACTCAAAATAACATTTATATAATAATTCTTTTTGGTACTATTGGCCCAACTTGCAAGGAAGGTTTACATTGATTCTTTCAAATACTTTTACATGACCAAATACATCAATAACATCCCCCGAAGGAGGTATAACAAAAATACAATAATACAATAAGAATATCTTCTGAAGTTACACAATCTTCAACACTCCCTCTTAACAAGGGAGGTATTCTTCTATCATGATCATCATCACCAGACATCATTACTGGACATCTGCACTAGATCTCATCATTGTTGTTGCAACTTTGTACTCGGGCCATTGACTTGTGACATCTCTCGAATCTATATATCACTAGAAGTTCTACAATGCCATCCCTTTTTCATGCTAGATGTAAATCCCCATATCTCTATAGTGCCAGTTCTTTTTCATATTGGATGTATATCTACAATGCCAGCCCTTTTTCATGTTGGATGTATATCTCACATCTTTGCAGTGTCGGCGCTTTTTCATGTTGGATGCACATCTCTGCAATGCCAGTCCTTTTTCATATTGGATGCATATCTCTGCAGTGCCATCCCTTTTTCATGTTCGATGCATATCTTCGCAGTGCCAGCCCTTTTTCATGATGGATGCATATCTCCGCAGTGCCAATCCTTTTTCATCTTGGATGCATATCTACAAAATGCCAACCCTTTTTCATGTTGGATGCTTATCTCTGCAATGTCAGTCCTTTTTTATGTTGGATGCATATCTCTGCAGTGCCAACCCGTTTACATGCTGGATGCATATCTCCGCAGTGCCAGTCCTTTTTCATACTGGATGCATATCTCTACAGTTCCAGTCCTTTTTCATACGAGATGCATATATCCACAGTGTTAGCACTTTTTCATGCTGGATGCATATCTCCCCAGTGCTAGTCCTTTTCATATTGGATGCAAATATCTGCAATGCCGGTCCTTTTTCATGATGGATGCATAAACTTGCAGTGTAAGTCATTTTTCATATTGGATGCATATCTCTGCAGTACCAACCCTTTTTTCATGTTGGATGCATATATCGCAAGTGCCAATCCTTTTTCATACTCGATGCATATCTCTGCAATGCCAGTCCTTTTTCATAATGGATGCATATCTCTGCAGTGCCAGCCCTTTTTCATGCTAGATGCATATCTCCGCAGTGCCAACCCTTTTTCATACCGGATGCATATCTCCGCAGTGCCAACCCTTTTTCATGTTAGATGCATATATCTGCAGTGCTAGTCCTTTTCCATACTAGATGCACATCTTTACAATGCTAGCCCTTTTCCATCTTGGATGTACATCACGCACACATCGACAGTGCCAGCCCTTTTTCATGCTTGATGCAAGTCTCATACACATCTGCAAGGCCAATCCTTTTTCATGTTGGATGCAAGTCTCATACACATCTACAATGCCAACCCTTTTTCATGCTAGATGCAAGTCTTATACGTCTTCTATAGTGCCAACCCTTTTTCATGCTAGATGTGAAGACCACTAGTCTGCATCTGGGACTCATCACTCCCTCTTACAATGGACTATGATCTGGACAACTCCAAGCTTGTCCCTAAAGTACTCAAACTTCACTCAATATAGGCTTGGTCAATACATCGGCTATCGGCTCATCCGTCGCAATATACTAGAGATTCACTACTCCTCTCTGCACCATATTCCTAATATAGTGGTACTTGATCTTGATGTGCTTCGACTTGTCATGAAACACAAGGTTCGCGAACAACTTCACACAACACTAGTTGTTGCAGAATAGAAGTCACCTCTAACTCAAGATCAAACAATCTTGCAAGTGGATTCCAAAGCCACACTGCTTCACAGCTAGCTAAACAAGTTGCAATGTACTCTGCCTCGGTTGTACTCGGTGCCACACACATCTACTTCTTGTTGAACCAAGAAATCATGTCAAACCCCAAACTAAAGTAGCATCCCGAAGTGCTCTTCCTATCTGTGACACTACCAGCCCAATCTAAGTCAACATAACCTTGCAGGCTAATCCTTTGATCTGTCACATATTTGAGCCCATAATCAATCGTACCTATTATCACATATACATTTTGCAATTGGGCTTCCTTGATGCAGCATGTAGACTTGTCTTTTATTCTATTTCCAGTTTATTTTTCACATGGGGTATTAGCATGGATCTTTACAACTTCAATTATTCCAGAGCCTTGTTCATCAGATTTTCCTTGCCAGGATTGAGATTCAAGGGTCCATTGAGATGCTTTTGGTGATGATCTAGTTCATTATGGCAGAGCAAAATATCAAAGTTGGTACACACAGTTACAGAGGGGCTTATTAGTTGGAGACGTGTATATTTGGTGAGATCAAGTATACACTTCCTTGGTTTGATTTTGCTCTATAATGTATGTCAGACACCTATGCTTATCATGTTAGGATGATTATGGTGACATATGCCTATATCTATTGTTGCTCTAACTTGTGTTGTGATTAATCAAGGGACTTGATGTGAAGAATGTTGTAAATGCCATGCTTGTACACATAGTAAACCTTAGTGCTAGGTTGGTTCCATTTATCACTTGCCCCCGTCCATCTAGTTTCATCCATAGTAAACTTATCCTATGACTTAGACTGTTTGAGACTTGTGAGATTGAAGACCCTTTCCCCATTTTGACCTCTATGCATGATGGATCCCATGTTGTTTTGTGTCTCGAAACTGAGTTGTGCAACAAAACTTGCTGAAGCCTTGATCCTTCTGGGCCAAGAGAACCCACTAGTGTTGGTTTTGAGCTTAGGTGAGTTGGGTTTTGAAGCCTTGACCTCTCTGGTCGGTTGCCCCCATTGTTTGGTCCTGACTGTAGATATTCCCTCCCAGTTGCCCAAGAAGTTGTCAACTAAAACCTGAAGCAATATGTCTACCATCATTACATTCATTATGAGCTATATGATATACATTATGAAATGCAAAGCCTGCAAATGAAATTGCAAACTGTGTTTTTAGACACAAATAAAAAAGGCTATGGAATGAAATTGTTAAAGGCCCAAATAAAGCAGTGGATAAACAAATGCTAAATCTAAATACTACTGTCCAACTGATTGAAATGTAATGATTAATTCCTCACGAAGCCTACAAGTTTTGATGTGAGATGGAGTAAGGGACAACTAATTCTAAGTGTCCCCTAGAATCTCTTCACTACAGTTTCTTGTGTACTCAACGCAAGGGTCCTAAAAAAGATCCTCACGGAGCTGGATCTTCAGCTTGGATGTGAGTCGTAGACATGATTGTTAAGGTTGAATAGACACTTTTCAGATCAACTCATCCATCTGTGAGACACCACCATCCCCTATTGTTCAATCTACCATGCATATGTCACATTGGTAGTGTGTACTTGTCATTATTCCGATATATCACAAAGTCAAAGCCAGTCAAAAGTCATTACCCTTTGCCTTAGCCTTGTTGTCCATCCTCACCCAGTAGTAGCACATTGTTTACCCTTTGTAAGTATGGCATGGACAAGCAGACTTCCAGGAAAGTTTCAAGATTCTTCAGAAGCACATGTATATTTTATTATTATTATTATTATTATTTGTCACCATGATTATGAATAATTGGTTTAAACTTGGTTTTGATATACACCATTGGAGCATTTCTTACTCTGGATGCTTACAAGATCATATTGATGCAGTATCTCACCTTGATTTTGGGTACTTTGACCTGGTCAACCCAATTGACCAAGTCAAGCACAGTTCCCAAGGTAGTGACTCAAAAAACAACATGATCTATATTTGTTCCAGACATGCCCAGTACCAATACTATGGTTTCAGTTTTGAGAGTTTGGCCCTGGTTCTCTTGATAAGGGATTATTAACACCTAATTATGGGCAAAATGATCAAATTTCATTCCAGATGGCAGTATGTTTGGTTCTCCTAGAGTAGAGCAGTGTTCTAGGGGGTATGAGTAGTCACTTGTACCATTCTTCTATGTCTCCAGATCATCCAGAGTAGTCAATTTGCACCTGTCAACACCCTGGACAGAGTTATGGTGGATTTATCATTTTCCAGAGATTGTACCAACAAAAATGAACTAGAGAAATCATTGAAAAAATCGATTTGGCCTCCTGGGTCAAGGAAATGGCTTGGAATTTTGCCAGATGATGTGTTTCAACGTCCCAGACAGTCTTCCAACAGTTTTCAGTCAGCAGATGTCCGGATTATTTTATATTTGCTCAGCTAGTGAGGAAACCCCCCCAAGGGGCGCCTCCTCAACTTGGCCATTGATGTATTTCATTGTTATATCTTATTTTATGAAGTTTTAAAGGGGCCTAGGGTGAATTAAGCCCCTAGTGACCCCCTCCTATGTACTACCATGTCACATCTTATGTTATAATGTGACTTTCACTTTAGAGAGGCGTCCTTGAGCAAAGTGTACCCCCTCTATGACTTAGTCACTTGATCCATGTATTGATCTATGTATTGTTAATCTCCACCATTGATGATGTTTTAATCTCAACCGTTGGATGTAAAAGTGAGTTAGGGTTTACGCCTCTCTCAAACTATTTAAGAGAGGTGAGCCCCCCATTGTATTCATGAGCTCTAGCACCGAAATTTTGAATAAAAAAAAATTGTCTGGGACTACACACTTGTTTCTTGCTTAATGAATGAATGAGTTGATGACTGGCATTGCTTTTCTTCTGCACTAAGATAAATCCGACATAGTTTTTGTACTGTTCCTTGTTCTCGTTTTACTTGCAGGTTGAAGGAGGCAATTCCGAGAGAGGCGCATTGGTGGGGAGACTCACCCTGTGGCCACAACTTGGTTTTGGTTATCAGGGAGTTGCAACTTCTTTATGATTTCTTTTCCCTGTACTTGCTTTAGCTAGCATTTCATGTTTATTTTCCATATTGATTGATTTTCCTTGGTGTGACAGGTACAACAGGGGCGCTAGGGTCATTGGCAGAAGCAGCACTTCAACAAAAGCTTGCTCGGAATTCTTATTTGATCTCAAGAAAGGCATTCTTCATCATCCAGGAGGTCATCAACAATGATTCCGGTATGTTTCCCAGGTAGGTTCTTCTCTGTTTAATTTTTTCATGCATTGTCCATCACTGCTTTCATTAAAAAACCCTAATTTAGAAGTAGGAAAAATCACCGAACCAATTTGCACCGGGAATTGGCAAATTTGGCGATTTGGGTTTTGTGCGGCATACCAAAACACCCCCTCTCCCTCACAAACATCAAGCTTGGACTCCTCTGCCATCTCTAGGTACTGGTTTCAGTATGGGAGAAAGCGCCCTTAAGCAGTCAACGTGTTTCTCTTTGTTTTTTGTCCAGTTTCTCTTGGGTATTTGCCATTGTCAAATCTTTCATCCAAGTAAGTGTGCAGGAAGCCCTAATTGTCAAAATCAACTACGTCCTGGGGATTTCTCAATCATCTGCTTAAATCCCCCTAAAGTCCGGGGTTGACCATTTGAATTGGCACACTAAATATTAGATCTGATTCAAATCTTTGAAAGCCACTTGATATTATCACTTGAGTAACATTTCCAGTCTATAATCACCACCCTAATCGAGTATCCTTAATTTGTGGCTTATCCTTAAATCTAGGGTTTCAGGCACTCACCTTACGTATTCTCCGTCAGGAATTTGATTTGGTGATTTGTCTTGGATCTGTCCTTTCAGGATAAGATCGGGTCTCCCCCATTATCACTCGGGCATTCAATGGCATAAAGCGAAGGAATCCCTAATCGACATGACAACCATCCATCTTTTGGGGGTTAGTGTTTTCGTAGGTCACGGCTTTGGTTGCCTATCCCCTCTGCCATTTTGTATTGGATTCATTTATTGGGGCAACTACAAAATCCATGATAACATTTTTGGCGTCTTTGCCGGGGAGGTAGAGGCTTTCCTTGGCTCATTATATGTACCTCTGGTGTCTGTGAATGCGGTTAAATTATTATTCATTCATATCACATCTAATCTTATGTCCAGTGGTTGCATTTCAATTACTTAACTCAACACAATCACTGTATTTTCTATATCTCTCCCACGACATTTTATTTTCAGTGAACATGAAAATTTGTTCACTTGGCGACTCCACAACGTGACTCCCTTGAGGTACCTACCCACGAGTATAACCTTCAAAGTCGAAGTAATCCTGAAAGTTCATTGATGTACGTTCATAATCATAATAAAAATCTTAAAGATCAGTCTATGAATTTCTATTGGAGGGTGGTTAATTCACCTCGGCAAATCTTAAATAACCCTACAAAAGCTTTTGAATCAAGCCTCGTTCTTATTCCACCCAATTCTCCAACCTCCAGTTTGAATTCTCTCACTCCTCCGAGTAGTCCTCCTAGAGTAAGTTCTTCAATGGCCAACACCATTCCTCCCGCGAGACCTAGGCGTTTCAAAAGCCAAGCCAGGCCTTGTGCTTTTGATCTCTCGTTGATTCAAGGTGCTCCTCATGATATACCTGAAAAGTACTTTGATAAATTGTCAAGATTCAATGGATCCGTTGTGGTTCCGATTGAAGAGCATATTGAATCAATATGGAACTATATGGATGCATATAGGGCTGAAGCTGAAGATGTCTATATGGTTTCCCTCAAAGCATCATTGGAAGGAGATGCCCGAGGTTGGTTTGATAGGTTGCCTCCAAGATCGGTAGATGGATACGATACCTTTACCATAAAACTTATAGAAGATTTGTCATCTAAGCCAGACAATAGGTTCCTGTTAAATCAATTGTTTGAGGTTAAAAACGAGGAAAATGAGACTATCCACGAGTTCAATGTAAGATTTGACAAACTTGTCTCAAACGTTCCCCAAGATCTAAGACCGACAGCTCAAGCTATCCTAGCATTATACTTAAATGCTTTTGAAGGATGGTTTGGTCTAAATCTTAAGGAAAAGAACCCTAATGACCTCAAAACCGCTCAAACCTGGGCCAAGAAAGCTGAGGCTAACATAGCCTCTATGGGAAAAAAGAACTTCTCAAATGTTTATGCTACCTCTTCTTCCCGTAGTGATCCAAAACCCAAGAAGGCTAAAGAACCTATGACTGAGGAGAAACCAACTCTAGAGGTAATGTTTGAAATGATGAAAAAACTCACATTATTCACTAAAGATATAGCAAGAACAAGGGAACATGATAGAAACAAGAACACCTATGGCCTAAGACCTTATTGGAACAACCAAAGAGGGCCCATAGATGAAAATAGGAAAAATCCTAGAAGAAATGAGCCCGCTGAGAATAGAAATGTGAACATATGTGAGGAACCTAAGGAAAAGCCTGAAGTCTTTGACTATGAGGATCAAAGCATAAACTTAGTTGAAGATTTCACTGATGAGGAGGACTTTGGTAGAATCGTACTAGAAGATGAAGATTGGGAAGAAAAAGAAGAATTGGTGTGCACAACAACGCAACCTACCACACAGGTTTACCAACGCAGAAACAAAAAGCAAAACATAACACCTTTACTAGATAACAATATAATTTTAGAAGAGGAAGAAACGGAAGAACAAGATCTTTGTGACTATGACCTAAGGATAGACATAGAACAAGAACTGCATAAGGTCATGCAAAATGTGTCCCTGAGTGAACTAGTAAAGTTACCATTGGTTAAAGATCAAGTTCAACAATTCTTTGATAGTATCCCAGTAGCAAATGCTCCTGATATTGTCTATGAGTCCTATCATGTCCAGAGTGTTAGAGGTTGAGAGGTAGAGGTCAACCCCCCTATCTAGATTCACATTGTTGTTTATGAAAGGAAGAGTGGAGGACACCCTCCTTTCTACCTTACATTACAAATCAACAACCTATTACTCCACAACTGCATGTTAGACTCAGGAGCTGCTATGAACGTTATGCCTTTAAGCATTATGAAAGAAATGGGATTAGAAGTCACTCGTCCATATGGAAATGTATGTGGAATTGATTCTAGGAGTGTTCAAGCATATGGCCTAATAAAAAACTTAAAGGATGACTTTTTCGCTTGCCCTGATTTAAATACCATGATGGACGTAGTTGTGGTTGATCTTCCTCATGTGTATGGCATGTTGCTATCTAGGAAATGGGCTGTTGGGTTGGGCGGATACTTGATGATGGATTTATCATAAGCTTGCATACCCAACTCAGATAGGAATTTGATAAGGATTTGTAGGGAGCCCTTCATTGATGGTTATCTAGAGACTTATGAAGATGGACTAAAGAATAATTATGGCAAAGGTACTCTGGCTGTAGAAAGAATCAACGTGGCAGAAGATAATGATGAGTATACGCATGTTTTCTTCATGGGAGTAGGAAGTTCTGATTTCGAGGATGAAGATAATGCTAGGGTTAGACAAGAGCTTATTCATCAAGAGTTGATAGGGGAAATCTATGGTAATAATTTGGAACATTTTTCTGATACCCCTAGTCATCTATCTATCGAAACTCCAGAATCTACCCTGCATAGTGAGGTTTCCACTACAAGGATTAATATGCCAAATTCTCTGGGAAGAAGAATTCACTGCCCTATCCGAGAAATTAGGCAAGAATTGAGAGATAACTTAAGACAAGAAATGACAAATCTGGTTAATCGAAGTTGGGAGGAGGATGTTCTAATTAACGATGCTTTTGGGGAGGAATTTTCCCTGAATAATTTGCTTACTTTTCAAGCTAACATTACTCCCCCAATAGTTGAAAATGAAAACCAAACTCCTTCTAGTGATCAATCTGAATCAATTAGTCAACATGAGTCGCCAGACCAAGGGGCAAACCTAAGTAATTTTCGTTGCCCATCAATTTCTCATTTTCCACGTTTTTTGTTACCTCCCGAGATTTCTCTAAATGAACAATATGATGCATCTCACATTTCTATTGCACCTCAGACATCCTTGGAAGAAGTAGTAGAAAGAAACTTATATGAAGTCTCTAGAAAAGGAAAACTGCCTATGCCCCATGGAGAAGAATCTAGTAAGCAAGTTGATCGTCCTGACACCATATCTGTCATTGAAGCTAATATTAATGAAGTATTTAGAGAATTTTGGACTATGGGGGAAACAGTTAAAGAAGTTGTGTCAACGCACCCAGAGGAAGTTGAAAGTCATCCTAGCCATCCAAGAAGGAAGATAAGAGAGATTTTGGTGGGAAGAATCGCCCTTCCCATAGACCGGGGTCCTCTGCGTTTTAATGCTATACCTGAAAGAAGTAGAACAATGCCTTTCCCCATGTCAGAGGCAACATTGATGCCTCCATTATACCTATTCGTGATATTCCAGTGATTTCTTCATTTATTAACCGACGTAGGTATTCCTATGGTGATAAGGTAATCGTTTAGAATTGTGCATTTAATCATATATCAAGACAATCAGGAAACTTTTGGATGGGACCACTAACAGTAGAACGATTTGAAGGAAATATGTATTTCTTATCTACTAAAGATGGTCGCAATTTCAAAATTCCTGTGAATCAATTTTATTTAAGGGACTATGTCCCTGGCATGACTTAGCGTGTCATCTTTTCACCATCAGTTATAGTAGGTAGGATTGAATAAGCTCTATGAGCAGTAGTTGAGTCTGTCTTTCTAATAAATGCATGAGTCTTCCAGTTCCTGAGCAGTGTATGTGTTGTCTTTTACTGCATTTGAATTGAGTAGATTAGAATTTACTTTTTAGTACTTTACTTTCCAGCATTTACTTTCTGTCACTTTATTTCTGTATATATTTTTTCCCATACATGTTGCTCTAGTATTTCTTGCTTCCATGTGCATAGGTAATAGGTTATGATTGGAAAGGAAGCAGAAAGTTGGATGTGTTGGATTGCTTGTTGTTGATGGTGTTGCTGACCAAAGATTTCTGAGGTTCTCAAGCACTCTCTTCATTAGAGCACTTGTCTTGGTTGGAGCCAGATGTTATCACATATACATTTTGCAGCTGGCCCTCCATGATGCAGCATGTAGACTTGTCTTTTATTCTATTTTGGGGCTATTTTTCACATGGGGTATAGAATGGATCTTTACAACTTCATCTATTCCAAAGCCTTGTTCATCATATTTTCCTTGCCATAACTAAGATTCAGAGGTCCATTGAGATGCTTTTGGTGATGATCTAGTTCATTATAGCAAAGCAGTAGATCAGAGTTGGTACACAGTTATAGAGGAGCTTATCAATTGGTACACCAAATATAGCACGGGTGTATTTGGTGAGGTCAGGTATCCACTTCCTTGGTTTGATTTTGCTCTATGATATATGTCAGACACCTATGCTTATCATGTTAGGATGATTATGGTGACCTATGGTTATATCTATTGTTGCTCTAACTTGTGTTGTGATTAATCAAGGGACTTGATGTGAAGATTGTTGTTCATGACATGCTTGTACAAATAATAAACCTTAGTGCTAGGTTGGTTCCATTTATCACTTGCCCCGTCCATCTAGTTTCATCCATTGTAAACTTATCCTGTGACTTAGACTATTTGAGACTTGTGAGATTGAAGATCCTTTCCCCATTTTGACCTCTATCCATGATGAATCCCATGTTGTTTTGTCTCGACTCTGAGTTGTGCAACAAAACTTGTCGATGCCTTGATCCTTCTAGGCCAGGAGAACCCGCTAGTGTTGGTTCTTGAGCTTAGGTGAGTTGGGTTTTGAAGCCTTAACCTCTCTAGTCGGTTGCCCCCGATGTTTGGTCCTGACTGTGGATATTCCCTCCTAGTTGCCCGAGAAGTTGTCAGCTAAAATCTGAAGCAATATGTCTACCATCATTACATACATCATGAGCTATATGGTATACATAATGAAATGCAAAGCCTCCAAATGAAATTGCAAAATGTGTTTTTAGACACAAATCAAAAAGGCTATCGAATGAAATTGTTAAAGGCCCAAATAAAGTAGTGGATAAACAAATGCTAAATCTAAAGACTGCTGGCCAACTTATTGAAATGTAATGATTAATTCCTCAAGGAGCCTACAGGTTTTGATGTGAGATGGAGTAAGGGACAGCTAATTCTAAGTGTCCCCTAGGATCTCTTCACTACACTTTCTTGTGTACTCAACACAAGGGTCCTAGAAAAGATCTTCACAGAGTTGGAGCTTCAGCTTGAATGTAAGTCGTAGACATGATTGTTAAGGTCGAATGGACACTTTTCAGATCAACTCATCCACCTGTGAGACACCACCATCCCCTATTGTCAATCTACCATGCATATGTCACTTTGGTTGTGTGTACTTGCCATCATAGTGGAAAAAATCGGCATCGTCAAAAAATTGGCGAGGGTCCAGAAAACATCTTCTCGGCAACATCGACGAAAAAATCGGCAAAAATCGGCAAAAATCGGCAAACCGCGGCAAGCATTAAAAAATGCAAATTTTGTACTTCAATAGGGTCAAAATTTCCTTCCCGATTTTTTCCCCTATTTGTCGATTTTTCCCGATCTTTCCCGATTTTTTCCCGATTTTTTCCGATTTTTGCCGATTTTTTCCCGATTTTTGCCAATGTTTGCCGATTTTTGCCGATGTTTGCCGATTTTTCCCGATTTTTCGCGATGTCCGATTTTTTGAAAAAATCGCGATTTTTTCGGGCCGAAAAATCGGCAACCAGAAAAAATCGCGATTTTTCGGGACATCGCCGAAAAATCGGCAATTTTTTCTACTATGCTTGCCATTATCCGGATAAATCACAAAGTTAAAGCCAGCCAAAAGTCACTACCCTTTGCCTTAGCCTTGTTTTCCATCCTCACACAGCAGTAGCACATTGTTTACCCTTTGTAAGTATGGCATGGACAAGCAGACTTCCAGAAAAGTTTCAGGATTCTTCAGAAGCACAAGCATATTTTATTATTATTATTATTTGTAACCATTATTATGAATAACTAGCTTAAGCTTGGTTTTGATATACACCATTGGAGCATTTCTTACCCTGGATGCTTACATGATCATATTGATGCAGTATCTCACCTTGATTTTGGGTACTTTGACCTGGTCAACCCAGTTGACCAAGTCATGCATGGTTCCCAAGGCAATGACTCAAAAAACAACATAATCTATATTTGTTCCAAACATGCCCATGACCAATACTGCGGTTTCAGTTTTTAGAATTTGGACCCGATTCTCCTGATAAGTGATTATTATCACTTAATTATTGGCCAAATGATCAAATTTTATTCCAGATGGCAGTGTGTTTGGTTCTCCTAGAGCAGAGCAGTGTTCCAAGGGATATGAGTAGTCACTTATACCATTCTTCTATGTCTCCAAATCATTCAGAGCAGCCAGATTGCACCCTGGAGAGAGTTATGGTGGATTTATCATTTTCCAGAGATTGTACCAGCAAAAATGAACTAGAGAAATGACTGAAAAAATCAATTTGGCCTCCTAGGTCAAGGAAATGGCTTGGAATTTTTCCAGATGATGTGTTTCAGCATCCCAGACAGCCCTCTAGCAGTTATCAGTCAGCAGATGTCCAGATTATTTTATATTGGCTCAACCAATGAGGAAAGCCCCCCAAGGGGCGGCTCCTCAACTTGGCCATTGATGTATTTCATTGGTATATCTTATATTATGAAGTTGTAAAGGGGCCTAGGGTGAATTAAGCCCATAATGACCCCCTCCTATGCACTATCATGTCACATCTTATGTTATAATGTGAATTTCACTTTAGAGAGGCGTCATTGAGCAAAGTGCGCCCCCTCTTTGACTTAGTCACTTGATCCATTTGTCTGGAACTACACACTTGTTTCTTGCTTGATGAATGAATGAGTTGATGACTGGCACTGCTTTTCTTCTGCACTAAGATAAATCCAGCATAGTTTTTGTACCGTTCCTTGTTCTCGTTTTACTTGCAGGTTGAAGGAGGCGATTCTGAGAGAGGCATATTGGTGGGGAGACTCACCCTGTGGCTACAACTTGGTTTTGGTTATCGAGGAGTTGCAACTTCTTTATGATTTCTTTTCCCTGTACTTGCTTTAGCTTGCATTTCATGTTTATTTTCCATACTGATTGATTTTCCTTGGTGTGATAGGTACAACAGGGGCGCTAGGGTCACTGGCAGATGCCAGAAGCAACACTTCAACGAAAGCTTGCTCGGAATTATTATTTGATCTCAAGAAAGGCATTCTTCATCATCCAGGAGGTCATCAAAAATGATTCAGGTAGGTTCTTCTCTGTTTAATTCTTTCATCCATTGCCCATCACTGCTTTCATTACAAAACCCTAATTTAGAAGTAGGAAAAATTATCAAACCAATTTGCACTAGGAATCAACAAATTTGGCGATCTGGGTTTTGTTCAACATACCAAAAAACCCCCTCTCCCTAAAAAAAGTCAAGCTTAGATTCCCCTACCCATCTCTAGGCATTGGTTTCAGTATGGGAGGAGCGCCCTTCCTTAAGCAGTTAGCTTGTTTCTCTTTGTTTTTTGTCCAGTTTCACTTGGGTATTTTCCATTGTCAAATCTTTCATCCAAGTAAGTGTGTAGGAAGCCGTAATTGTCAAAATCAACTATGTCCTGGGGATTTCTCAATCGTCTGCTTAAATTCCCCAGGGTCCGGGTTTGATCATTTGAACCGACACACTAAATCCTAGATCTGATTCAAATCTTTGAAAGCCACTTGATATTATCACTTGAGTAACATTTCCAGTCTATAATCACCACCCTACTCAAGTATCCTTAATTTGTGGCTTATCCTTAATTATAGGGTTTCAAGCACTCACCTTATGTATTCTCCGTCAGGAGTTTGATCTGGTGATTTGTCTTGGATCTATCCTTTCAAGATAAGATTGGGTCTCCCCCATTGTCACTCGAGCATTCAATGGCATAAAGCAAAGGCATCCCTAATCGGCGTGGCAACCATCCATCTTTTGGGGGTAAGGGTTTTCGTAGGTCACGACTTTGGTTTCCTGTCCTCTCTGCCATCCTGTATTGGATTCATCTATTGGGGCAACTACAAGATCCGTGATAACAGTACCCTTCAGGTACCTCAACACATGCTTTGCCGCAATCAAGTGAACACGACTTGGCTCTACCATGTACTGACTCGATGTGTTCACCGCAAAGCATATATTCGGCCTCGTGTTTGTCAAGTACATCAACGAACCAATGATGTGCATGTATACTCTGGCATCAACTATCTCTAAAGTAGTATCACACAACTTCAAATTTGATTCCATCAGTGTAGCCATGGCCTTGCAATCCATCATCCCAAATCTCTTCAGGATCTCTACCGCATATTTTCCTTGACTAAGGAAATCCAATCTGAATTCTGCCACACCTCAAAACCTAAGAAATAGTGCATCGTACCCAGGTCTTTCATCTCGAACTTTGCGGCAAGCTTCTTTGTTTCTGCAATGAGCTTCTCATCACCTGTTAGGAACAAGTCATCTACATACAACATTATTATCACTATTTTTCCATCCTCAACCTTGAAGTAAAGGTTGGAATCTGCTTTACTCTTGGTAAAGCCCAAGCTCGTTAGAAATCCATCTATCCTACCATACCATGTCTTGGGTGTCTGTTTCAAACCATACAAGGATTTATTCAATTTGCACACATGTGTCTCTCTGTCATGTGTCTCAAATCCTAGTGGGATCTCCAGATAAACTTCCTCTTCTGCTACACCATTCAGGAAGACTGTCTTCACGTCCATCTGATGTACCTTCCACTTCATCATTGTAGCTATTACAAGTATAGCTCTAATCGAAGTGTATCTAGCCACAGAAGCAAATGTTTCCTCATAACTTATGCCTTCTTTCTGGGAGAAGCCACGAGCCACATATCTTGCCTTGTAATTCTCGATGTTGCCATTAGTTGCATGCTTTATCTTGTAGATCCATTTGGAAGACACTACTAACTTCCCTTCTGGTCTCGGAGCCACATCCCAAACATCATTCTTCATGAACGACTGGTACTCTTTGATCATAGCATCCTTCCACTCTTTCTTCTCGGTTGCTTCTTCGTAGATGGAAGGATCTGCATCACTAATGTCACACGACAATGCTACATAGCTGGAGAATGGTCGAGGTCTCTTGCTTTCTATGGAAGTCCCATCTGGAGCACCATAGTTCTCTACATCTTGAATGATCACTCGTGCCCATGCTAGTCTTCTCTTGTGAGTTTTCACCTCTCGGGGTGGATCTACATGACTTTGTGGCTCAATCATATCATGGTCTTCATGTTCTTCTGGAATTATCTCTTCCATAACTATGTCCCTAACTCTAGGAGCTTTATGTTCTTTTTCATGTACTTCATCAAAGTGAATCTACCTTGATCTTGTAAATGAAGGTTCCTACTAAATAATCACTTGTTCTTCAGAACAAGTCTCATCGTCCTTCTCTTGTAGGTCATGGCACATGATCTTTCCTACAAGTCAAATTCAATTATATGATTAGTAACATTTCATATTTCATAATCATTAAATCATATTGACATGACAATGCATAAATCACACAATTATGCAACCATTTTAGCCAACGCTTCAACACAACATTCATCCATATCCCGTATACATACGATAACTTTCTAGATACCTTCCATCTCTACCAGAACATAATTCAGAGCGTGCGCTTCTCCCACCATGTCAGCAAAGAGGTTTCATTCTAGAGAAGCATTAATTCCTCCTGAAATGTTGTGCATTACATGCATATTAGTAGGTATATTGTTCTTCAATGCATTCACTCTAACATGCATAATACATTTCCTGATTCTAGGAATATAAATAATTATACAATTGAACAATAACGTTTAAACAATTAGATATACAGGAAATGACAATTCAAATACTTATCTTTGTTTGGTTGGTTGCATCCCTCTTGATCTCTACCTCATTGCAGGAGTTATTGGAGTCTCTGATAGCATGCTCTACTCCATCATCTGATCCTGAGGACTTGTGTCCATCTTGTTCATGATTGGCAACGTTGAGCAAGTCCTATACACCACAGTTCACTCAATACTGTGTATTGGTGCTGAATCTGAGTGTCCCTTCTCCTTCATCGCCAATCACGGTTGCATCACTAATGTTCTTTCCTTTTGGCCATATGAAAACAATTCAATCGATGAAAGAAATTCATAATCCCTTCTTATCTAATGCTAGGATGGATAAGAGGTTCTTCTTCAAATCAGGTCCATGTTCTTCGTCTTCATGGGCTTTTCGGAATCCAACTTTGTAGGAGGCTTCTCCTACCCATTTAATAGGATATTGATAATTATTCTGAGCTTCACCATATGAGGTGAATGCATATTACTCTTCTCTTGATTTCTTCTAAACAGGTTGATCGTCTTATGTGGTATGAGCATGATACCTCTCCTTTCTTTTCTTCACATGGCCATTGCCTTTGGGGTAATCTCTTGCAAGGTGTCCCTTTTCATCACATGTGTAAGATCTGTAGTTTAAGTAGTCCTTATGAGGTCTATGATTTTTTTGAAATCTTCTAGGTTTCTTATGAGAGTGTTCTTCTTTCTTTGCCTTTTCCTTTTTTGCATGAGTTGTTAGGGCTTGCTTATCATTTTCACCCAACTTTTCCAATCTAGCTTCTTCAATTTAATCTCCAATAGCTTTGAGTCATTCTTTGATCTGAGAGATCCTTGTAAAGTGGGAATGGATATCTCTGAAACCTGCATTTTCACATTCTTGAGTTGAGTTCTCAAGGTCATCTTTTAGTTGATGTTCTTTCCTTCATATAATCTAGTCAAGGCATCAAACATCTCCTTGGGAGTCTTCAAGGATGAAACATGTGGGATCAAGTGGTCCTTGATGGAGTCAGCAATGATCCTCTTGGCCTTGACCATATTCTTCTTGTGTCTAGCTTTGTCTTCATCTCCCTCTGGCTCAGCAACTTCTTCCTTGACATAGTTTTCCAAGTCATGTTCTTCTAATATCAGCACTTTATATTTCCATGCCCGGAAGTTCTTGGCTCTTTCAATCTTGTCCTCATGCTTGGTATTGTTTGTCATCTTGAAAAAATGAGAACCTCAAATGGAAATACAGAGAATGGTGCTTACCAATGAGAATGCTCTAATTGAGTTCTTGCTCCAATGTCTTTTGGAAGCTGCTTTTGGTTGATTCTAGGGTTTGACAGAGAAACCCTAATTTTCCAACTTAGGAATCTTGCAAATATGATTTGAGAGAGAGATGCTCCTCCTCAAGGCAAGTTGAGGAATGGTCTTCTTTTTTTCGGAGCTGTGGACAAAGCCTTCCCCGGTAGTTGTGATAGGGCCAAAAATGAAAATCCTCAGATCTAAATTCTGCCTGCACAGAAAGATGCGCCCTCCTAGGGCGAGTTGGAGAATGTATGGGTCGAACCCAATTGGTGGACAAAAAGTATCCAAGTATGGATCCCTAGTTCTTAACCTCGGTAGTTTTTAGGTCAAAACTGGAAAACCACAACAATGGAATCTTCCTCCACAAAAAGATGTGTCCTTCTAGGGTGAGTTCAATGGTGCAAAATTCGTGCTTGATCTGTGAATGGAAAGATAGAAAACATGGATCCCTAATCTCTAATAGTTACGGCTATACAATTACTTCTTTCAAGGTGGCTCTAATACCATGTTAGAATTTTATACTTTAACAATGGTTATATTAGATCTTCAAACTATTTGCATTATTCCACAATAAGCATATGCAATAGGATCACTGAAAGAAAGACGAGCACAACAACATAATAGACTGAAAGAATTTTTCCCTAGGAAACCACAAGGGAGAAAAGCTAGAAACTTGTTCAGTATAGATTCAGTCAAGTACAGTGCCAAACCAAGATAAGATGACCCCAAAAGATAAGAGCAACTTCTTCTTCTTCCCAACAAACTTCTCTCTCTTGCGCACTTGCTCGAGCAAATTTGTGTGTCCAAATGAGAGAAGTCTCTCCTCTATTTATACTCATCGTGTGAGTGACCTTTTTCCCTAACTGGGTCGACTTCTCTAGGGAAACTCAAAATAACATTTATATAATAATTCTTTTGGGTACTATTGAGTCAACTTACAATGAAGGTTTACAATTATTCTTTTAAGTACTTTTACATGACCAAATACATCAATAACATCCCCCGCAGCAGGTATAACAATAATACAATAAAAGCACAATAAGAATATCTTCTGAAGTTACACAATCTTCAAAAGATTCTATTGACTTCTTCTGTGGAGGTTCTTCATCGACATAAGTTGTTGATGCATGATGCTTCCCTTTCTTTCTCCGGGGACAATCTAAAGCATAGTGACCAAACTTGTCATACTTGAAACACGAATGTGTGAAATATATGGGTTGGATCTTAGCACCGACAAACATTGGTGGCTCGTTATGCTTGTGTGCTCCACATCTGCTTTCAAGCGGGCTTCAATATTCCTAACCTGCAATTTTTAAATTGCGTCACCTTTCCATTGAATCCTTTGATGATCGTAGTGTATTAACCCTTGTAATGACAAACATGTTGCTCCAGTGTGTTTTCAAACCCGCCAACTTAATGTAACAAACAACTCGACCCTTCTCATACCCACAGATTTGTTGGTCGGTCTGCATATGAAACACGATGCAGTTCAAAAGGCAAATGACTTCATTGCAGTTTTGAAACAAAATAGATTGATAACCCCGACTCTGCAACTCCCAGTCAGCTTCTTTCGGCTTAATCGGCCCAAGAAGATATTAAATAAATAATATATGAAGCTTGGTTGATGGCTTTACATTCTGTCGATTTGATACATTCTCGGAGCTCACTTCCAGACGAAAATCAAGCTCCTTTTGAGATCAATCCTCTACAAGGTGGCTCCTAAAACTTTCTGATGCCCTTCAACTGGAGATTGAACCCCACATTGAATGACTTGTGATGGCTCTCGACAGAATTGGGTCGTTGCTCCATACTTCATACTCACAATGCTTTGTTGTTGGCGGCTCCTTGGTGATCAATCCTTAATTTCAACTTTTAAAGAAAATCACAATGTCGGACTCAAAATCATTGACAGTCAATGGCAGTCCCTGGTGGAGTAAAGGGCTCCAATACAGACTCACCACCAAGGTGTGAATTTCCTTAAAACTCAATCTTGAGCTACACAGTATATTTTTAGATTTGTAATATTGATTACCACAAATGAGTTTCTTCACAAGTAATGTAGCAGAAAATAAATAATGAGAAACATATAACAACAATCACACCAATAAAGACATCAATATATTTGGGTATGGAAACCCCCGGTAAAAACCCAAGATGAGAAAACCGGTAGCAGTCTGAGAAGAAATTTTATTATGAAGATATAGAAATACAATCCAGAAAATCGATTTACCCAACCTGGTAAAATTGAACCTCTGCAAATCACTGAGCACACCCCACAAATATGTACAGCCCTCTGCGTAGTTGTACGGCCCTGCTGTCGGCTGTATGGAATCCATATGGTCTCTACGTCAGCTCTACGGGCAGGTTTTCATACGTCCCTGCTCACACATGCGGTCTGTTGTACGGCTACTGCTGTACGACCTCTGCAAATCCAGGAAGTTTTTGAAAAGTCTGCTGGATGGTACTACAGTTGGCAAGATGAAACTTATGCAATGGTTTGGAACCTGCTTGTTATTTTTGTATAAGGCTAGATGGTTCAGCCGCAGTTCCTTGCCCTTTTTATTAATATAAATTTACTCATTTCTGTTAAAAAAAATATTAAAATAATTATCAAACATGGATTGCTAATTTGCTACTACTGTACCACCTCAAGCACAAAAAAGGTAGATGTGCCACAAATATTTGAGGCCAGAACAATATCAGTTCAAGAATACATAGATTCAACTAATTTCACAGCTGCCCTTCACGATTAGAAAGATGTGGCATATCCGACCAAACAGAATGATGAAGTATATACTATATTTCAACAAAGTGAACATATGCATGAAGTTAATAGTTGTTGATTCAAATGTTCTCTTCTAAGGTATTGATGACAATGTACAAGCAGTTAAGAGCAGCTCGATCAGGAAAAGCGTAAAGCTTAGAAGAGATTATATGTTTCTTTCTGCATGTTGATAAGGTAAACAAAGGAAAGAGTGCTAATGTGTTTAAAGCTGAAAATTATTTCAAAGATGTCATGATTTATGATGCCTAGATATGTGTTATTCATGCATATACAAACAAGTTGTCTTTCAAAGTCCCTCCTCACCTGTTTTGACATGCTGCAACAAAGGGATTCTTCAAGATTATCCTGATTATCTGCCCCAGATATTCAATTGCAAAAAATAATGAAATTTTCATTTAACCATATGTATAATTGTTATTTGGTACACAGATTTGTTGCAGAAATACCAACTTCCAATCAATTTGATATTACTTTTGGAAAACATATATACAATAATGTAATTTCCAAAGTGGGCATGCTGACCTCACTGCATGCAATTTAGCCTGAGTCCAGGACTTCTAGCATGGTTTCTGGATCCCATACCATGAGTGAAGGTTCTGCACAAATATACAACAAATTTTGTTTAAACATGTAAAGAGAAGTGCAACCATTTCTCTTAATTACTACATTCATTTAAACAGTTTGGAGAATAAACCCCCGCAAGATGTCGCATTCAATACCTTAAGAACAGAAAGTACGTTTTTAAAATAAAAAAGTACACTTCAAAACCAATTATACCTTCAAGTATACATCTAGATCCATTTCTTCATACAAACATGCTCAATGAAACATTATCTATTGCAAGTTGCAACTATTATATAATCACAAGCTTTACATATAATTTTCTTATATTGCTGTAACAGCTTTTAGCCCTGTTTTTTATCTGACCTTGTACCCTGAAGAATCTAGGGTTTACCCTAGGTACCATCCTCTGAATGAGGAGAAGTGTCCGAAGGTTTTTCCGGGGGTATGTTTCCTAGAAAATATATAACATATGTAAAATAATGAATATATTAAGTTTTGAGTTTAACTATATAAATTTATTTATAATATATAACTTTATATTATGATATCACAAATCATATAATAAGTTTTACTTTGGGGTTATCATAGATTAAGAGTTCATCTTATATTGCATTGTTTCAGGCATGTGTGGGTGGGAATGTAAACATTTCAGAATCAGATATTAAGCAGACTACACAACCATGGATGAAAGTATTTTGGCTATGGTGTGTCAATCATTTGGATCATTGCATACATCTCTAGCAAGAGAATCCAAAGCATCCAGCTAGGGCATAAATTTGAAACATTCCAAGAAAACACAGTGAATAATGGTGGTTCAGTTCAAGTAACAAATTTATATTTTATAGGGTTAATATTCAGTGAATTTGGTCAGAGATAATGTAATTTATTTCCATTTACTTATTTTCAAGTTTTAGGTATCGAATGTTGTGAGTTTGATTATTATAGTCCACTTTACATTTAAAGAAGCTTTGAATGGGCTGATACCTAATGCTCTGATGACAAACTCTCACAAACTTTAGATATATTCCGTATATTTATTTCAACTTGAAATTTTGGTGATTTATGACCACCTCTGTTGACGTATTAATTACCCCTTACAATTCGGTGAACTTTACACAAGGATTCAAATTTGTAAACAAGTTTGGTGATGTTTACATAGGATCCGATTTTGAACACAAGTTTGGTGAATTTTACCTTGACCTTTGAGATTCATCTAAATAGTAAATACGAACCTTGACCTTCAAATCCGACATAGCTAATAACGCAACAAAAAAGAATGGGTTTCAAAACAGGCACCATCAATGAATATCAACAGTTGTATCAAAGAGGGACATGTTGGAGCACAGCCTACAAACAATTCTACACAACAGTTTATAATTGTATATGAAATGGCTTCTGAGAGGACAGCTGTAAAGACTGACATTACAACTCATATCTACAGGAAAGAGGAGTAAGCAAATGACCAGTTTGCAGATGCCAGTTAATACTCCCACCACAGTCATCCTCCTACAGGGTGTTCAAGCAATAATTTGATGCCTATCAGTTATTCTTGTTATTTCAGCGTCTTTATGTTTGATGTCTTCTCAAAATTATAGAAATAATAAGACAACACTATATGAGGCAACTAGCTAGATTAGATAGCTGAGAGAAGCCACAGGCTTTTCCTCTCCTTTTTGTTTCTACATGAGTTGGAAATAGTTTCTTCATATGATCTTCCCCATGATTTTGCCTCACATAGTGGTAGGGGGGTGGGGGAGCACTTTTGCACCTTTTCTGGTTGGAATTGCTTCCAAAAACATCCCTGAGGAACTGCACCACATAACACAGACTTTCTTCATCTTAGATGCTAGGTCTGAGGGCTGTCTATTTCACCAAAATCAATTGACTTGTACCCAGCCTCATCCCTTTTTAACATGCCATTTGGATGGAGTAGACTACAATGACAAAGGAACCCTGGTAGACCACTCAACACTATCAAACTCACAAATGCAACAAGGCCCCATTGGTACATTTTTGCAATATTATTGTACTACTGTTCTAAAAATAATATAAGCCTTTTTTCCGACAAACCAGATCTGGTTCAATGCAGAAATTTATGGACTTCGTCCCTGTTGATGATTTTGGCAAAGTTAAGAGAAACCCTGATAAGGATCCTACCCTTCACCTAGAAAACGAAATGTCCCAATCCATTAGAAACTCAATAATGAACATAATGAGCAATGCCAAAAGCACATGGAATAAATATTATAGTTACTAGCCTTTGGTGCTCAGGTTAGTGCTGAGTTCAATTTCGCAAGAAATACTTTAAACTTTAAAGTTTAAATGAGTCCACAGATTAAAGTTTGTGTGATTTATGTATTAATAATAAACACATCAAAAAATGTTTGTGCTTCCTCTAAAAAATGTTTGCGCTTCCTCCATCCTAAAGTTAGATGTGCATGTAAGCTCCAACATAAAATGCATAGTCAGACATCAGCAATTACAATGCTTGATATGCACTGAAAATTATGCTAGTTCGATTGATGCTTGAAAATGAGAGAAAATGTTAAATTTATGCTATAAAATAGAGATGATCTCTCCGTTCTTTAAGGTTGAGTCCCCATTTCTTTGCCAAAGATTCATACATATAAGGGATATTTCATTAGCATTTGCTATTGTATTTACTTCCATTTTACTTGATATCATGTTCATTTCCTTGATTCTTGGGTGTTGGGGTGAGGCAAGCTTAGGGGCTGCCATATCATTCTACTCCTCCTATGATGATGGAGGATGTTATAGGGGCACAAAGAGAGGAAATCCCTCTCATTTCTCATTCTATGCAACCCCAATTTTGCTATTGGTTTTCGATTCCTGTCTCTTTACCTTACACCCAATTTGGAGACGCTTCTTGGAGAGCTATTGAGTGGAATTTGGGGGAAATCCCCGAGAGGTAGCCAACCATTACAGGCTTTGTTATATGCTTGGGGTATTGAAGTGGCATTTTGTGGAGTTTTATGGGCTGAAGTCCAGTAAATCTTGTCTCCCTTATTTGCTTGGATCCGATTGCAAGACTGGGAATTGACTTGGATCTTTTGACAATTTGTGTGATTGCTTCAAATTTGTTTGTGGAAAGAAAATAATAAGGATTGGCAATTTGGGGAATTTTTTAGTTGTATGTTTTTCTCTGATTTGAGATGGATTTGCACAAGTCCCACGTTCTTCTATATTTTGTTTCCCCATGGGCCCTTAGGTCAAATATTGTTGAATTTTATATCAAAGAAGTGTTCACCTAGTGACTTTGTGCCTAAGTCACTAAAAAGTGAAAAGTGATGTGACCCTTGTATTAATTGCTTGAGATAAGTAATTAATTCACTTTACATTTTGTTTTCCCATGGGCCCTTATGTCAAATATTGTTGAATTTTATATCAAGGAAGTGTTCACCTAGTGAGTTTGTGCCTAAGTCACTAAAAAGTGAAAAGTGATGTGACCCTTGTATTAATTGCTTGAGATAAGTAATTAATTCACTTTAAAGTTTAGAGTCATAAGTGACTTTTTAATAATTTTAAGTTGTAGTTGAGAGAAAAATTATTTAATGAAGAGAAAAGTGATTTTTCTCATCCATTGATGTGAGAACACTAGACTCAATGTGGGCCTTTGATCTAGTGACTGTTCAACTACCCCATGAGAGGAAATGAAAAGACGAGGGAAATATGATAAAAAGGCACTTCATTCTTCATTTTCACCATCCATGACTTGGAGAGGAATTTGACTTCTTAAGAGGACAGTCCAAGAGAGTTAGAGAGAGGCTGAGTTATTGTGAAGAGAAATCAAGCTTGAGGAGAGAGAGAGGCAGCCTGAGAAGGGCATGAATTTCAAGGAGTTAGGTACAACAATCTGGGCTAGGGCACGCTTCCCAAGACAGCAGCTCACTAACCAAGGAGGAAACACGCATCCCTAGGACCATACAACAGAAATAAATGAGCATGTTGATTGAGGAGAGACTGGCCTTGAATTTCCATATTTTTGGCACAGTTTTCGAGGAGGGTCATACTGCATTTAATGCAGGTTGTACACAGCAGTATTTTCCTGTAACAGCTGCACACATTTCGAGGCCTGTGAAGGGCACAAAAATCGAGGTATAAACTATTGTTCTCAATGGGCACCAAAGCTGAGGAAGAGGACAAGTTTGGCACGAATTTCAAGGAGCATTCTGACTGTATGTTGACAATCCGTACAAGCTGAGAAGGAACAAAATTTGAGGCTGCAAATGCACAGAAATCAAGGCTGAGTTAGGAACTGATTTTGAGACTGGAAATTGTTCTCTGTGGTTGAGATAAGTAGTAACTACTGTGTATTTAATTCTGTTGTACCTTTATTGAAGAAGAAAATAATAAAAAATCCTCTCTCGCACCTTTTCCCTTCAGGGTTTTTCTTGGGCCGTTTGGCTAAAAATTAGTCTGAAATTTTCAATGTGTGGCTGTTGTTTTAAATCTGCTCTCTGAATTTTGGTGAAGTTCTCATGTGCTTCTAGTTCAAAGCTGTTTATGAGTTAAATTTCATTTGCAGCTGCTAAATGTTGAATGAGATTATGTATTAAACAGTGATAATCTGAGTTTAACTTGAAGCTTGTTTGAGAAGTGAAATTCTACATGGTATCAAAGATGATTGGTTGAGGTAAAGCATGTTAGTTTTGTACCTAGGAATTTGTTCCCTAAGTGACTTTTTGCCTAAGTCACTTAGAAAAGGGAAAAAGGTGACCCTCACATTAAAAGCTACTTAATGAGACTTTATAAAGTTAAAGTCACTTTTGATAAATTTAAGTGGGTGAGTAAATTTATTTAAGTGATTTAAATAAATGTGATTTTTACTCTCATTGAATCTTAGCCATTGGATTGGATCTTTCTCCACCATTGGATTAGATTCCCACTTAGGGTTTAGACAAAAAGGGTTGAGGGAGGCAAAACACTTCACTTTTTCATTTTTAGAGAAGGAGAGACTGAGCTGAGAGAGAAGGAGGTCGAGCTAGGGCATTGGCACAATTCACAAGAAGAGAGACTGCATAGAAATCGAGGGTACGGACTGCATTAATTGCTGGCACAGAAATTGAGTGTACGTACTGCATTTAATGCTGCACA
>LPNX011153069.1:125968-171504 GCA_001517045.1 Pseudotsuga menziesii | reverse complement strand
AGGGATCGGAAGAGCACTTCCGGTTGTTGTTTCAGTTTGGGCTCGGCAGCAGTGTCGTGGTTCAGTCGAAAACAGAAGTCCGTTGCACTAAGTTCTGCTAAGGCTAAGTATATGGCAGCCAGTCAGGCTACTTGTGAAGCACTGTGGCTTCGCAAGTTATTGGTAGATTTATTTGATCAGCAGCTTAGGCCTACGGTGATCTATTGTGACAATCAGAGTTGCATTCAGCTCTCTGAGAATCCAATGTTTCATGACAGGTCGAAGCACATTGAGATCAGGTACCATTTCATCCGTGACTATGTTCAGAGAGGGGCAGTTGAGCTACAGTATATATCCACTGATGAGCAGGTAGCAGACATTCTGACGAAGTCTTTGGGGAGGGGGAAGTTTGTCTTCTTCAGAGATAAGTTGGGAGTGGTGCAGAACACCTTCCTCGGTAAGAGGGAGTGTTAGTTTTGTACTTGGACAGGGGAAGTATGCAGTTGATATTCTGAAGAGATTTCGGATGGAGGACTGCAGGCCGATGTGTACGCCTATGATCACCAACTGGAAGTAACTTCATGCTTCCGAGGGTAAGTTGGTGGATCCCACTTTATATCGTCAGCTCATTGGGTCATTGATGTATCTGGTCAATACCAGGCCAGACTTGTGTTTTGCGGTTAACACTCTTAGTCAGTTCATGGTTGAGCCTAGGAGTGTGCACTGGACTACCGCAAAGCACATACTGAGATATCTTGCAGGTACGGTGGATTATGGTCTGGACTAAAGGGGTTCGGGTGGAGTCAGCTTGGTTGGGTTCACAGATTCAGACTAGGCAGGTTGTGTGAGGGATCGGAAGAGCACTTCCGGTTGTTGTTTCAGTTTGGGCTCGGCAGCAGTGTCGTGGTTCAGTCGAAAACAGAAGTCCGTTGCACTAAGTTCTGCTGAGGCTGAGTATATGGCAGCCAGTCAGGCTACTTGTGAAGCATTGTCGCTTCGCAAGTTATTGGTAGATTTATTTGATCAGCAGCTTAGGCCTACGGTGATCTATTGTGACAATCAGAGTCGCATTCAGCTCTCTGAGAATCCAATGTTTCATGACAGGTCGAAGCACATTGAGATCAGGTACCATTTCATCCGTGACTATGTTCAGAGAGGGGCAGTTGAGCTACAGTATATATCCACTGATGAGCAGGTAGCAGACATTCTGACGAAGTCTTTGGGGAGGGGGAAGTTTGTCTTCTTCAGAGATAAGTTGGGAGTGGTGCAGAACACCTTCCTCGGTAAGAGGGAGTGTTAGTTTTGTACCTAGGAATTTGTTCCCTAAGTGACTTTTTGCCTAAGTCACTAAGAAAAGGGAAAAAGGTGACCCTCACATTAAAAGCTACTTAATGAGACTTTATAAAGTTAAAGTCACTTTTTGATAAATTTAAGTGGGTGAGTAAATTTATTTAAGTGATTTAAATAAATGTGATTTTTACTCTCATTGAATCTTAGCCATTGGATTGGATCTTTCTCCATCGTTGGATTAGATTCCCACTTAGGGTTTAGACAAAAAGGGTTGAGGGAGGCAAAACACTTCACTTTTTCATTTTTGGAGAAGGAGAGACTGAGCTGAGAGAGAAGGAGGTTGAGCTAGGGCATTGGCACGATTCCCAAGAAGAGAGACTGCACAGAAATTGAGGGTACAGACTGCATTAATTGCTGGCACAGAAATCGAGTGTACGGACTGCATTTAATGCTGCACAGAAATCGAGGCTGTACGGGATGCATTTACTGCTGCACAGAAATCGAGGGTGTACGGACTGCATTTAATGCTGCACAAAAATCGAGGGTGTACGGACTGCATTTAATGCTGGCACGTTTTTCAAGATTTTGAGATGAAATCTTGGGTGAAGATAAGTTAAATTTTCACTGTATTTCTGTTCTGATATTTTGCCGAAGATAATAAAATCTCTCTCTCTCTCTAACTGGTTTTCCCCGTGGGGGTTTTTCCAAGGCTTGATTTTGGCCAAAATCTCTGAGTCTATCATTTTATGGTGTGATTGTTAAATGTGTTTTTCATCCTGTTAGTGTATTTTACTGTGTGTTTAATTGTTCAGTAAAATTTCATAAGTAACCTACAACCAATGCAAAACCGGCTGTATGTGAAAACCACGAAATGTTGACATAAACCAGCAAACAGTAAAACGCAGAATTTCTTCAGAGCAGGGATTTCAGACTTGAGAGGGAGTTTTCTTTTGTTCATCAGAGGCAGATTTGCACTTACATTTTCAGTGAGATGGCTACCGGGTCAAGATTGGAGGACAGATTGGAGGGGGCAGCCAACTTCTTTGCTTGGAAAGCAAGGATTGCACTTATTCTGCAGAAGAACAAGTCGTGGGATGAAGTAGTTAACAGCACTCAAGCAAATCCAGTGCAGCTACCAGCTTCTATCGATGCAGCAGCGTTGGCATCCTTCAACAAAAAGGCACCAAGGAAAAGAGGATCATTCTTGATGCGGTGAAAGACCATGTGATCCCACACGTGTCTGGGAAGGACCATGCATATAAAATGTGGGATGCCTTAACCAATTTGTACCAGAATTTGAATGAAAATCAAAAAATGGTACTGAGAGAGAAGTTGAAGAGCATAAGGATGGCTACATGTGAAAATGTTGATTCCTACCTTATCAAGATCACTCAGGTGAGGGATGAGCTTGGAGCGATTGGGAAGAAGGTTGACGACGGTGAGCTAGTGCGGATATCCTTGAATGGCGTGACAAAGCCATGGATTGTTTTCATAGAGGCATTGTAGCCAGAGAGAACATGCCTTCTTATGACCGTCTTTGGGACAACTTCATTCAGGAGGAGACCCGGAGAAGTTATGTGCAAGATAGCTCATCAAACGGTAAGGAAGGAGAGGAGAATGTTTCCTTGTCAGCCAGAGGCAAGAAGTCCAAGAAGGGCCCTAAGGGATGGGCTAAGCAATAGAGAGGTGAGCAGAAGAAGGACCTGTTGTATTATCCCAAACTGATATTTTGCTTCTATACTGCTGGATTATGGTGATTGCTTATGTTTTTGTGGCTTTCAAATATATACCACTGTAATATACCAACTAATTGAGGTCTAAACATTTCTTGTTTAATTGTTTCAATCTGTAGTTGATGGTTTGCTAACTTGGTTTCACACCTTTATTCTTAGTCAATATGATTATGCAATTATCCTTCACACAATAGCCCAAATGCATTGGCTATTTAAAGATACACTTGCAAGTGATTAATGGGGAATTACACCACAATATAATGAACAACCATGATAATATTATGACATATTTTATTTAACTGGCAGCAGTTACTTGCCTGGAAAGGTTAATACTGAAATTCTGAGTGTGATGCCCTCACAATTCTGAGAATGATCAATCAGCAGCTATGTATAAGTATTGAAAGCATAATGCATTTAGTACATGCCTAGAAGTATTTGATAGCCGATATGATATATGAACAGTTGCTCCAAGCTCTAGATAATTTACTTCTTGCAATATAGGATGTTCACGCTGCCTGAAAAGTTAAAAAAAAAAAGCCAACAATTCAATGTCACGAACTCCATATAAGAATTACACGCTCAGCTAGCAAGTGTGCCCTTACGAGTTACATGCACATAGATCCCAGCTCTTGATTGTAGAATTTCAGCCCGGCACTAGGGTGCAATAGCACAAGGGAATCGATCACGTCCTTAACACATAGCACACTGCTACCACCAATGGATCGCCGCCAACGTATTAGATCTCGGCTGCAACAGTTGATCTCTGACCAATGATAAAGGATGTTTCCAGCACAGTGAGCGTCCCCTCTTGATCGCTATTTGGTTTTCCAACTGTCCACGACCTCAGCATAAACCCTTGCAGTAGTTGAGAAATAGATCGCTGCTCAATATTTAATGGTCGTTCTGGCCTATAGGAGGAGAATCCAATGGTTCGCTGCTTATCAGTATGGTCTACAATTTGATTGAGCAGCATTTCTTATGAATGCACCCACACATGTACTCAGACTTCCAAATGGAACACACTCCTTTAAACAAATAAGGTCTTCAATAACAGCCCACGGGAATGTGATTCGCCCAGTCATAGAGAATCTCTAACTCTGCCCTTAAACACAATAAATCTACGAAGCCATGAAGTACATAATGATGAATCTGGATTATTCACCCTAAGGATTGGCCAAGGTGGATAGATTTCACCACCGAATCCAATTAGGTCAAGGAAATCCGCCCTAAACCCTTAGTAGCTCACCGAGCTCTCAAACTTGTCTCCAAAAAGATGAATAATAACATTAGCTACCTTTTTGGTTCGACTTATCTTCTTATATAGCTTTTAGGGTTTGCATGACTTTACTTTTGAATGGATGCAAATCTAATTGTTCATTGACGCGTGCAAGGTGAAATAAGGCCCGCATGCTCTGCATGCTTATTGATATCTGCTCTAATGGCCTTCTATAATCTATACTAATGATCTAATAACGCTGGAGTGATGTTCTTTTCTGCTCCTAGTGATATTAATCCTCAGTTATTCCCATTTCTTTAATACTCGCTCGAACCTATGGAAATAAAATAGGTTAGCGAGTGTCTCTAGGTGATTTAATTAAAAGAGGACATTACAGTCCTCCCCTCTCGAAATTGCTTTTCCTCAAGCAATCTCAAACCGATATACCGAACCATTTGTCCATGTTTCTTCTTAACCATTTTTATCAAAAAGTTTATTCCACTGTTGGGTGGCTCTTCTTTTTCTTTGAATTTATGTTTCTTCTCACCCATGCTCTGTATTCCCTCCTTACATCTTCTTGTGTCCCTGTGAGGATTGAAAGACCTAGAGTTGGCTCCTTGTCTGAATTCCCTGATGTGCATCATACTTTTGTTTGGAGGTCCACCCGGCCCCAAATTACTCTTGGACGATAAACTAAGGAACTTTCATTTGCAACAGATGATGCGCTGGAAATCCCTTCTCATATCACTAGCCCTTTCTTGAAGTCTTATGTGTTGGATTTGGCCATTTTCCTCATGCCTGAATATGGTGGCCATTCCCTTTGTTATGGCTGACCCTGAAGCTTCATTGGGCATTCCCCTAAGGACTTACCCTTTTTCCATCTGGTGACAGGAACTCCATCTCTAATGTTTGGTAATTTGTTGAGTACTTTCCAATTGAGTACAACCACTATACTCCCAAAACAATGCTCATGTTTGGCACATCTACCACATAAAAGTCGTCGACCAATGTATAAATCCCAAGGTGTCCTCTGTGTGCATTTCATCCTGTGATTGCCAGCCATGACAACAGTAAACCCCTCAAAGTCCTCGGTGGGAAATCTTTTCCTCTCTACCCAAGAGGCATCTATAAAGTTATGGGTGGCCCCACCATCAATCAAAACAATGGCACATTGTCCTTGGACACTTCCCTTGATCCTGATAGTATGGAAGGTGGGGACTCTTGCAAGGGTAGCAATAGTTGCTATATGTGGCCATTGTTCCAATTCTGTACTATGTAGTTCTCCGTCCTGTTTCTGCTCCAATTCATCTTCCTCACCGCTATCTGAAAGTACTTTGATGAGGTGTACTTCCCTGTACCCATATATCTATGGCCGGGTACCCAAGGTTCTTTGCAATTGAACCATAAGTTCTTCCTCCTCAAATCTCGTCGTGTGTCCTCGTTCAACCATTCCTTCTGTGGAACTGTCTTTTCCTTGTTTTTCAACGAATTGGTAGGTTTTTGTGGAGGCTTGTTCTTGGTCACAGAATCTTGTAGGTCCCGAGTCCTACTGATAGCATCTTGCAGAGTAATCAGCCTATAACTTGTAAGCCTTTACCCATCCATGAAGTGGCTCTACTAGTTCCTCCGTAAATAGCATAATCAACTGACTCTCTGATATGTTAGATACCATAACTGCAACTCTCTGGAACTCGGATATGAAGGTCTTTGCACTACATGCCTGCTTGAGCTAGGGTAGCTCCCTAAAATGAATCTCTGGGTCCTTCTTATCAAAGCACTTCATGAGCCTCTATGTGAAGTTACTGTATGAGGTGACAGTGTTGTGACCCAGTGTCACCAATCCGTGGTACCACCACTCATGTGCTTTCCCATCTAAATGTAAAGTAGCCAACTTGATTGCATTTGAATTCGTCATGGGGTTAAGTTGGAAGTAGGTGTCCAACTTCTGTACCCAAATTCTGGCTGAACAACTGGATGTCCCATCAAAGTTGGGGATAGTTAGTTTCCTCGGTGTGCATTGTAGTTCAAAGTTCTGATTAAATGCTCTATTGAAACCTTTGGGCCTGTTCCTACTTTTCATATTGCAAAAATATGAGAAGGTCATGGCTAAGTGAAAGTCGTCTCCAAGCGCCTTGTACTCTTCTAGATAAGCCCCAAATGGCTTCTCCGACTGTGCTGGAATAATCGGTCCTACGATGGGATTCTCTAAAAATTGAGGCATGGTAGGTCTGGAAGGCTTGCTGTATATGTGAGGAGTTTACTGCATAGTAGTATATTCATGTCTCCATATTTAGCCTATTGCTCTTCTGAGACCATTGCTCGTGCTACTCACTCAAGATGAGCCAAATGTTGGTTCACAGGAGTTTTTGACCTTCTCAAATCAGCAAGGATCCAGTTAGAACGTCTCCCTCCGTTCCAGTACTCTCTGGATGCTCTCGACCACCTTCTACCTATCCAACAGGAGTTAAATAACATCATCAGGGAGGATATTTATAGGCGGTTCGTTCAGATTACATGGGTCAAACCACCGAGAGGGTTGCGCCCAAAGATGGCCTTTTATGCTGAGCACTTCCTGGAGATCAGAGACGGGCTCATTGTCCAACCCCAGTACACGTTCCACCACTGGATGCATGCTGTTCAGATCCCTCTCAAATAGTTCAGAGTAGGTTCCCATAAACTTCGTGTAGAGATAGACCACCAGATTAATGGACCGGACAGGATCTACCGCTATGTTATCTACAGGAAGTGGAAACCAAGTCGCACTTTATCTTCAAATGTCCTATATACTACGAGATCAGAGGACGTTTCCACTGCTTGTTTAGAGGCCCTCAGACTCTAGCCAACTTTTTCAGATACACTGATCAGAGATGTTTAGCACTCTATATTCAAGAGGATCTCAGGTGTCTTTGGGTGATTTAATTAAAAGAGGAGAATACACATGAGTTGAGTCAAGTGTTATGCATGCAATGAGTTTGGCCTTTATGCTAGCCAATGTCCTAATAAGAAGAGGGGCAAGGAGGAGTAACATGTTGCAGCTACAGCTGAGATAGAGAGTTACACTGCAAAGTTCAAGAAAGAATTCTCTTGTCACAGTTGTTTCTAGTTGCGGCAGTAGTAGACCTGTGGATGCAGGGAAGTGGATGGTTGATAGTGCGTATTCTAATCACATGATTGGGATGCGAGATGCATCCTCACTATAGAGACAATTCTAGAGAAGCGTGTACAGGATGGAGAGGGCACAGTGTATGCAATCAGAGGAGTGGGACGAATACGGTTCCAACTAGATTTTGGAGAGATTCTGGAGGTATCAGGAGTGCTCTAGAGGTATCAGGAGTGCTCTATGTTCCAAGACTGAGATATAGAAGACCCTCTATTCCATCCTTCGAAGGTGCAGGGTATGCAGTAATGTTCAAGAAGGAACACATATTCATTTTCCCCGTGGGAGTGGATTCAATTGATCCTGTGTTGATTGGTCATCGAAGAGATAGCGAGTATGTAGTGCATGGATATCCTACATCTGGAGGGTTTAGGGGGATGACGGGTTCTGAGTCTAAGACAATTGGAGAGCAAGAAGCTCCAAGGATTGATGTGGCGCCGTGTAGTTAGTCCTCAATTAAGAGGGGAGAGTGAGATTCTCCAGAGATTAAAGTGGTATTGAGTATTCAGTCTTCGATTTAGAAGAGTAAGCAAGAGGCTACTTCTTCCAGTGCTAGCAATAGGGTCAGCTGATATGACATGTCATTGGTGGAGGAGTGAGATGAGATGTCTCGACATGTGGCACCAATGCAGAGTGTGGGATCTATAGAGGGACAGCTTCCAGAGACATGGAGCTTCTACAGCAAACAGTGTGACACTGGAGTGTGATTATGGTGGAGGACAAGCTAGAAAGACTTCTCGCACGAAGCGAAAATAGTAAGTGTTGCAACTCAGGATGTCCTTCATGCGATGATGCCTAACATGAAGGGACATTAGACTTGACCTTTCTAGAGAGAAGTTTAGAAAGGGTGGGAATTTCTTACATTGTGTGAGAAGCACATGAACAGATTACCAACTTTGGAGAAGAAACAATTTATCTTCTTCATGGATAAGTTGGGAGTGTGGGAGAACACTTTCCTTGGTAAGAGAGAGCGTTGAATTTTATACCAAGGAAGTGTTCCCCTAGTGATTTTGTGCCTAAGTCACTAAGAGGGAAAAAGTGATGCAACCCTTGTATTAATTGCTTGTGATAAGTAATTAATTCACTTTAGAGTGACTTCTTAATAAATTTAAGTTGTACTTGAAAGTTGAAACCCCCATTTATTTAAATTTGGAATGAACCTTGTATTAATTGCTTGTGATAAGTAATTAATTCACTTTAGAGTGACTTTTTAATAAATTTAAGTTGTACTTGAAAGTTGAAACCCCCATTTCTTTAAATTTGGACTCATTCCTAGTCTAAATTGGATTTTAATATAGTTAGGCCACATTTCTTTGAGGCTTAGTACTATAAAATAATACCTATTTGTGTTAACTTCCATCTTATACTACCAAACCTCATGGAAATGTTTCGTAACCTTATTAAAAATCCAATTTAGACTAAGAACGAGTCTAAATTTAATGAAATGGGGGTTTTGAGAGAAAAATTATTTAATGGAGAGAAAAGTGATTTTTCTTATCCATTGATGTGAGAACACTAGACTCAATGTGGGCCCTTAATCTAGTGACTGTTCAACTACCCCATAAGAGGAAATGAAAAGACAAGGGGAATATGATAAAAAGGCACTTCATTCTTCATTTTCACCATCAATGAGACTTGGAGAGGAATTCAACTTCTTAAGAGGAGGACAGTCCAAGAGAGTTGGAGAGAATGAAGAGAAATCAAGCTTTAGGGGAGAGAGAGGCAACCTGAGAAGGGCACGAGTTTCAAGGAGTAAGGTACAATAGTCTAGGCTAGGGCATACTTCCCGCGACAGCATCTCGCTATCCAAGGAGGCAGCATGCATCCCTAGGACCATACAGCAGCAATAAAGGATCACGCTGATTGAGGAGAGACTATTCTTGAATTTCCAGATTTTTGGCACAGTTTTCAAGGAGGGTTGTACTGCATTTATTGCAAGTCATATACAATAGTACTTTCTTGTAGCAGATGCATGCATTTCAAGTCCTATGAAGGGTGTTACCGGATAAACTATCAGGGCTAGTCACCAACAAACATATGAGGGAGAGAGTGACCACTGTCACCTTAGTCACTCTTCCCAAACTGCTTTGGAAGTCGAAACCTCCTAGGGTAGAGCCCTAATGTAACCCTATAAGGAGCACTAAAACACCAAGTAATATCTTGTTTGAAGAATATTAGTGACCAATGCCTTATTGGAGTCAATTCAAGAAATGAAGAAAATATACTATATGTGTGAATATGAATTATGTAAGTACAATCAGTACATCCTCTTCAGTTATGCATTCATCCAACGATAAGAAAATAACCAATTTTAGTGATAGACCATGCATATATCATAAAACAATTGTGAAGTGTCATTCATCACATGTACAACACAAGTATGGCATCCAAAGGAGTAGTAAGTGAAATGTATTAAACAATAAATCAGTCTTAACAATGCTTCCCAAACCATTCACAAGCGTCACCAATGGTATATCAATCTTATATTAGTCGTTAAGACATCAATAGCCAGTTACCTTTCACAGCATGTATTCAAGTAATTGACAATTCCAAGCATACAGTGCTATGGTAGCTAAAATAAATTGCAATCCAAATATAATATTGCATCAACAGTTATCTGACTAAGACATAGATAGCAGCAGTATGTATCATGTCAGTTTGAGTATAGGATAGTGTATTTCTGCCAAGATTTATTGCATTTCTTAAACCACGTACATGTCATTAAGTGTGTTAGCAGCATGTACTATTAACAAAGCAGTGTATGTTTAGGAATAAAGGTCTGAAACAGAGTTTAAGTGATCATTGATAGGTGTACAACAACATTTCAGAGTGTAAATATTATCATCATATCATAACAATATATGTATTCATAGTTCGATATATGAATGCAAGAAAGGTATAAATCAGTCCTTCGTTATTTAATTTCAATCCAAACCAATGAAAATCTAACCTTCAACCAATGTTTGCAGGTATAAAAGAAGATTGATGTGAAGGGGAAGGGTTAGCAGGCCCTGTATAGAGTGGGCTTCCACTGTAAGGGTAGCTCGTGTGGCTAGTAAGGGGTTGGACAATGCTCAAATGGGAAGACCAAGGGCAGAAGAGGGGAGATCGTGGACTATAGTAGCTTGTGGAAGAGGGATAAGGGTTAAGGAAGAGGCTGTTGTGAGGGACAAGAAGGGCAAGGGACTAGTTAGGGATTAGTTTAGGTCTGTTTTAGGGTTTGCAACAGGGAAAAAAGGGGAGAAAAAGGGAAGGAAAGGGTAGGTCGAGGGTTGTAAAGAGGAGGAAGAGGCTTGGGAAGAGGAATAAAGGTAACTTAGGGTTTTAGGACTGTTTTAAGGTATTTAGGACAGATTTTAAGGGTTTTTGAATTTTTTGAATTTCTAGGGCTTCCAAAAAAATTTCCCTAGGGTTTCTAGGGGCAAATAGGGCAGGCCGGAATTGTAGGAGAGAGGGCCAAAATTTTAGGAAGAACAAAAAATAAAAAATAAAAAATTATTTTCTAGGGTTTCTAACATAAAATTGCAGACCTACTTCTAATCCTAATTCTACCATGAAAATGCAAATTTACACATGCAAATGCAAGAGAAACTAACCCTAGATGTTAGGTTTTGCAAAGAAGAGACATTTTGGGACAAAGAGAGTGTTACAATGCATCTATACCCAGTGCACCTTCATGTGTACCCCAAGGAGAGGGTCAATGTTTTCGACCGGGAGGGGCGTTATCGAGCAATGGTGGTCGTGGTTAGTCCCTTTGGTCATCCTTTAAGGGTACTATGGCTTAATGGCACTGTTGACTGCCCTTTATTGGGGTTTTTAACCTCAGGATTGGTGTCCGGGGCCCCTTAGGGTTGACCACTGGGTCACATGGCTCCATATCCTGTTTACGAGCTTTGGTGGCCTCCACTTCAGCTATGAGACACTCATCTTCATTCGCAGCCACTTTGGACACCCTCCTCGCCCTTTAGTTAGTGTGCACCTACTCTCCCTGGCCTTATCTCCTCAGAGTAAAGATACCCTCCTTTCTAGGCCTTTTCATGCTTTAAGGAGGGCGTTGAGGGATTTTATAGCATTCTAGGGGTTAGATGGGGTATAACACCCTCCCTCCACTCACTCTAGCCTTTTGTTCGAAGTGATTCGCTTATTTGAGCGTGTTTTGGCATCTAGGGATACAAATACCCCAGGTAGCCTACCTTAAGCTATATTTTATTATTATTTTCTTTTAATTTTCAGTTGACATTTTATAATTTCAAATTGACTTATTTTAAGGCATGTTGGCCTAGATATTTTAAAAAGTGAGTGTGAGATCATATAAATAGATCTCCTCACTTTCATTTTAAAGACATAACTTATGGAATAATACACTATCCATTTGTTTTACCCTTGCTAGGGCTCTTTGGAGATATGCGCCCCTGTTGAGGAGGTTTTTCTGAGTTAATGCAAGCTTTTTCTGGCAATTTTTTGGTGAAATTCTTTGCAAGGTAATGTTTTGATTTGTTGGCTAAACACGAGCACTTGGAGGTGAGGCTTCTTATCTCTTTGTTTGAATGTTGGTGGATGTGCATGTTCTTGACTAAATGGTAGCCCTAGTACCGCATTTTCTCCTAGGATAGGCCATTACCAGCCTTCTTGTTACCTTAGCAAGAAGAGGCGCATCTCCTTGTGAGGGTCCTCTAGGGTTTTTACCTTAGTTTTCTAGGCTAATTGTTTGACCTAGAAACTCTTCCTCTCTAGGTTAGCCATCCTCCCTAGATGCCCTAGGTTGTGGTAGGGATTTTTGCTACGGTTAGTTTCCTTGGTTTTCACACCTTTTCTCTTCTAAAAACACCTAGTTCTAGGGTTAGTTTAGGATTAGTTTTAGGTTAAATTTAGGTCTACAATTTTATGTTAGAAACACTAAAAATCAAAAATTAATTTTTTTTGCACTTTCGGGCCTCCCTAAAATTTCGGCCACCTTCCCTACAAATTCGCCTAGGCCTCTAGAGCCCTAAAGCAGAATTATAGGGAACCCTAAAAATATTAAAATCGCAAAAATCTCAGAATCTCCCCTAAAAGGCCCTAAAACAATCCTATTTCTGCCCTAAAATCCCTAGTTGTCTTTTCCCCACTTACCTTTTCCCTTACTCCTAACAGCTTGGGTCTCCCCTAAAAGGCTTGCCCTTGTGTTACCCTAACTAAACCCTGTCCTAAAAGTCCTTTACTCTCCTTCTTCCTCCCCCGAGTTGTTGAAGCAGTCGTCTCTTACCTTTTGTGACAGCGCATACCCATACCTTAGGGTTGCCCTTACAGTGGCAGCCCTCCCCTTTGCTGCTATACCTTCCCCTTAACCTACACAGTGTCAAGGCAGAAGGTTTGTTCTCATTTGCATCATGTATTATCAGTACTATCATACATGCAGTCTGCACACAAACAAACACAATGATTGTTAGTTAGTGTTACAAAGTTACATTGAACAATCACACTTATAACTAACACTATCATACTGATATAAATGCTGCTATAAATTTGATTGTGGGAAAGTGACTGAATATAGACTACTGTACATGTTGCACACACTCACAAAAGTCAATTGTTTAGCACATGATAAATGGTGGTTATTTATTGTAATATGATAATCAACGTTAATGTTTCAATGAGTAATCGTGCTTGTTATTGATGAAGACTGATACACTGCTAATAAATGCAAGCTTGACATGTTGATGAGGTACATATTTGGTTATTATTATTCCTTATGAAACATATTTTATATACTTGAACGGAGGACTGATATATTTTAATGCCATATGATAATACTACGTTGTCTCGTATAACGTTGATTCCTTAAAGGCTGTAATGAGACTACCACTGTCATAGATATCTACTTTACTGAACAATGCTTGTTGTGTATGCTTTAATACTTTTGTTGCTGCTAAGAAATATATGCTGTCGTACATGCTGCACACACGCATAAAAGTCAATTTCCAACATATGGTAAATGGTGACTATTTGTTGTAATATAAGAATCAACTTTAATGTTTCAATGTGTAATTTTTCTTGTGTTTGATGAAAGATATTAACACTATAAATGCCTAAACATTACTGTTGTATACACATAAGAAATCAGCTTTTGACACATGACTAAAAGTGCTTGTTTCTTGTGGTGATATGATAACTATCGCTGCCTTGAATTGTTATTAAACTTCATGTGATAGTATTACATTAATGACTGTTATTATCTCTCATATTGCTGTGAATTTTGTTGTGAATCACTGATGCATACATGCTGTATCTATTTCACTAATCAATACTTGCACATGCTGCTATACTAATATGTTATCCGCAGTGATGAATGATATTTGGCATTTGCACGTGTATCTCATTGTTTACATCTTGGAATAAAGCTAACCTTTAGGTAGATACACTGCCGCAATAATCACTACACAAACTTACAATTACTTCCTTCATTCACCTTTGGACTCCATTAGGCACTGGTCGCTAACTTCATTTGTTTGTAACATACATTTGTGCGTCTAAGTGTCTTTCACAGGGTTATATAGGGCTCTCCCCTAGGAGGTTTTGACTTCCAAAATAGTTAGGGATAAGTGACTAAGGTGACAGTGGTCACTTTTCCCACTTATGCTTACCAGTGGCTAGGCCTGCCATTTCAACGGGTAACAGGGAGAAAACCCTACCCTAACCTAGGGCATCTGAGGAGTGACTAACCTACCTCTTGAGAGGCTTCGCCTAGGTTTAACAGCGAACCATAAAGTCATAAGGTTCTAACCCTAGAAGGATTCCTAAAAGGACGTACTTCTACAACCAAGGTGACTAAAAGTTGACAAAAGATCTAGCCAAGACAAAATGCAACCCTAATGGCTACCATTCAATCCATAAACATACATCATTCATCAACAATTAACAAATAGAGATCAAGACAATCCCTAGATACCTCATTGTGCACGTGTTTAACAAACAAATCACAACATCACCTTTGCAAGAGCATTGAACCAAAGAAACTTCAAGAATTTGCCATCAAAACCCAGAAAATATCTTCCTCAATAGGAGGCGCCTCACTTAAAAGAGCCCTAGTTGGGTAGACTAAGTGCGTAATGTCTTATCCCACTTATCTTATGTTAAAATGAAGTGAGGAGAGGTTAATTTATAGCCTCTCACACTCACTTTACAAATATATCCAAGCCTACATGCCTTAAAAAGTCAATTTGAAATTATAAAATGTCAAATAAAATTATAACATAAAATAATATAAAAATGGCCTAAAGTAGGCTACCTGGGGTATTTTCCCCCTAGGTGCCAAAAACTGCCAAAATAAGTGAATCACTCCGAACGAAAGGCTGGAGTGAGTTGGAGGGAGGGCGTTATACCCCATCTAACCCCGAAAATGTTGTAAAATCCCTCAATGCCCTCCTCAAAATAACAAGACAGCTTGGCATGGAAGATAATGTCCTCGTAGGAAGGAGACCAAGGAGAGAGAGCGCCAAGCTGCTAAAGGGCCAGGAGAGTGTCTGAGGTGGCTGTGAAGGGAGACCAAGGCCTCATAGCTGAAGCATAGGCCACCAAAGCAAGCAAACAAGGCGTGGAGTCATGTGACCTAGTGATCAACCCCTAGGAGCCCCGAACACCAACCCCAAGGAGAAAAACCCCAACAAAGGGCAGTCAACAGTGCCATTAAGCCATAGTACTCCTAAAGGAAGCACCAAAGGGCCCGTCCATGACCACCACTGTTGAATAACACCCATCCTGGTCCAAAAATGGCCTCTCTCTCCTTGGGGCACATCAAAAGGTGCACTGGGTACAGGTGCAGTGTAACAAAGGGCACAAAAATCAAGGTATAAACTGTTGTTTTCAGTGGGAACAAAAACCGAGGAAGAGGACAAGTCTAGCACGAATTTCGAGGGTTTTGACTGTCTGTTGACAGTCTGTACAAACTGAGAAGGCACAAAATTTGAGGCTGCACATGCACAGAATTCAAGGTTGAGTTAGGCACTGATTTCGAGACTGAATATTGTTCTCTGTGGTTGAGATAAGTAGTAACTATTGTGTTGTACCTTTATTAAAGAAGAAAATAATAAAAACTCCTCTCTCATTGGTTTTCCCTTCAGGGAATTTCCTGGGCCATTTGGCTAAAAATTAGAGTCTAAATTTTTCTATGTTTTCTATGTGTGTTTGTTGTTTTAATTCTGCTCTCAGTATTTTGGTAAATTTCTCATGTGCTTCGAGTTTAGACATGTTTATGAGTTAAATTTCATTTACAGCTGCTAAATGTTGTATGAGGTTGTGTATTAAACAGTGATAATCTGAGTTTAACTTGAAGGCTGTTTGAGAAGTGAAATTCTACAAATATAGCTTGTATGATCACAACCAAGGGAAAATCTAAGGAATGACAAGGAATGGTAGTGCTTAAAATTTTAAATGGAATCCTAATGTGTAAAAGGAATCACGTGATTCCTTTTACATGACTATTATAGTATAGTTTGCTTGTCAATCTTGTTGCACATGAATGGCAATTTGGTTTAATGTTGTCATATGAACAACTTCAACCTCAAAGACATACAAAAGGAAACTGGATACCCCAAGAGAATATGGGTGCTTCATGAAATTCTAAGTTTCAACCACATCCTCTCAGTAAATTTTTTCAAGTAAATACATGTAAGATATTGTAAATGGTTGTAGTCACATCCGCTCCAATTGCCCTAGACTCCTCTCAGCTATAGAAATTTATCTGGAAGCTCACCTCTTTGACTAAAGGTTTCCCAGATATTAACCCTGTGAATTTTTAGCCTTAGAGATGTTATGAAATATAGAAGAAAACAGCAGTGGAAATAGAACAATATTTCAATCCTTAACTATCCAATCTTCTAGGCAATCCAAGGAGAAAATATACCAAAGTATTTTGACAAGTTTCAGCCCTTTAGGGTAGTCTTGTCATGCATAGCAGCATAAACCAAGTCTGAAAATCACTTTTACAAAAGCTATAAGAGCAGTAGAACACCCCTTAACTCCTTCAATTGTGATGTTAAATCACTTAACAAATTTGCCCTTTAGTTATGTCAAATCAACAAGACATATATAGCTGTAAATTACAATTCATGAAGAACATAGATGGATGGAAATCAAATCTGCAATTTATACAAGTTGTTGGACAACTGAAAACTTCATTAATATACACAAGATGAACATATGAAGTTTTTGTATATAGCATAGCCTAATCACAAGGCTAGTACAATGCACTAGCTTTCCAAAACCCTGGCTAGAACCCAAAATAAAAACTAGCTAAAATAAGGAACTCCAACATGCATGAAGCACTCAAAAAAGTCCTCCAAGGCAAGACGTCCTCTTTTCTTCTTCTTCTTCTTCTTCACCAAATACACCCTAGGGTTTCATCCCAAAACCCTAATCTCAAACCTCCAACGGATGAAACCCTAACCCTGAAGTACAAGATGCTCCTAAGAAAATCATAAAATCCCAGCAACTCCAAGAGAGAGAGATTAAGTACAAATGAAGATCCATAAGAGAGAGAGGAAAGATCATCACTAATGTCATCTTCATAATAGTAAAGTGTAGTATCTCACAAGGATTAAGCTCCAAATCAAGATATCCTCTCTAGATTTCATAACTCCTCCTAGGGTTTCCTCATGAACCCTAGTGACCAACTCCAAAAAGCTAAGTATAAAGAAGAGTACAAGAATGATACATGAAGGACACTCTTTCCTCTATATATATGGGAGGTAAGAGAGGCCAACAATATAATATGGGCCTAAGGCCTTACAAGCAACCTACAATAAAGACATATATACCTACACAAGTGAAGAGCCCCACTCCAAGGGTACACATGTCATACTGCAAGGCGATGATGTATCTACACAAGGTGTCCATAGCCTTTCATCACATGCCCACACGGAATCCATCACTCCTCTTAAGCTATGTGCTCCAACTCCCCTTACATGAACACTATAGCTTCCTAGGCATCCTCGAGCCAACTTCAAGACTCCATCTAGGAATCTAAGCAACCCCATACGATCTAGGGTCCAATGCGCTCCTCCAAGATGCACAATGTTCCTCCTCATAAGTAGGGTGTTCTCCAAGTAAGCGGACCTCTCCATGTGGCCACAATGAAGTGCATCCACCAAGTTGTCAAGAAAACTCCAACTCCCTTGGAAAGAATGCCAAACAAACACCCAACTAAGGTCAAGCAACCCCTAAGCAAGCTATCTGCAAAGTGAAAATCCCTCCTAGGCCATCTCCCATGCGCTAATCCAACTTGAACCATCCAAGAGTTGAACATACAGCATGTACCCCAAATCTCATGAAGCACCCCCAAACATGGTGTAAACACTTTTGGAGTAACTCGAAAGCTAACATCAGCCTCACATTTGCAATAGTTCCATGTACCTTTAGGGTCTTGTTCAAACCCTTTGGGGGCAGGATCCTTTGGCTCGTCACTTGCCTTTCATTAGGGGATGGGTTCTACAATATCGTCTCCCTCTATCCTAGGTTCCTCTCAATATGTGTATGTTTCCCAACCCTTGAAATGAGGCAACCTGGCTAGTATTAGGGAGGCTCTGATGAAGCCAAGTGTCTCAAGCACCTCTTCTTGAAACGAGAATGCTCATCCCATATTTAGAGACATTGTCGAAGGCTTCATCGCTCTCTCTTGCTAATGGAGGCCTATAGTACAAAATATGATCTCAAGGCTCCAACCACCAATCTCAACCCTCCAGTGGTCAATCCTAAGAAAGACCATTTCAGCTCCCATGAACTAACTTGTTGCTTCAATAATTTTTGGCCTAAGTAGATCGATCATCATTCTTGGATCTCAAGATCTTGGAAGACGTTTTTGCTTAAGGATGGCTTCAACCATCCATATACCAAAGGACTCTTCATTGAGGATTTTTAGAAGTTGTTCATTGAAAAAAGAAACTAGACACAGATCTAGGGGAACACTAGATTGTTTATGTGGCCTTGGCATCTTCTCTCCCAATTTGGGTGAGGATTCGAAACCTCCCTCTACATTTATAGAATGGAAACTCCCTTGATACTAATGAAGAGTGCCTAAGAAAAATTGTTTCAATCTCCTCAAATATCATTTAAACTTTAAGGCCTTAAAACCATATCTCCTAGTTTGGGAGAGGATTCAGAACCTTCCTCGACATTTCTAGAATACAAACTTCCTTGATATTATCGAGCAATGTCTCGGAAAGTTTATTTCAATCTCCTCGAAAACCATTATAGGCCTTAAACCACATATACAAGGAGTTGTGTTGAGGTGGATCTGAGTTCTGGTCTTCCAAAGGAAATTCTTTTGAATGCGGAAGGTCTTATTTGTTCTCAAAAATTGGACTATGAGCAAGTGGCTTTCAAGTGTTGATCTTGTGTTAAGGCTAGTCACTTGGCTATTTCTTGTCACAAGTGGGTTTTTAAGGATGCCCACTCAAAGGCTTTGACAAAAAAGTGTAAAAAGGATCACAAGCCAACTTGATGGATAGAAATGGAGCTACATCATCTTGTCATTGAGAGCGAGAAGGTTAAAGAACACCCCTCGGCTCAAAATCTTGAGAGAGTTAAGTTAAATCATGACACTACTAATTCTCAATAGGTCAAGGTGGTTTAGCTGCTAGCCTCAAGGGACACTGCCCAAAAGCCCCTCAGATATGTGTAGGATAGTGATCTCCAACTTCCTCTAGGAAGCACTTCAAGAGAGTTCAATTAGCTGCCCGACTCTCTTTCTCAAAGGGACCAAGTGGGGAATCAAACTGAAGTCAAAAAGGAAAAAAAGAAGAAAAAAAGAAAAGAAATGCAACCCCATTAATGCTTCAATTTTGGAATATAATCCCACTTGGAAATCAATGACTTTAATTCAGCATTCAAGGACATCATCTACAAAGAGGAAAAACATTGAATGGAGCCAAGAAGATTTTCTCTCAACAATTAGATAATAAGAAATTCTAAGAAATGAGATCATGCAAGAAATACTTTAGATGGGCCAAGTATCATCTTGTGTATTGTTGGGGTGTTAATTGTGTACTCTATACCCAAGATTCATGTTTGTTTCCCTATTCCTCATAAAGTGTTTAGTTCATGTTGCGAGTGAGTGCTTAATGGGAGAGTCTCAAGAAAGGTGTTTTGTCTCATGGTCCCTTTTTAATATATTGTGTCACTTGGACTAGGAGGGCACAATTGTTGCATAAAAATATGTGGAGTGGGTGAATTGGTTGGGTGCACAAAAATATGTGTTGTATAAAAAAATGTGGAGGGAGTGAGTTGGCATTGCGTGGATGTGCCTACATGCTTGGCACATGCAAAGTGCTCCACTTGTGGATCCATTCTCCATTTGTGGACCTAATCTAGGGTTAGGGTTTTTTCTTACTAGTAAGTTGTATCTCACTCCTTATCTTATTCTATAAAAGGAAGGAGGAGTACATCACTTCATTACATTGTTAGCTAGCTTGAAGAGAGCAAGAGAATGTTATGTTAAAGATGTTTTAATAGCTAGGGTTTTCTATTTGCTTGTTTTGTTTAAGTGAATAGAGTAGTTGTGATAGCTATAGCTGATTTGGGTTTGGCATTTGCAGCTTGGGAGAAGTTGATTTGTTGTGATGTAATCATCTTTTATGTGCAATAGAAAAAGATGTGTTTGTTGTACCAAATTTGGCTTGCTGATCTGATTTTGGGTGTTTCAGTTGTTCATTTGTTATACTGATGTAATGAACAATCGCAATGGCGCTGATCTGATTTAGCACGCTATAATATGGACTTTCGGATCTAATTTATGATACAATAGAGCTGAGCAAATGTAATTTTCAGATCTGATTTTTATACTAGATCTAGCCCTAGCGGCTGCTGAAATGATATAGCATTTAACTTGCAGTGTCTACATTCTTGAAAGTTTCCCTAATGGTTTTTTTGGTTGCAGATCTCAATTTTGACAAGTGTGACTAGAAGAATCAGATTCAACACTAGGGCTAAAACCTGAAACTTCTATGGTGCACATCTGTGGCCTTATGGAATAAAATTTTAACATGGTATCAAAGTGGTGATGCTGACATTTTCCATCCATTGTGTGGAGAGTTCAATTACCTATGAGAAAGAGTTGAGAATGGATGATTTCAGTGGTTGTGGTGCTCCAGTGATTGGAGTTGATCCATGCATGTGAGAGGCACCAAGGCCTATGAGGGGTGTGTGGGTGTGATGCTCTAGTGATTGGAATGTGTTTTTATGCCAGAAAGGGTGACTTGACCATGTGATTGGTTGTTTCTTTGGTGGACCTATTTTGTGTGAGTTGTATTCAAGGGCATTGTAGAAATGGCTGGCTTTGGGATGACTAGTCTCAAAGAGTGTGACCCATAGGAGGGAGCTTCCAACTTCTTGCAAGTACAAGTTATAAATGTCTATGGAGAAGATGGGTCTCTAGAGCATAGTCCAAGGCAAAGCTACTGTTCCTCCCAATCCTCAATTGTCTCAATATCAGCATAGATGCATCTTAATCCCGGATCTATTAAGCATGGAGAGAGCTCTAATTTCTTGAGGTGTAAATTTTTTTGACGTGTAAAAGATTTAAGATTAAAAAATTTACACCTCAAGAAATTGGATCCCTCTCGGTGCTTAATAGATCCGAGTTTAAGATGGATCGATGCTAGTTTTAATTTTTTTTATTTAAGAGCCAACATGAATTTTTTTATTTACTTTTTATTTTTGATAAGTTATGAACCAACATGAATTTTTTTATTTACTTTTAATTTTTGGAAAGGGAACGTTACATAACGTAATGTGACAACATAACATAACGTGACATCTCCCCCATACTGGGCTGTAGAGCACCTTGCTACCCTCGATGCAACAAGAAGAGGGTTGCTAAGGTGAAGAGGAAAATTTTAAGTTTTGTGAAGGACCACATAATTCTTCACATCACAAGTAAATCAGCTAAGGAGATGTAGAATGCTTTGGTGCTACATAGTGGCAAGTCATGTGAGTTGTGGCATGGGCACTTTGGTCACTTGTACCATGAAGCTCTTCTACTTTTAAAGAATATTGTGTAGGATTGCCAGACTTCAAAGTAGAGTGGATCAAGTAGTGCAATGGATGTGTAATCGTCAAGCAATCAAAAGTTGTTTTCCCAGCCAATGAGAAAAAAACAAGAGAGATTATCTACTTAATCCATTCAGATGTGAGTGGACCTATGTATTCGTCATCATTAACATGGAATCTGCATCATGCTTCCTTCCTTAATATGATTTCTCTCACAAAATCTGAATTTATTTTATGAGAATAAGGATGAAGTTTTCAGCAAGTTCGCAGACTTTAAAGCCTTTGTTGAAAATCAAATAGGGAAGATGATCTAAGTACTTCAACCGATAATGAGGACACCTCCAACAAGTTTGATTCTTTTTGCAGGGAAGTAGGAATCAAGAGGGAGTTGACAACGACTTGAAACCCGCAGCAGAATGAGGTTGCAAAGAGGAAAAATAGATCCATCATTGAGATTGCTACGGCCATGATCTATGACATGGATTTACCCATGTGTCTTTGAGTAGAGGCATGTACTACAACAGTGAATATCTTGAACAATGTCCTCACGGGATCTCTAAGATAAAACAACGGAGGAAGTGTTTATTGCTGAGAAACCTAAGGTATCACATTTTTTTTGTTTTTGGTTGTCCAGTCTGCATGAACTCTGAATGATAAATAGTATTTTTGTTGGCTATAGCAAGACATCCGAGGCTTACTAGATCTACATTCCAGCATACAGTAAAACTATGGTAAGTACTAAGTAGGAAATTGGAATGTGAAGTTTGATGAGAATGATGGTCCTCAAAGTCACAAGAGCCTCCCACAAAGATTGTAGAAGGTGAAAATCTTGTTGTACTAGATTCAGATCTGAAATAGAAGGAGAAATCAGATTCAAATCTGAATTATTCTAGCCAAGGGATGGAAGCCTCGTGAGTTATTACCTTCCAATTCAACAAAGGAGCCAAGATGGCTTACTCAGACATTGCACAATGCACAATGACAAGTGGGAGTATGTAAATCTTCATTTCAAATGAGTAATGCTCATGAAATGTTTTCTACTAGTGTTTTCCATTCTTGTAAAAGAGTACATGTGGCAGGACGCCATGATGGAGGAGTGTAATATTTGAAAGACAGATCCAAATCCTAATGTGGAATCAATGATTGATTACAAGCATGCAGTTGATAGAAGCATATAAAGGAACAAGGCCAAGGTTGTTGCTAGAGGATTCTATCAAAAAGAGGGAGTTGAAATTGATGAGACCTATGTTCCTGTTGCTTGAGGTTTTGAGATTCATGGGTCAGATACCCATGTATTGTAGGACATTGATATTTTGATGAAGCCCTTGGCAAAGGGGATGTTTGAGATGTTGAGGGAGAAGCTTGGGATGATGGAAAAACACTTTCCTCACAAAGAGGAGTGTTAGCTTACTTGTTACTTTGAGAGTTTGACTAGTGTTGCGAGTGTGTGCTTCATGGGAGACGGTTTCAAGAAGGGCATTTTGTCTCACAGACCCTTTTTCATCTATTTTGTCACTTGGGCTAGGAAGGCACACTTGTTGCATAAAGACATGTAATGTTGCATAAAAATATGTGGAATGGGTTTGTTGGCACTTGTGGGCGCATAAAAATATGTGGAGTAGGTAAGTTAAATGGACATGTACTTTCCTACTTGGCACATATAGAGTACTCCACCTATAAACCCATTCAACCTCTAGCAACTTCTAAACCCTTGAACTCTCCCACTCCTTTATATCTATATCTATCCCATGCTCATCGTGGGAGGCACTTATAAACAAATGCTTTGCCATTCTTCTTGAAGGCCTTCTCTTACTCTAGAAAAGAGAGAAAAGCACATCACCCCATCACATTATTATCTTGCTTGATGAGAGTAATGTCACGTGGTTCATGTTTGAATTTGGCAACAATGAAATAGAAAAATAAATCTTTACGGACAATGGAATTCAAATAAAGTCCACCATGAAGTTTGAATATATATATATATATGTTAAAAATACATATAATAACTAATATCATCCGTGCACTATACTTAAATGAATATAAATGTTATTATTTATTAATCTTTATCAATAAGGTAGGTTCCTCATCATAAAGCTTCCTAAATTATTCCTTTAAAAGGGGGAAGAACCCATGCCCATATGACTTCTCAGTGAAGTTCCATTTGGGTTTTTACAACTTAATTAAAGATGATATTTTGGCTGGAAAGATTCTGGAGTTTTAAAATCTACCTTCATTTCTTTAATTCCTAAAATGTTGTATCCTTCGTCTTTTGGGGACTTTAGACCAGTCTCTCTTTGTAATATGATTTACAAAATGATTTCTAAGATCATCTCTAACTAACTAAAGCCTATTCTCTAAGGTTTTATTTCGGAAGAGCAATACGACTTTCTCCAAAATCGCCAAATTCATGATGCGGTTGCGATAGCTCAGGAAGGTATTCACTCCATTGCTTCCATGAAACTTTTTGTGGCCATCCTCAAAGTGGATCTTGTGAAGGCCTTTGATCAAGTTAATTGGATGTTCCTGCACTTGGTAATGCTGCAAATGGGAATGGATTTGTCCTTTTTCAATTGGATAATGGGTTGCTTGGAATTAGCGTCCTTTGCAGTGCTAATCAATGGAGCACCTTTCAATTTCTTCAGAGCATCCAAAGGATTAAGAAAAGGTTGTCCTATGTCTCCATTCCTGTTTATCCCAGTGGTAGAAGTCTTAAGCTGCATTCTTAAAGAGGCTTTAAGAAATGGAGGTAACTCAGCCAAATCTCGCCAAATCACCTCCACATGATTCCTAAGACCTGGGCCTTGTCAAATTAGCCCTACGCACAGCCAACGCTCAGGTTTCTCCTTCTATATGGTCATCCGTACAAAACTAAATGGAAACCTCATGGCCCACAGAAAACCAAATTTGTGTGCTGAAACCCTTATTTGCTGATCTACAAACTTGTACGAAACTTCACTGGAATCTTGCAGTCAACTTGTGCTATTTGACTATGGTTATTTTCAGAGCCTCTGTTCTGATACCATGCTAATTTTTCACAAATTTCATATCTGATTTATACTTCTATTAATTATTCACTTTAGATTTTTACACGGCAAATATAAGTATTACAGATCTCAAAAATTAAACTATTGTAATACACTGTCTAAGCTAAATGAAAATGCACAGCGGAAAGATCAAATCACCATACATAGTTTGCAAAATATAAAATACCTTGGAAACCCCAATCCCTAGGGAATACCCGCAAATAGTTTGTATTTTTATTGCAAATTTGTAACAGCACTTATAGCTTCAAGTTCCTGGATATAACACACCGGATCTGATTTCAATAACGTGCTTTGGACTCTTGACTCAGTCAATATAAATTGTGCCCAAACCCTCAATAGTGAAAAGAAACCCTGGCTTGAGTGAATCACTTACTACAAAGCCTCTTAAGAGAAACCCTCTCTTAGATGTCATCACTCACTATCAATGATCTCACACACCTTGACAATGACTTCATGTCTACAACTCTCCATAGACTCTTTTATAACATTCACTTTATGCAAATACCATGGGCTCAATACCACGGACCCTCCAATACCATGGGTTGATAGGCCTTTTACATAAAGTATTATAAAGATCACTTCTAGGAAGTTTGTCTATAGAGTTCCTTGTCTCGAATACTTCTACATGCTAGACACCAAGCCAATGTACAAGTCCTTGTTCGAGCTACAAACTCTAACACAAATTACAATTTATCTCGCTTTCTAACTCCCCTGATGTATTGGTGTGGTCTAAAAACCTAGGCCCAGGTACATTCACTGCAAATCTTGGGTATGAGTCCGCAATGGAGGAAGACAAACAAGAAGACAGGAAATCATGGTGGTTGCTATTATGGAAAACTAGAGCCCTCTTAAAACAAAGATTGCTCTCTGGTTCACCTTAAATAATAAATTTTTGACATGGGACAATGGTTTAAAGTGGGGTTGGATAGCCTTGAGTCGTATGTGTTGTGTAAAAAAGAGGAAGAAACCATTTTCCACTTAATTGTCAGCTACGAGTATGTGAAAGGGGTTTGGGTGCTGGTGACTATGGATTTTCATCCAAAATCATGTTAGGACCGTTCTTCTCTGGATCAATGCTTAAAATTATGGTGGATAGATGCACAAGTTGCAAAATTCAAAGCCTTTATTGACTTACTTTCTTGTCAACCCAGGTTCAAACCCCTTGTTTGTCAACAATGCCCAAGATATCAGCCCGACAGAGCAAGACCCCATCGGCAACACTTGCGACGCAGATGCAGTCCCACCCGAGATATCTTGTGGGAAATTGGCAGAACCAAGTTTCTACAGTTATGTGGGGATTTTCTCTCTTATAGTGCTTATCCAACCACTCAACCGAAACCGGAAGCTAGGCTTCTTATTCTTGTTTACTTATTCAAGATAACAGTCTACTTATCTGTCGACACATATCACAATATTCAACATAAAGCTTTATCACAGATTCAGTCTATTGCAGGTGCGACACACACACACACACACACATATATATATGGGTTTATTCATAAACAGATGTTGTGCGACTCATTTACAACAAGCATACATTCGACATAAACATCAACAGCAAAGACACACAAAAACAAGATATAACGTGGAAACCCATCCAGGAAAAACTACAAAGGTGCTCTTCATCTGGCATGAGAAATAGGTTAGCACCTTTTTTCTGCGCACTCAACTTGTAGATTCTTCCTTAGGTATTCTTTACAACTCACATATATTGCTCTCCTCTCATGGTCTCTGGTTTTAGGTCTATGTATTTCTTCTCCTCTCCTATCAACTATCGATCCATACACAACCTGGATCGATCCTCTACCTAAGCAATTCTCTTCTCTCTTAGACTCTGCTCTCTTGACCTACTGTCATAACCATCACCAACCCATACACGGCTTGGGTTCTTTCTTTATAAGCCTTACGGCTTTCACACTTCTTGATCCACTCGTCAACCGACCTACAGCTGTCAGTTGATAGGATGTCTTTCTATTTCCATATATTCAATTACATCTCAAAATAGGTGCTATCGACCCAAAAAATACAATAAAAATTTATTAATTAAAGCAGTCTTTTAGCTCTAACTAACTCTTTCCAAAAATAGTAGAACTTATGCTTTCTGACTGCTTTGTTCCTCTTCTTTCGTAGTTGCTCCTATCGCAGCTCCTCTATCACGCAATCGAAATCTTCATATTCCCGAACAGAATTCTAGCCAAATTCTGTCTCTCCTTTTCTTGGGCCAACAAGCCCCCAACACTCACCTGTGGCTCGTCCCGAGCCACATCAGTCTGAAACCTCTGTCACTGCGACCTTGCTTTGAAAATCTTGAAACCTTGCTTTCTGCTTCTACCTCCTTTCAATTTCTCCACAAGTTCGGAACTGATGTGTTTCGAAGTTGTCAGTCCGGCTGAGCGCAATGCTTGTTGCACATTTTCATGTACAAGTTTAATGATACCTGTAACTTTCTCTGCTTCAACTTGCAACTCTGCGACCCTGTCTATTCTCTTATGTTGCTTTGCTCTCAGCTTTGTGACCGGTTGATGTATCTTCTTCATGTCAGCATCCTTAGCCATTTTCTCTACAATAGGCAACTTCCTTACTTCAGCCTTCAACTGAATAACCCATGCCACTGCAATACGCAGTTGTTCTGTTATCTGCTCTAACTCCTCATCGTTGATCAACGCTTCCCATGACTAAGAAACTTGCTCGACCACTTTGGCACAAAGTGCCTTCGCCTCTTCTATTCTCATCGCAACCTCTGTTGTTGCTTTTCTTCATTCTTCTAGTACCTCAGGAGGTGTACTGCATTTTACCTATGGAGGGTTGCGGAGGTTCTCTGCAACTTCGCCAAGTCGAATGACTTTGACTTCTGAAAACATCTCAGTCGTTATGCCTTCATCAATAAATTTGTTGTAGGCAAGTGTAATAGTCGTGTCGAGCCGCTGCCGGTCCTCCTCCCAGGTCTCAGCTATTTGCCCCGTCTCCTGACGGTTTTCTTCAATTTATTCGCAGTCTTGTTCGCTGCTTATGCCTGATTGATCAACACCTGTTCTCTAATCTTCATTTTTGCGAATGCAGTATTCTGGATTGCATGCACTTCCAGCGTCGTCAACGCCGAAAAATCCATAGTAACATGGCCCAAATCCTTGACAATGGTATTCAGCTCTAGTGTTCCTAGGTCAATTGCTTAACCCACTATTGAAACCATTATTAGCAAAGTTGGCGTCGACGCATCACTAGGTCGCTACTCAAACGAGCCAGCTAAGTCCTACGACTCAAATACTTGTGGTGTGTAGTCGACAGCCACTCTGACTTTTTTTACTCCAACGCAGAGTATTAGCGGTAAATTAGTGATGCTACTTTTCAATTCCGTATGACGCTCATCTATCTTTTTATTAATCGCATTGGCGACTTCTGACATTGCGTCTGTCATAAGTGTATAATAATAATTAGTAAGGTCGACAATTCCAGATGACTTGTCAGCCTGTCTCTTCTTGTGACCCTGCACAACTTGCCCTACCTGCCTTCTCTTGCCCCCCACTACTGGGTCCATTGAGGTCGTACTAGACTCATTCTGAGGATTGGCAAGAGAAGTCTACAGATTTTTCAGCTGGCGGTGGATCCTCTCCCTATCCTCCATTCTTCTTTGTGGATGTATCGTCCTGTCGCGGCTCTTCTTCTGTAGATAGTTGATCATCTACGGCAGGAACTCGCCATTCTTTCGGCCAATCTTAAACAATGGCATCAACTTCAGCAGCAGATAGCTAAAACTGTGTCGCCAAACATTGCTTATGAGGGTCTTGTCGAGGCTCCAAAAAAGATATGATGGGCCCCGGCCGAAAATCTGATAACATTTCTAAACTACTTAATGGTCGTAGCAGTGATCTTGGCCTGCTTTCTGGCAAAATGTTGAAGGGCCTCACCCTGCAGAAAAATTCTATATTGTTGTCTTTTTGGCACTCCGATAGCTCCTTGGTAAAGATTCTGGTATCGCACTCCTCGGCATAAGACGGGCACATCTACCGTCTGGTAGTTTGGTGGTTTTGCCCATGCGACAAAAGAAATTAAAATAAGTAGCCATGAATAATGAAATGGGGCACCCTTTTCTTGTCCTTCCTCCACATCTGCTAACAACTCGTTTAGCAGATAGTGCGACCAATTTATCTGAACCCCTGTTGCGCATAACTCTGTCGCAGCAATCGTCCCTGCGATGCACTGATTCAGTCGTATCTTCCGCAGCAACTTACTAGACAACACTTTAGCTGTGGATCGAACAACAGTATCATTAATAAAGGCTATCGCAAAGCCCCTTATGTCTCTTGTTAGGTCATACTTGTCCTTCAACTTGTTTGCCAGAGTTGTATCATGTTCTTTTCCAGGGAAAAATGGCGCTGGATCGATGCCTGCAAGGGGAAGCTCTGTAATCGTCACTATTAGCTCAACATCCACCGAAATCTTTCGGTCGAGCCACAGACATTCGCCATGTATTGAGACAAGCAACTACATGACACGGGCATTCACTTCTGTTATGCAGCCAAAATGTGGCATGTACATCAGCAATAGTAATCCGTCTTTGTCTTATCTTCTCACCCATTCCGTTGGCACTAGATGGATAGGACCATCCTCTGTCTCATGGACACTAGTCATATACCTGTCCATTGCCAAGGCGGGAAACTTGCGCAGGTCGTGGTCGACAAAGCTCAACTTCTGCAAGTTTGGATTTATATTTGCCAGTATCCGAACTCCTTTCGGTATGGTCGATGCAACCAGTGGATATTTGGCATTCTTGTCGATTCTGATCTTTGTCGCATCGGTTGGTTTGGGCGAGATGTAATCTGGCGACATCGATGCAGATCTTGCTTCCTCATCAACTGGTGGCGGCGCTGGTGCCTTCTTCTGGGGAGCAGATTGTTTCCTCTTCAACGTATCAGGTGGGTTTGGTCGTAAATTCACTTGAGGCATTTCTCGTGCTGGTGCAGCTTCTTCTACAGCCATGGGCAGCGGTGGAACAAATGCGACAGTGTCTTCCATAATGGGTGTAAGTGAAGGCATCTCGACGTCAAATTCTTAAACAGGGCTTGTACTGGAAATGGAAATGACCATGCTCTACAAACAATCGCCTCGGCTCTTATAGTTGTAGAGAAATACTCGGCATACTTAGTCAGATGCAATAAAATGACTAAAACTTCGACGCGAAGATAACACATGTTTAGCCGTTCAATCATACAGTCCCTCGCACAATCGGGCAATAAATGAAAAGGTGACACTGATTTCCGTCACATGGTGCAATCTTTCTCATGATTACAAAGAAACCATCAATCAAACCGTCACTCCGCCTATCAATTCAATGGTAGTTATGGTGCATTAATGTTAGAATTGACCAAAAGGCACGCCGCCAAAATTTCCTGCATCCCCAGATTAACTACTAGCCAACTGCCACCTACGATCAAAATTCATTAAGCGACAACAATTCTCTTTCTGCGACAGGCATATGGCCTGCAACACCTTCCTTTTCTTGCAACAGACATATCATCTGCGACACAACTCTGAAAAACTTGAAGTAATCAATACTCATACATTTTACAGACATAACACTCATACAAAATACTCAATTGACTAAGCTGCAGCTATCCTGGTAAGGCTTTAGCCGGCTTCCATTCACCAATCCTTTGAAAGGTGTTCCATCTAATTTTTGCAATTGCACTGCGCCTCCTTCAGTGATCTGAATGATAGCATACAGTCCTAGCCAATGTATTCTAAGCTTTCCATGGTGCTTCAAAAACTTACTGTCGTACAAAAGAACAAGATCTCCAATGTTAAACTGCTTATTCTTAATGTGTCGATTGTGCCAGGCTTTCTGTCATTGCTTCTCCACATTCTGATGATAGCCTGCGACAAAGCGTTCTTCCTCCATCTGGACAAGCTGCAACAATCTTTCTTCGACAACGCCAACATTTGTCATCTCCGTTATGACAGTTATCCTTAGACTTGGTACAATATACTCCATCGGCATGACAGCTTCTTGTCCATAAACCAGTCGAAATGGAGTTTGGCATGTCAACTTCTTACAGGTCGTGCGATAAGCCCATAGTACCACAGAAATTTTCTGGTCCCAATCATCTCTTTGAACATTGCAGATCTTTGTCAATGCATTTTCCAGGATCTTGTTGAATGCTTCGACAGCACCATTCGCTTGTGGGTGATATGGTGTCGTCTTCCACTGCTGGATCTGGAATTCTTCATTCGTCGATCAATTGATTGACAAAGTGCGTGCCATGATCACTTATCAAAATCTTCAGGCATCCAAATCTAGTTACAACATTGTTGAACAAAAAATTTGCAGCATTCCCAGTAGTACAATCCTTTATCGACGCTGCTTCAGCCCATCTAGTCAAGTAATTTGTTGTAGTAATGATGTATCGTGCACTTGTTCTTTTTCCTGGTGGGTTGATCAGACCCACAAAATCAACAGCGCATTTGTCAAATGCCTGTAAAGTTATTTGAGGTACTAACAGCATTTCATCTCATTGCGATGGCTTTTCAGTTCTCTGACAGACATCATAGTTGCGACAATATTCTCTAGCATCCACATGTAAAATAGGCCACCACTTGTAATATCTTTTGTACTGTAGCTTTTCCAGCATAATGGCCTTCTGCAACTCCAACATGCGCTTCATTCAATATCATTGGTCGCTCATGTTCAAATACACACCGACAAAGAATTTCATCATGTCCCAACTTATACAGTTGTCCAGAGATCAACTGGAAATCTGCAGTTCGTACAACTAATTGTTTTTTCTACGCAATGTTGAATCCTTCAGGTGCATATCCCGTACTCAAGAATTGGATAGTATCCCTATAGTGATCATCAAACATCTTGATCACAAATAATTGCGCATAAGGGAGACTGTCATCAAGACTCATAGGTTCTTCTCCACTTTCTAGCCTCGACAGATGGTTGGGTCCTGAATTTAGTCGACCAGGCTTAACAATGATATTCAAAGTCAAATTCTTGGAAGAGAAGCCATAGACAAATCTTCTCCCCAACATTGCCTTATTGACCAAGTATTTCCTAGGTCTGGAGGTATGGCAGAACTCAGAAGGAATCTTTCTCAATCAGGGAAAGTATGTAGTGGAAATTTTGAAAAGATTTGATATGTTTGAATGTAAAGCCATAGCCACACCCATGGATACCAACCTGAATGGAATTTCTAAGCCATGGAACACCTTTGTCAAAGTTGTTGTGGCTAGGGAGAAGCTCCCTGATTGGCAAAGGTTATGGGATGATTTTGTGCAGGAGCAAACCTGCATGGGTCAATGATCAGGTTTATCCAACTGTGCCCCACAGATTGTGGATGAAGAGCCTCTAGCCCTAACAGGGAAGAGCAAGGGAGGGAAGAGCAAGGGTAAGGCAAATAAAAAGAAGGGTGGTAAGAAGAATCTTGACATGTCAAAGGTCAAGTGTTTTATCTGCCACAAGCAAGGACTCTTTGCCTCCCAATGCCCAGACAGGAAGAAGAAGAACAATACCCAGATGGCAGGATCTGTAGAGGTGGAGGAATTCAGCAAGAACTTCGATGAAGATTTTTGCTTGATTGCTTGCATGGCAAGCACCACGGGCAACAGCATTTGGTATGTGGATAATGGAACATCTTATCATACGACAGGACAAAAGAGGCTCTTCAAGGACTTGCAAGAGGGTGGATTAAATCTCCACATGGAGATGGGTGATGATGCGCAGTATCAAGAGTAGGGAGTTGGCACTGTTTCATTTTAGAGGGAGTCTGGTAAACCCCTCAGTTTTGTTGATGTATTGTATGTTCTGGGGTTGACTAAGAACCTTATATTCGTTTCCACCTTGGAGGACAATGGATTTCAAGTGAAATTCCGAGACCATAGGGTTTACATCAGGCCCAAGGGGTCAGATAGGAGTTTGGATCGGGTGACTGGGATCCGGAGCGGGAAGGTGTACAGACTACACTTTGAGTCTGCAAAGGCTCTAGTCAGCAGCAGCAGCAGTAGTCAGGGTGATTTGTGGCATAGGAGGATGGCACACTTACACCAAGGAGCACTGAGGCATTTGAGACAGGTTGTCATTAGAGTTCCTCATGTACAGGAAGAGAAGCATAACCACTGCAAGGGTTATGTGTTGGGGAAGAACATCAGGATACCTTTCCCACAAAGTGAGCACAAGTCTAAGGGGACGTTAGACTTGGTGCATTTGGATGTTTGTGGACCTATGAGTGCCCAATCTTTCAATGGTTACAGTTACTGCGTCACTTTCATTGATGACTATTCCAGGAAAACTTGGATATATTTCCTGAAGGCCAAGTCAGGGGTCTTTGATCGGTTTCGAGAGTTCAAGACGCTCGTGGAAAACCAAATAGGGAGGAAGATCTGTGTTTTGAGGATGGACAATGGGGGAGAGTACACCTCCAATGAGTTCTTGGAGTATTGCTCAGCAGAGAGGATCAAGAAGGAGCACTCAGTGCCTCATACCCCGCAACAGAATGGAGTGGCAGAGAGAAATAACAGGACAATGGTAGGAGCATCCAAGGCCATGCTATTTGATCAAGGATAACCACTATTCCTTTAGGTCGAGGCATACAAGACGGTAGTATACATTCATAACAAGTGTCCCCACACAGCTCTGGGGAGGAAGACACCCGAGGAGGTCTTCACATGCACAAGACCAGATGTGAGCCACTTGCGCATGTTTGGGACTGTCTGCTATTGTCACATTCAAGCTGATACTAGGAAGAAGTTGGACCCTTCTAGAGAGAAGGGGTTACTTGTTGGTTACAGCGAGACTTCGAAGGCATACAGAGTTTATATTCCTACTCGCAAGAGGATCATTGTGAGCAGGGATGTCCAATTTGATGAGGACAGAGCCTTGCATAGATCTATGGACTTACCAACACAGGAGCAGCCAACACATGACTCGAGGGTCAAGTTGGAGGAGCCAGAGGCACAGGTACAAGTACAGACGCAGGGCACAAGTTCTGGTAGTCAAAGGGAGTCAGGTAGACAGGATCCTGTTAAGATTCCATATGCTAAGCTAGATTATCGGCATTCAATTCAATTTCTCAACAAAAGCATATAGACAGGATCACTGAAAGAAACAATATCACAATATAAACACAGATTTACCCTAGAAAAACCCTAAAGGGAAAAAAACACAGGAAGAAAAGCTTCCCCAATATAGATGATCAAAAGATAAAAGATAAGACTTCAGACTTGTCCTTCTCCTCCTTGCAGATAAGACTCTCTCTCTCTCTCATGCGCTACACAAGTGTGTGACAGTGTGTTTAAATGAGGAGCGTCTCTCTCCTATTTATATTCTTTCGTTCACATGACATTTCACTCAACCAAGTCAGCCCCACTAAACTTGACTGGGTCGACTTCTCTAGGAGGACTCAAAACAACTCATTATTATATTCCGGAGGGTGCTAATGACTCAACTTACAACGAAGGGGTTTTCCTCATGACTCTTTACTGACCTAGTACAATATTAATGATTCTCCCACTAGGAACATCGGGTACAATGAAATACAAATGATTCTCCCGATAGGAACATCGGGGTACAATAAGGGAATACATTTTAAAGTTACAATAATTCAACACTCCCCCTTAACGAGAAGGGTATTCTACAACAACAACAGTAGGAGAAGGAGAGAGAGCATCTTCAACATCATCAGGGTGATACATCTATAAATCATTGGAAGCTTTTTCATCATCTTTGACATATAGTCTGCATCTTCAATTTCAGCAGCAACAACATTTGGATCGTTCAATCGACAACATCATCATCAGTATTTTAGTCTTCTTCAATCAGCAACATCATCGTCAACAATACTTTGACCTTTCGATCAGCAACATCATCGTCATCAACACTTTGAGCAACATCATCATCATCATCAACAATACTCTGATCTTTTGATCAGTAACATCATCATCATCATCAGCAATAATCTGATCTTTCGATCAATAACATCATCATCATTAACAACCTGCAATCCACAATACGAAGACGAAAGTCTACGAATCACTTTAGGATTTAAGTCCAGGGATGATACAATCCTACCACATTCTCGAGGACCGAAGTCTCTGGATACTACTATGGGATAATCACTCCCTATCACTTTAGGACTTAAGTCCAAGGATGATGCAATCCTACCACATTCTCGAAGACCGAAGTCACCAGATACTATTACGGGATAATCACTGCCTATCACTTTATGACTTAAGTCCAAGGATGATGCAATCCTACCACATTGTCGAAGACAGAAGTCACTGAATAGAATTACGCGATAATCACTCCCTATCTCGAAGACCGAAGTCATCGATACTATTCCAAGATAATCACTCCCTATCACTTTAGGAGGGATAATCACTCCCTATCACTTTAGGACTTAAGTCCAAGGATGATGCAATCCTACCACATTCTCGAAGACCCAAATCACCTGATACAATTACGGGATAATCACTTCCTATCACCGTAGGACTTAAGTCCAAGGATAATGCAATCCTACCACATTCTCGAAGACCGAAGTCTCCGGATCACTTTAGGACAAGTGTCCAGGGATGATACAATCCTGCTTCTTTCTCAGAGACAGAAGTCTACGGATCACTTTAGGACAAGTGTCCAGGGATGATACAATCCCACTACAACATCATTGCTCCCCCTTTCGGGGAAGGTCTTTTCAAACAACACCAAGCTTGTCTCGAAAGTATTCAAACTTTATTTGAGACAGAGGCTTCGTCAACACATCAGCAACTTGTTCATCGGTACTCACATACTGGAGCTTTATGGCTCCCTTCTGTATCATATCTCAAATGTAGAAATACCGGATTTCTATGTGCTTTGACTTATCATGGAACACTGGGTTCTCTGTCATCTTTATACAACTCTGGTTATCACATAGAATCACTGTGGTATCCAACTCCAGGTTAAATAGACCTTACATCAGCTTCCGAAGCCATATGGCTTCACAACTAGTAGAGCAAGCTGCTATATATTCTGCTTCAGTCGTGCTAAGAGCAACACTAGACTGTTTCCTGCTAAACCATGAAATCATAGCAGACCCCAGACAATAACATCCACCTGATGTGCTTCTTCTGTCTAAGACACTTCCAGCCCAATCTGCATCTGTATAGCCATACAATCTGTAGTCATGGTTTCCATCATAGTATAGACCAAAGTCTATAGTTCCTTTCAGATATCTCATCACATGTCTTGCAGCTACCAGGTGAACACGTCTAGGTTGAACTAGATACTGACTCAAGGTGTTCACAGCAAAACAAATGTCTGGTCCAGTATTTGTTAGATACATCAACGACCCAATAATCTGTCTGTATTGAGTCACATCCACCAATTCTGATGATTCATCAGCCAGCAACTTCAGGTTGGTATCCATGGGTGTGGCCATGGCTTTACATTCCAACATATCAAATCTTTTCAAAATTTCCACTACATACTTTCCCTGATTGAGAAAGATTCCTTCTGAGTTCTACCATACCGCCAGACCTAGGAAATAATGCATTAACCCAAGGCCTTTCATCTCAAATTCTTCAGCAAGCTTCTTCTTGCATTCTACAATCTGTTTCTCATTCCCTGTCAGAAATAGGTCATCCACATATAGTAATAGTATGACAGGTTCATCTTCTATAACCTTGAATTAAAGGTTAGGATTGGCTTTACTCTTGGTAAAGTCCAAGCTCGTCAGGAAACTGTCTATCCTTCCATACCAAGCTCTAGGAGCTTGCTTCAACCCGTAGAGGGCCTTCTTCAACTTACATACATGAGTCCGCCTGCCTTCAACTTCAAATCCTTATGGTTGTTCTATGTATACTTCTTCCTCAATCACGCCATTCAGGAAGGCTGTCTTTACATCCATCTGGTGTAAGTCCCACTTCATCATGGATGTAAGTGCCATGATAGCTCTAACGAAGTATACCGTGGTACTGGTGCAAATGTTTCTTCATAAGCAATTTCCTCTTTCTAAGAGAAACCACTAGCCACAAATCTTGCCTTGTATTTCTCTATACTTCCATTAGTTGCATGTTTTATCTTGTAGATCCACTTGGAAGATACTACACTCTTGCCCTCTGGTTTGGGAACTATATCCCACACATCATTCTTCATTATTGACTGGTATTCTTTCGTTATTGATTCTACCCATTCTTTCTTCTGTACAGCTTCTTCGTAGCTTGTAGGTTCTTGATCTACAAGATCACACATTAAGGCTACATAGTTGGAAAATGGCTTGGGCTTCTTGCTTATCCTTATGGAGCCTTCAGGAGCTCCATATCTTTCTACTTCTTGTATAATTTCTCTTGAGAGCTGCTTCTTCATCGAATGTTACATCTCTACTGATTTCCATGTGATGCAATCCAGGAATGTAAATTCTGAATGCCTTGGATACTTCACAGTATCCAACAAATATTCCCTCCTTTCCGAAAGGGTCTAACTTGGTTCTTTTCTCTTTCGGTATGTGAACATATACTGGACAACCGAATATCTTGAGGTGACTTACCTCGGGCTTCTTTCCCATCAACATCTCTTCTGGAGTCTTGAATCCAAGGGCACTGTCAGATATTCTATTCCGTACATAGACAACAGTTCTTGTTGCTTCTGCCCATAGATGCATTGGAAGATCTTGATCATATATCATTGTCTTCACTGCCTCCATGATGGTTCTGTTCTTTCTTTCCGCAACACCATTTCGCTAAGGATTGTAGGGAGTAGTTAGTTCCCTCTTGATTCCAGCATCTTTACAAAAGGCTTTAGATTCTTTTGAAGTATTTTCTCCGCCATTGTCTGATCGGAGTGTCTTGATCCTTTTGTCTGAAAGGTTTTCTATCAAGGCTTTGAATTCCTTGAATTTTTCAAACACTTGGTTCTTTGCTTTCAAGAAGTATATCAATGTCTTTCTTGAATAGTCATCCATAAATGTAATATAGTATTCAAAACCACTCAAGGATGTGGAGGACATTGGACCACATACATCTGAATGAATTAATTCCAACGTACCTTTAGTTTTTGTTTCGCTCTTCGGAAATGGATTCTTGATATTATTTCCTTTTGCACATCCTTTGCAAATGCATTCATGGTTGATCTTCAAGTCTGGTAATCCCGTCACTACCCTGTTCACATGAGGTAGTGCTTTGTAATTGATGTGGGCAAGCCTTCTATGCCACAATTCACTAGGGTTAGTGGTCTCATGAACAAGGGTTGTTTCTTGATGTCCCTTGAGTTTATACAGACCTCCTTCTTCTTCACCGATGACAACTGCATCTTCAATTGTCTTTCCTTTGGGCCACATGAGTACTTGGCCATCTATGAATGCAACTCTGTATCCTTTCTTATCTAAAGCTGAGATAGAAAGTAAATTCTTCTTTAGACCTGGTACATATAAAACTTTCTTCATCTTCAGGGGATTTCCTGAATCAAGCTTGTAGCTTGCTTCACCAATTCCTTTGATTGGATATTGATAGTCATCTCCTAGAGATACTTTCTGAGGAGAGTTCTTTTCTTCAAGTTTTGACGGAATTTTCTTTTGTCCCGACATGTGCTTTGAAGCACCACTATCAATAAGCCAAGTGTCTTCTCCAGGTGTCATAGACCCAGAGAGTGCAGAGAATAGTACATACTTCTCTGCATCTTCTCTTGCTTGCTTTCTCTGAGGTCCTCCTTCTTCTTCTTCTTCATCCTCATCTTCAGCTAGATGTGCATGAGTCTTTTGTTGTTGTTCCTCTTCTTGTATTCTTCTCTCTTCAAAGGACAATTTCTGGCAATGTGTCCTACCTTATCACAATGAAAACATTGAAAGCTGGAGTAGTCCCTCTTTGGGAGACTTTTTCTTGTTCTTTGGAACCTTCTGGGAGGTTGAGACTCCTTGTGGTTTCCCTTCTTGAAGTTGGGTTGACTTCTTCTCCTCTTGGTATGGGTGGCTAGGGCTTGATCATCTTCCTTCAGTAAAGCTTCTCTATTGGCCACTCTAGCCTCCTCTTGAATACAATCTTCCCATACAATATCAAACTTCACGCTTTCCTTTCTGGCACACATCATTTGGATGAATGACTGCCAGGGTCTAGTGAGACCATTGAGAGCAGTCATAACCAACTCATCTTCATCAAGGGTGTCTCCAATGGCTTCTAGTTGTTCCTTGAACTGGGAGACCCTTGTGAAATAGTTCTGGATGGATTCTCCATGACTCATCTTGGTGCTCTTCAATTGAGCTCTTAGATTCATCTTTCTGTTGATGTTTCTACCTTCATACATCCTTGCTAGGGCATCATACATTTCTTTCAGAGTCTTCTTGGATGACACTTGAGGAATCAAGTGATCCTTGATAGAGACAGCAAGAATCCTTTGTGCCCTAATCAAATCCTTCTTGTGCTTCTCCTTAGCTTCAGCCTCTTCAGGTTCTGCAACTTCATCCTTGATATATTTTTCAAGATCATTCTCCTTGAGAATGAGGCCCATTCTATATTTCTATGTTCTGTAATTCTCTATGCCTTCTAGTTTGTCCTCAAGCTTGGTGCTTGGGGCCATCTTGTCAGGAGATTACAAAAAATTGAAATTCTAGAAAATGAGAAACTGATCTTACCAGGAGATGAGCTTGACTAAGGCGAGTTGACTAGTGTGCTTGGTTTCTAGAGATCTCAAGTCTTCACCTTTCAAATCTGACTTGCGAGATTCTGCAGTGCAGTTTTCTGATTCCCTGGATTTCTGCAGTTTTCTGGTCCAATGTCAACCTAGGGTTTGACTTTTCCGGAGATCTACCCACTCAAAAATCTCGATCTCAGGCTCAGTAGATGCGCTCTAGGAGGGCGCAAATTTCCATGCAATCAAATCTTCAAAAATCAAACAAAAATCGAAACCCTAATTTCTTGTCGAAGAGAGAGAGAGGGCTTTTTCACCTTGTGAAAGCTATCCTATTCAAGTTAGCTCTGATACCATGCTAAGATTCCATATGTTAAGCTAGATTATCAGCATTCAACTCAATTTCTCAACAAAAGCATATAGACAGGATCACTGAAAGAAACAGTATCACAAGATCAATATAGATTTACCCTAGGAAAACCCTAAAGGAAAAAAACCCAACAAGAAAAGCTTCCTCAATATAGATGATCAAAAGATAAAAGATAAGACTTCAGACTTGTCCTTCACCTCCTTGCAGATAAGACTCTCTCTCTCTCTCTCATGCGCTACAGAAGTGTGTGACAGTGTTTTTAAATGAGGAGCGCCTCTATCCTATTTATATTCTTTCGTTCACTTGACATTTCACTCAACCAAGTTGGCCCCACTAAGCTTGACTGGGCCAACTTCTCTAGGAGGACTCAAAACAACTCATTATTATATTTTGGAGGGTGCTAATGAACCGACTTACAACAGAGGGGTTTTCCTCATTACTCTTTATTGACCTAATACAATATTAATGATTCTCCCAATAGGAACATCGGGGTACAATGAAATACAAATGATTCTCCCGATAGGAACATCGGGGTACAATAAGTGAATACACTTCGAAGTTACAATAATTCAACAGATCCTTCAGCCATTGACTTGGAAAATGAGTTGCAACAGGAGACGAATATCCAACAGCCGCAGTAGATAGACACTAGGTGGTTTAGGTCCACAGTTCAGGATTCCAGGCACGTGAATCCTCCACAGAGCTCCATGAGGCGGAGCAAACCACCAGAGAGACTTAGTTATATGGCATTGATGACGGAATTGAATAACTCTAGAGTCTAAACCTTCCAGTTTCGAGGAGGCTACACAACATGACGTGTGGCAAGAGGCCATGGTTGAGGAGTATTACTTAATCATGAAGAATCAGGTATGGGAGGTTGTGTCGAGGCCACAAGGTAAAAAGGTGGTAGGATCCAGATGGATCTACAAGGTGAAGCATGCAACAGACAAAAGCGTGGAGAAGTACAAGGCGTGCTTCGTGGCAAAGGGCTTTTCACATAAGGAGGGTATTGACCATGAGGATACCTACGCCCCTGTTGCCAAGTATTCTTCCATTCAGACCATTATCTCATTAGTAGCAGAGATGGGTTGGGGTGTCCATCAGATGGACGTCAAGACTGCCTTCCTCAACGGAGTTATAGAGGAGGAGGTATTCATTGAGCAGCCAAAGGGGTTTGATGTGGAAGACGCATGTATGCAGGTTGCAGAGAGCTCTTTATGGGCTCAAACAGGCATCTCGAGCAGGCATCTCGAGCATGGTACTCGAGGATAGACAGCAATCTACGAGAGATGGGATTCCAGCGGAGTGAGGTAGACCACAACATGTACTTCTTGACAAGTGAGGTGCCTCTCATACTGGTCTTATATGTAGATGATCTCTTTCTTCCAGGAGATGAGAGGTTGATTGGCGACTGCAAGTCCAACCTTGCAGTTGAGTTTGAGATGAAAGACCTTGGATTGATGCATTATTCCTAGGCTTGGAGGTTTGGTAGAGAGACATGTGCTTCTTCATTGGACAGGGGAAGTATGCAATGGAGATCTTGAAGATATTCAGGATGGTGGATTCCAAGCTTATGGCCATACCTCTAGTTTCCAACTGGAGGAAAATTGATCCATCGAGGTCAAACAGATTTGATCCTACCTTGTATCACCAGCTTATCGGATCACTTATGTGTCTGGTCAACACACGGCCAGACATTAGCATTGCAGTCAACTCTTTGAGCCAATTCATGGTGGACCCTCGAAGAGTGCATTGGACTGCTGTGAATTGCATACTTCGCTACATCAGAGGTACAGTGGAGTATGGGTTGGTTTATGAGCGCAGGGGGAGTGTACAGTTAGCAGGCTTCACAGATGCTGACTGGGCAAGATGTGTAGAGGACCGGAAGAGCACTTCGGGTTGTTGCTTCAGCATTGGATCAGAGGTTGTCTCGTGGTTCAACAAGAAGCAGAAGTCGGCTGCATTGAGCTCGGCAGACGCTGAGTCCCTGCTTGTGAGAGAATGTGGCTGAGGAAGTTGTTTTCAGGGTTGTTCGAGTGTGAGCTAGAGGCTACAGTAGTTCACTGTGACAATCAGAGTGGCATCAGGCTATCTGAAAATCCAGTGTTCCATGACCGGAGCAAACACTGTAACACATAGACATTCGGTACCACTTCCTGAGAGATTGTGTACAGAGAGGAACCATTCGGTTGGAGTACATACAGACAGATGAGCAGGTGGCGGACATTTTCACCAAGGCACTTTGCAGACACTGTTTTGTGAAGTTCAAGGATAAGTTAGGGTTGCTACTGAATCCCTCTCTCGTTGAGAGGGAGTGTTAGAAAATGGCAACAAGGAAGGTCTTCTAGCATTGCATGTGTCCTTGCATGCTAGGAAGACATTAAACAGGAGCCAAATGTATTTAATGTGATTTTCCTAAGTTTGGACTTAGGAAAATACATTAATAAATCTAATTTGATTTTGACTTAATCGAATCACTTTTATAAATTGAAAAGTGAAATGAACTTAAGTGATGGCTAATCTAATCTTGACCATTGATCTCACCGGAGGATCACATCCATTGATCCACAGTGAGGATTAGGGTTTTCGCATAGCCATTGAGTTAAAAGGAGATTTGGTGGAGAGGACACATACACAGGTGAGAAACAGACAAAGTGAAGTCAGATGAAGGAATTTGCTGAGAAGACGGAGGAACACTTACCTAACAGAGTCACCAAGCTTCTAGGCTTAGCTAGTGGCCATACAGGATCACGCAGAGGGCAGTCGTACCATTCGGCAGGGGAAGTCATACAACTATACAGAATCCGTACAAGCCGACGTCAGCGTCGTACGAATCCATACAGCTGCGCAGAGGAGGTTGTACTGCTGACGTAGGGGTCGTGCAGCTGCGTTGGGGGTGTGCTGGGTTGCTAGATTTGTCTAGTCTTTCTGCAGAGGTTTCATTTCGCTAGGTTGGGTGATTAATCTGCTAGTTGTAATTGTTCCATATATTAATATAAATTTCATATCTAACTATTGCACTGGTTTTCCCATCTTGGGTTTTATCCGAGGGTTTCCATACCCAAAATACTGTGTCTATATTTTATGTGATGTTGTGAATGTTTCTCGATATTTACTTTCCGCTGCAATACTATTAAAAGAAATTTATGTGTGGTTTCCAGTAACAAATTTAATATACTATTTAGCCCTAGTTGGATTTTAAAGGAAAATTTACAAGTCTATTACAGGTGCAACATATATATATGGGTTTATTCATAAACGGATGTTGTGCGACTCATTCAGATTAACTCATTTGCAACAAGCATACATTCGACATAAACATCAACAGCAAAGCCACATAGAAACAAGATATAACATGGAAACCCATCGGGGAAAAACCACAAAGGCGCTATTCATTTGGCATGAGAAATAGGTTAGCACCTTTTGTCTGCGCACTCAGCTTGCAGACTCTTCCTTAGGTATTGTTTACAACTCGCATATATTTCACTCCTCTCATGCTCTCTGGTTTTAGGTCTATGTATTTCTTCTCCTCTTCTCTCAACTGTCGATCCACACACAGCCTGGATCGATCCTCTACCTAAGCAGTTCTCTTCTCTCTTAGACTCTGCTCTCTTGACCTACTGTCATAACGATCGCCAACCCGCACACAGCTTGGGTTCTTTCTTTTATAAGCCTTATGGCTTTCACACTTCTTGATCCACTCGTCAACCAACCTACAACTGTCAGTTGACAAGCTGTCTTTTTATTTCCATGCATTCAATTACATCTCAAAATAGGCATTATCGACCCAAAAAAACAATAAAGCTTTATTAATAAAAGCAATATTTTAGCTCTAACTAACTCTTTCAAAAAATAGTCGAACTTATGTTTTTCGACTGCTTTGTCCCTCTTCTTTCGCGGCTACTCCTGTCACAGCTCTTCTTCTGTCACAACTCCTCTTATGTCGCAACTCCTCCGTTGCGCAACCGGAATCTTCATATTCCCGAACAGAATTCTAGCCAAATTTTGTCTCTCCTTTCCTAGGGCTAATAGCCTTCCCAAGTATTTTGGTTAATGGCATTTGTTGGGAGAGAAATTTTGCCATATTTGAGGATTGCCTAAATCCTCAGGAGGTTATGGCTCACCTTATTCTGAATCAAACATTGGAGTTTAAGGTCCCTGTAAAAGTGAAAAAGGCCCAAGAGCCAATAGTCTCAGAAAACCATTTGGACATCCCATGGGGCTATTTTGAAGGGGCTGGTCAAGGCCATCCAACTATGGGAGGAGCAGGTGCATTCCTTTTTCACAATTTGCATCTCTATTTGAAGTAAAGTACTTGATTGGAAGAACTTCAAACAACAAGTCAAAATTCATAGCTTTATGGATGATTTTTCCTGCTGCCAGATTGAAAGGTTTCATGCGCTTACCGGTTAAGGGGGATTCCAAACCGATTATCGAATGGGCACCAAAGAATGTGCTCCCTAAGCAAGCCCTTTCTTTAAGACCGGGTTTAATTAAATGGAAGTCTCCTAAATGCGACAGAGGTGTTCTACCTAGTGCTTAATCTCTTCAATTTTTTAAGATCTCTTATGGATGAGTTTAGACTTTGGTTCTCTCTGTGCTTTGTTTGATAAGAAGGAATGCTATAGTATGGTCTTGAGTTAATATGGTGGAAGCTTAAAGTTTCCTTCTATGGGTCATTTCAATTGTAAGTACAAGCTCTTTTTGGTTGTAATCTTTGGATCGTTGAAGGCTACTCTGAGGTCTGAGAACTTTACAATGTATATTTCTTTTTGGAAATATAATGCTTTTTTTCTACGAGAAATTAAAGCTTCCTAAATTATTATTAATAATAAGTTATTAGCATCTTATCCTAAACATCAAACCTAAATAATCCACTAACTTAAAACAAATACTAAATAATAACCTAATTCCATAAGTTATAACAAGTGGATCAAAGCCTCACATGTCCAGAGGAAAGATCGAAAGGAATTCATGGGCTACCATAACATAGGGGTTGAACAACATCATGTGTCAAGAAAAGGAATGCACAGGTCATCATTAGCAAATACCAAATTGGACCATCATTAGCTGGTGTCAAACACAACAGTCATGCATGAACTGTGGGAAGAGTCTAGTGGCAAAAGAATGAGAATGAATGTAGATTTGGCAATAGAACAAGTGAAGCATTGGGGACAGCATTAGGGTTATAAACTGTTGATTTTTGTACCTAGGCAGATGTTCCCTAGGTGACTTTAATTTTTGCCTAAAGTCACTTTAAGAGGGAAAAAGGTGACCCTCACATTAAATGTCACTTAATGAGACTTTATGACAATAAAGTCACTTTTTGATAAATTTAAGTGGGTGAGTGATTTTATTTATGAGAAATAAATAAAAGGGATTTTCACTCTCATTTCATCTTGGCCATTGATTTGATTCTTTCTCCACCGTTGGATTAAGAAACTCACTTAGGGTAAACAAAAAGCATGAGGGAGGCAAAAGGACATACTCTTGTTCATTTTTTCAGGTGAAGAAGATAGAGCTGGAGAGAGGGGTCGAGTTTGCTCATGAAGGGCACGATTTTCTAGAAAAGGGTTTGCTGAAGGTTTTCCAGTTTACTCCAGGAGGTCGAGACCACATTTATTAGGAGTGCACAGTTCCCAAGAAGGAGTACGGCCTGCATTTATTGCTGCTGTAAGACTGCTTCATTTTTTGCACAGAAACCGAGAAAGTACGGCCTGTTTGCTGCACAGATTTCGAGGTGTACGGCCTGCTGTACGGTGCATTAAATGCTGCACGAATTTCGAGGTGAAAGGACTGCTGTACGGCACATTTAAATCTGCACAGATTTCGAGGTGTACGGCTGAGGGTTTTTGCTGTACGGACTGCACATTAAATTGCACAGAAATCGAGGAAACTGTACGGCTGGGTCTGCTGTACGGTCTGCTGAGTATTGGCACGAAAATCGAGGAGGTGTACGGCCTGTCAAAGCTGTACCAGTGCATTTAATTTGCTGAAGAAAAATCAGAGAAAAATGTATGGCTGGGATTGCTGAGCATTTTTCCAGACTTTGAGAAAAAGGCTGCTGGTGGAGATAAGTTGTATTTTCACCATTATTTTTCTGTCCTGTACCTTGTTGAAGAATTAATTAATATC
>LPNX011153069.1:76801-121840 GCA_001517045.1 Pseudotsuga menziesii | reverse complement strand
AGGGTAAACAAAAAGCATGAGGGAGGCAAAAGGACATACTCTTGTTCATTTTTTCAGGTGAAGAAGATAGAGCTGGAGAGAGGGGTCGAGTTTGCTCATGAAGGGCACAATTTTCTAGAAAAGGGTTTGCTGAAGGTTTTCCAGTTTACTCCAGGAGGTCGAGACCACATTTATTAGGAGTGCACAGTTCCCAAGAAGGAGTACGGCCTGCATTTATTGCTGCTGTACGGCTGCTTCATTTTTTGCACAAAAACCGAGAAAGTACGACCTGTTTGTTGCACAGATTTCGAGGTGTACGGCCTGCTGTACGGTGCATTAAATGCTGCACGAATTTCGAGGTGAAAGGACTGCTGTACGGCACATTTAATTCTGCACAGATTTCGAGGTGTACGGCTGAGGGTTTTTGCTGTACGGACTACACATTAAATTGCATAGAAATCGAGGAAACTGTACGGCTGGGTCTGCTGTACGGTCCGCTGAGTATTGGCACGAAAATCGAGGAGGTGTACGGCCTGTCAAAGCTGTACCAGTGCATTTAATTTGCTGAAGAAAAATCAGAGAAAAATGTATGGCTGGGATTGTTGAGCATTTTTCCAGACTTTGAGAAAAAGGCTGCTGGTGGAGATAAGTTGTATTTTCACCATTATTTTTCTGTCCTGTACCTTGCTGAAGAATTAATTAATATCTCTCCTCTCTGACTGGTTTTCCCCGTGGGGGTTTTTCCAGGGCTGATTAGCCAAAAATCTCTGAGTAAATTTTTATGGTGTGCATGCATTTGTTTTCAGCCTGTTAGTGTTTTTCTGCGTGTTTAAATTGTTCAGGAAAATTTTTATAAGTAGCTTCAAGCCTATGCAAAACCGGCTGAAGTGAAACACACAAAATTGTTCATTAAACCAGCAAGCAGTTAAACTCAGTTTTTCAACATAAACAAACTTCAACCAAAAAAACAACAACCTAAAACTAATTTTATCCATGCATTTAAAATGCCAAATTTCAAAATCTAGATAATCCATCTGCCAGGGCTTCCCTCTAGCCCCATATTTATTAAATGTTTCGATGACGAATGCTTTTAATTACTTGTTAGAATCAACCCATATCCAAGGGCAAGTGCAGGGAATTCTCCTCCCGAAGAGTTCGACGATGCTTAGTAACCATTTTGGAAATAATTATCTCTTCTTTATGAGTTCTAAGCAGTGCTCAATTGATGGAGCGCTCACCTGCTTGGATATCTTTTGTTCTTCTTTTGGTGCTATGGTTTGTAAACAAAAGATGAATTTTTGGTTAGTTGGATTATATTCTCCACCATATTGGATTCCACCAGTTGGGACTTATATTAGACCTAGGGTGATTGAGGTATTTAGGTGTCCCCTTTGGTTTGGGGTAGGGTTGTCACCAATTGCTATGTAGGATTGGTGTCTACAAATGCTTTAAAGAAAACTTCATGTTTGGCATCATAAGAACCTCATGTTTGTCGGGAAGCTAATGGTGATTGGGTGCATTTTCAGGCTTCACATGTTTATTATGTCTCTTGTTGGTTTCGTAGCAAGACCTAGTTTTATCACTTGCAATGGATTCTTCAATTGTATTTATGGTCTATGTATGGTGGAGAAAGGGGCCTTCCTTTGGTTCCCTAGGATGTGTGTACCATGCCCAAGGATGAGGGAGGAAGTGGCTTGATTGATGTTGCCACTCAGGGCAATATTGTCACTGCCATGTGGGTGGTGACATGTCCAGATGGTTATGCATCCTAGTAGGTTTAGGCATCACATGATGACTTACTCAACATATAGGAAGAGTGCGAGGATCTTTTGGTTTGTGTGATATTTTTTCGTCACCCCACTTGTTTCAAGTTTCAAGTTCTTTCATCTTCAAGAGCATATGGTCGGCTTGGAAAGCCATTGCAAGTTTGATTCACTAGTCTTGGGAGAGCAGCAAGGCAAGTTGGGACTTAGCATGCCACCCCATTTGAAGATGGAGGATTTCAGGTACGTGTGTTGTGGAGATGCCTCACTTTCAAGCACGCAGGTTGAGCATAAAGGCCATTTACTTTCAGAGAGAATTATGGGATTCAGTCACACATACCTAATTGACCTTCTCTTGCTCAAGAGTTTGGACTAATTGCCCCAAATTGTCCTTCACTTATGGAGTTGAGAGGACTCATCCCAGAGATAGACTTATGACGAATATAAGGATGCTAGGGCTTTTTTGGAGGAATTGGTAATGGATTTTTGGTCACCCTCACGAGTTGTATGACTCTCAGTGATTGCATTCAATTTTGCATCATCGACATCCATTATCCCTTATTCACAATGTGAGATGGGTGTCAACGGATGCAAAAGGGAAGTGGTTTCGTAGACTTCACAATGTTTGGTTCATCCGGCTTTCTTATAAGTTGCATGTTTTTTCCTAGCTAGTGATGTAGCTAGGGATCCCATCCAAGGCTCGTTTGGCCAAGAGTAGGCTTTGTTATGGCCTTTGCCCTGTCTGTCATCACTCATAGACTGTGAAGCATAAAGTTTGAAAGTGAGTTTGCCAAAGGTTGTTGGAAGTTTATGCAGGATTGATGACCAGTGTGGCTTCAGGGAAACATTCATTAGCAGCTACCACGTTTGGAGATTGTCTATCCCTAGTCCATCCTTCCTTCATCGGGGTCTAGCATAGTTTGAGCATTTCCACTTTATTCACTCTCTATAAGCTAAGAATAAGTATTTTTTTTTAATGAGGTTAGCTCATTGTGTGTTTTTTGTTCTATGTGGTATGATGAGACACACCATCGGCTCGTGGCTAAAGGCCCTCTGTTGATCAAAGATGCCCAATCTGTAGAGCCCATAGCTTATTCAGACTTTGTTTTAGTTTTAGTTGCATTACAGAAGAGGTTTATGATTTCCATTGTATTTACCCTTCCACTTTTTGCTCTATTGTTTGTAAATAGTTTTCCGTAAATATAAGAAGTCTTTGTCAAAACAAAACAAAAAATCAAGGAACCCTATTACTTAGGATGAGAAGAGGTTGTAATAGGCAGGGTTTGGTATTTGCTTGTTTTGAATAAGTATGTTTTTTAGAATGAGATTAGCTCATTGTGTGTTTTTTGTTCTATGTGGTATGATGAGACACACCATCGGCTCGTGGCTAAGGGCCCTCTGTTGATCAAAGATGCGCAATCTGTAGAGCCCATAGCTTATTCAGACTTTGTTTTAGTTTTAGTTGCATTACAGAATAGGTTTATGATTTCCATTGTTTTTACCCTTCCACTTTTTGCTCTGTTGTTTGTGAATAGTTTTCCGTAAGTATAAGATGTATTTGTCAAAACAAAACAAAAAATCAAGGAACCCTATTACTTAGAATGAGGCGGTTGTAATAGGCAGGGTTTGGTAATTGCTTGTTTTGCTTGGGTAAAGAGAGTAGCTGTGATAGCTAACTGATTTGGGTTTTGCATTTGCAACTTGGGAGAAGTTGATTTGTTGTAAAATAATCATCTTTTACGTTTAAAAGAAAGAGGTGCTCACTGTCCCAAATTGGGCTTGCAAATCTGATTTTGTGGATTTTAGTTTTTAATTTATTATGCTGATGTAATGAACAATCAGGATGATGTTGAGGTGATTTAAGTTTTTTAACATGCTTTTATTTGGACTTTCACATCTGATTTACATTGAGATTGCACTGAGCAAATGTAATTTTCAGCTCTTATTTTTGTATTAGATATAACCCTAGCAGACGCTGAAATAATCTAACCATTTGACTTGTGGTGCCTACACTCTTGATCATTTCCCCATCGATTTTGTTGAAGGAAAATCTGAAGTTTTGAGAGGTATTTCCCACAAAATTAGATTCAGCATTGAGGCTGAAACTTCTATGGTGCAGATTTGTGACCTTGCGAGGCAATGACTTAACAATGCCTGTGATCCAAGAAATTCATGAGCTCAAGCTCCTTTTCTTGAACCACATGTAAATATTTTAGCAGTTAATATATATTTGGTTTTGTTATAAATATAGATATATACAATGCGTTTAGTCTGCTCGAACGCCTGCAATTCTGGTAGGACAATCCCCTTGAATACTCATACCCACCTCATTCAAAAAATAAGAAACACTTTATTAGGAATTAAAGCTTGTTTCTCTGCACTGGTGCATTCTACAGCTTGGCACAGATGAGTAAGATGTAAATAAAAGTTGAATTACATTAGTAAAAAAAGAATGACCCTAAACAAGCACATAAAAATTATCATGATAATAAAATAAACTAAACCAGCATCGCTAGCAGATATACATCTTAACCATTTGTCTAAATGGCACAAACTAGCATAGACATCTTAACCATTTTAACCATTTGTCTAAATTTCTTTTAATCCTGCTTGATGCTTAAAAGATAATCAAGGTTACGATGGATATATGCTTTTTATGGAGTAAATATGTGGGAAACGCCTCGGGTGTGGATGCCGAACATAAATGTATAATCTTTTCCACGATATGTTAAACCCTTTATCCTCTATAATTTTCACTTCTTTCGCAATACCCTCCAGAACTAACATTTCAACATTGATAGTTTTAAAACTATAGAACCTCTCTCTGTAGATAAAAAGATTGTGCACAAAACAGGAATCTTCAAGTTTATTAATTGTGATACAACCCCGTTCTGCTTGATATTGAGGAAGAGTAACTTAACCTTTGCATTTACATTGAAGGTCAAGCGAGATAAAAGCCTAAAATTAACAATAACACTGTTAATTGCACCATTTCGAAGAATAATGATGTGGACCTTCTTGATATAATTATTGTCACTCACCCATAGAGATGGGAATAGGCATGGAAATGGAAGTCAAGAAGCGTCCTTTGCATTGACCAAGAAAGCCACGGAGCAGAAGATGGATGCAAAAAATCCAAATATCCAGAGAACCACGCAAAGTGAGAGCCCTGCAACCATCAAATCCAAACCTGTTTGTACTACGCTGCCGAGCATCAGCATTTTGATTTTCGTATTCAGCCCAATAATTTCAATCCATCGCCCGAAGGCCCTGTGCGAAGAAGAAGATACAGTAGCATTCAGCAATAATAATAAAATTTCGTGGCGTTGGGTTTTTCTCCTTGCCATGTGTCGTTCATGTGTTCCCACTGGCAAGTATGTGCTGGCCTTTCCTTCAAAATCACAAAACACAATTTTGACGGCATTCAGTATCCATTTAATTGAGGTTTTGTGACCTTAATTATTGGGATGCCAAGTGTTAGTAGTTACTTTTAAATTTTAATTTAGGTCGGTTGACCGTTAGATCAATTTTATTAAAGTTGTAATTTGGTGTAACAGCATTGTATTATGGTAATATTGGTTTCTGTTTGTGATTTTTAATTGATTTCTTTGTTTGCTATATTTTGAAAGAATCAATGTATCTCAATGTTCAATATAACACGTGGTAAGTTAGATTTAAACGTGTAGAGAGTATCACTACTAATATTCTTAATCACTAAATCAAAAAGGTTAACAAAAATATATAATTTTAATTTATTTTACTTATTAATTCAAATAAAATTTATTTTAAGTATATAAAAAAATCAATCTTCATATATTCATATAATTTATTTTGAATATATCTTAAAACCTTAAACTTTTGTGAAAATGTCTATATTCAAAAGTCTATTTAGTTTTATTATTCTTCATAAAATCATAATTTTAAAACTTTAATAAAATTTAAACAATCATATTTATCACTTCAATATTTTAAATAAAAGAAGTTTATGAAAATTTTATAAATAACTATTGCATAAAATACTATAAATATATACAGATTGATTCAAAATATATTAAAAAAAGAAATCAAATTGTTCACATAGATATTACATCTAAGTTTAAAGAGAAAATGTGGGACAAGAAAGCTTTAAAGGGTAAAAGAAAATTAAGATATTACAAGGAGGTCATTAACCGTAATATTAAAGTTTAAAAGTATTTCTTTGCCTATCCATATCGAAGAATAAAATTAATATAACCAAGATAAGAACGAACTCCCAATCGCTTCATATCGAAAGAGGACGATGGGCAATTCCTAAAACACCACGGGTGGAAAGGATTTGCCAACTCTACGAGTCTCTGAGAGTTGAGGATGAATGTCATTTTCTTTTCTAGAGTGCCCAGCGTACACCCACATTCGATCACAGTTTCTTAATCTTTGCTACAATTCTAACCTGCATGATCTTCTAACTTGTCAAAACTATGGTGACCTAAGAACGCTTATTTCTAAGCTTTATGATGATATGAACAATTTTTTTATCTACCAAATGTAATTTTGTTTCTCTTCGGATGATATAAAATTATGCTTTTTTTCCTTGGAAAAAAAAATATGAACAAAATTTTAAAGCAATCCAAATAATTCCTTTCTCTTTTCTTAAGATCTGATATAGCAAATAGGTCTTAGTGAACATTAATCTTCATCAATTTTCAAATTGTTCATAGTAATTTGGTCTGATCTTTTAAGTACAAAATGCATTTTACTCTTGTAAATGCAATATGTATTTGTACTTATTTTTCTTTGTATCGCGCTTGCAAAATGTGATTTTCATTTTATAATAATATAAAAATTGTAAGGTCAATCTAAGGAAAAACCATATATATGGCTGGAATATCAACCCCAGGGAAATGACTGACATATCTCGAGGACTCAACATAGTTGGGGCTACTGATTGGGATTCCTTCACCTATCTGGGGGTTCCCATCTTCAAAATCAAGGCCAATAGCTCGGCCTGGAGCCCAATTGTGGAGAAAATAAAAAACAAAATCCAGGGATGGGGATCAATTTGGTTAAATTTAGCTGGGAAGGTGGTCTTGATCAAGGCGGTCCTAAACAGTTATCTGATTTACCAGAGCGCTCTTCTTCTGGCACCGGGCAAAATCATTAATCAGATTGAAGGAATGATAAGGTCCTTCCTCTGGTAGGGAGGGAATGTAGGCAGAGGCAAAAAGTTTGCCTTGGTGAGCTGGAAGACCATTAAATTGCCAAGACCTGAGGGAGGCCTTCATATTAGAGACCTCAGAATGCAAAATTTGGCTTTGGGGGCCAAGTTGCTTTGGAACCTGCTTGCCCCTAAGCCGTCCTGGTCCAGCCTAGTACTGAGATCTAAGTACTTCAAAGGAACGAGGCTCAGCTGCTTGGAAGAGGGCCACGTGATCAAGAAAGGATCTCCCATCCAAAAAATATGCATCAAGGCGCTCCCTCACCTCCAGGCCGATCTTTACTGGGTCCCAGGCAATGGGAAGCTCATCAATGTTTGGCAGGATAAAGTTCTTGGCAAGATCCCTCCTCACCTCCCTCGCCTGCAGCAAAGGATGGAAGCGTAGGGGCAGAAAACTCTCTGGGATTTATCCACGTGGGAAATTGCTGAACCTCAATGCTGGGCTGGCTGGAAGCTGCCAGACATTCCAGAGGATCTAGCTGCAGAACAAACTCAACTTCTCGCCCACCTGGCTGGAATCGCCCCCATCAGCCAAAAAAAAAGAGACCGGCGTGGATGGGGTGAGAAAAGTGGAAATTACTCCACGACTGAAGGATACCAGCGACTCTCTGCAGACTATAACGTCCCAGTCAATCCACATCTTTGGAATTACAACCGGAACAATGCAACGCTGCCCAAAATTGATCTCTTCATCTGGACACTTTTGCACGGCAGAATACTCACGGGCGAGAACCTGGAGATGAGGGGGCTCGCTGGCCCATTTAGATGCTCGTTGTGCGCTGGAGCGGTTGAAAATATCAGCCATCTGTTTTTACTTTGCCCGTATGCCATATCAGTGTGGAATACGGTGATGGATCGCTGGGGGGGAGTGAAGTTGCCGGACAGCATACATGATTGTTTTTTTCAATGGGAAAGTCTTTATCATGGCGAGCTGAACCAGAAAAGGGGAGTGAGAGCTTGCTGGCTTAAAATCCCCAAACTAATATGCTGGTGTTTATGGAATGAAAGAAATTATAGGATTTTTCAAGAAAGGAGTCAGCCTGAATGGAGGACAGCCATCAAAATTCAAGCCTTGCTAGCAAAAGTGATCAGTATTTCCAAGATTCCCAGCAACAAAGGAAGTATGACGGATAAAGAAAAAGAGTGGATGGAGAGTCTCAAGCCCCCGGCAGTGAACACTGTTGATACAAAAAAACTGGAAGCCTGGGAAATCAGGATGGATAATTCTCAATTTGAAAATTGGCTAAAGGAAAGGAAAAATTTTAAACTATTCTTTGACGGGGCTTCCAAAGGGAACCCAGGAATGGCCGGGAGAGGGGGAGTCATTGTCAATCCTGATGGGGTTGTCGAGGTGGAATACTGCTGGAATATTGGTCACGAAACCAATAATATCGCTGAAGCCTATGGGCTTTGGCAAGGAATAAAGCTGCTACTGGATAAAAGAGTGGAGGAGGTAATGGTCTTCGGGGATTCCAGGGTTATCATTCAGGCTATGAACGGCAGAAGGAAGTGCAATAATAACAGGACAACAAGACTAATAAGGAGAATCAGATCCAGCATCAAAATGTTCAGAAGAGTTCGCTTTCTCCATATCCTTAGGAACCTGAATGGCTTGGCGGACACTGCAGCCAATAAGTCCATAGCCTTGGGACTGCATAATCTTTCTGTTAACCTGGTTATTAGTAGTGAAATCCCTCCCTAAATCCTCGGAAAGCCTCCGAGTGAAGGAAGTGGTGTCTAGGATGCCTGTCGTCTTGTATTTTTTCTTAAGTGATTCTTTAGCTGAGCTTCAATAAAATCATAACCGTTTTTGTTAAAATATATATATATATATATATATATATATATATATATAATTGTGAATTTTTTAAGAAAAATGTAAAATACAAATTTATAAACCCTATGTTAAGGTAGGTATATGTAACCATCGTTGACAACATTTACAAACAAGGGCCACAAGGTGGCAAATGTCATTGGACTTTGTAAATAGGATGTTTTCAAATTTAAAGCAACGTTATCTTGCCAATGACTAGTTCACCAATCCACTTGGCTTCATTTATGTATTTTGTCTCTTTATTTATTGTTGGTTTGGGTTGATACACATGATGTTGCAATCAATTTCATTACTTTTAGTCACACTTGATAAGTTGCAAAATGGAGTGAATTTGAAATATTGAAACATTCACTTGCACGTCATCTGACCATTTGTTTATTCTCACGTCAGTGTTTTGTCATAATGCATTCCCACTAAAACATTGAGTCAAAATACAAAAAATTCATAATGCATGCCCCAGGGAAATGCTAGCGCTTTCTCTAGCATCATCACGGCAAAATGAAAGGCTTTAACAACAAATTCATCACAAAAAACTCATGCATCCTATGTGCATCTCTCGAAATTTCATCAAACGTAGGGTTTGAGGCGCCAACGATCTGTAGTACTTACGAGGCTTCCCTTCTCGACCTTGTGAAGGGTCTCATGTGGAGACTAGAATGCTTCTACAAAACTCCCTTCAAAATTGAATGTGAAATCTTCATCAAAAGAGGGATTTTCAACAATATGATTTGGGCATATTTGTAGATCTTCAGTAAGGCTTATCAGCTCATAGCCAATGGACGAACTCAGAGCACTGTAGACAAAGGAGAAGCTGACATCTCTAGGAATCTTGAAACCTTCCCATTTCTGTTGTGAATCCTCGCTTCTCTCCCTCAGTATAGACCAGCTTCTCCCAGGTGGTTTTTTCAAATGATTGTTGTTGCAAGACACAAGACCTTGAAAAACTAAAACATGGCTCTGTTATTCTCTCAGCATTAAATTTAATAAGCCAAAGATAACATTATACACAAAACTAGCACAACCCAATAAACAACTCAATTAAATCCTTTTTCCAACAAGATGTACCCTTTTTTTCCATGGAATTGAACATAATACTTACATATAATGTGATGTGAATGCGATTTTATCCACACAGAACATTTCATTGCCACACGAAAGCGTGCACAAAGCCTAGAAATATATCTATAAAGCGAAACAAGGACACAATCAATGAATCATAGATTTACCTCTGAAAGTGCACTTCCAAACCCAAAATATTCATTGCAAAAATGCATTCAAATCTTAAATCATCTATGGCATTGGGATTTAAATTGTTGTTATAGGGAGCATTCCTGCCACAAACAATATTGTCGCTAGTTAGACTTTGATAATTAGACTTTTATGCTTATCAGATATGATATGAAGCATGGAGACCTGCAAACCATAAATAAAATAGCTTTGGTATGTAATTATAGTCTGCTCCTGCAAACGAGTTTCCTGTAACAAACCAAAATCAAAATATTTGTGATCACTTATGGTTTTCAAGGTAGCGCAAGGTGATCGTTGAACATCAATCCAATTCAAATCCTTTGATAACCATTTAACATCATAATAGTTTATTAATTACAAACAAACACACCTTATTGATTAATTGAAATGCAATAAAAAATAATGTCTACCAACACTCATATAAATAAATTAATAATACAACTAAATATATAAATTTAAATATAAAATTATTAATGCGACTTAATACATTACATTTCCATAAAATAACAAATTATTAATAAAACTCAATACATTATTATAAATGTAAAACAATAACTCTCTTTTCACTCGGGTTTAAATTCTTTTCCATATGTATATATAATATTTAAAATAATTTTATAATATTAAAATTATATATATAGACACATGTGTTATGATGATTTCCAACAACAAATTTGCAAACTAGGTATGCATGTCAACGCATAACATGGCTATGTGGATGAAATGTACCCAAGGGGATTTTTTTGTATTTATTTTCAAGTTATATCAACTACGAGAAAGCCATATGCAGTTTCACCAAGGATGCATAGACTCCATCTTTAGTGGCATTAAATTCATCATGTTTTCCCTGTTGTACAATTACTCCTTTATTCACCACAGCTATGATATATGCATCTTTAATTGTTGAAATACGATGTGGAACCATAATAGTGGTCATGTTTATGATTACACGATGCAATGCATCTCGTACCACGCGTTCAGATTCAGCATCCAATACAATTGTGGCTTCATCTAACAGTAGTATCCTATGGTCTTTAATTATTTCTCTGGCAATTGATATGCGCTGCCTTTATCCGTGAGATAATTGCACCCCCTTCCCCCCCACACATGTGCCATACCCTTGGGGAAGGCCTAAGATGGACTTATGAGCATTGGAAGCCTCAACAACTATTACAATCTGCTCATCAAAAACAATTTCCTCCTTTCTGCAAGCTATATTGAATGAATTGAATCATACAATTTGCTCATCATAAACAATTCCCTCCTTTATGTAAGCAATATTTGCACGAATTGAACCATTAAACACAATAGGCTCTTGGATAACCAATCCCATTTGTTACCTCAACCATTTAATTTGTAGTTTTTAGATTTCAACTCCATCAAGTAAAATGCGTCGTGAGTCATCTCATTTGTTTCCTCAACCATTTAATTTGTATTTTTTGGATTTCAACTTCATCAAGTAAAATGTGGCATGAGTCATGATCATAGAATCACTCCAAAAGTGAAATGACAATTGATTTACCAGTTCCACTTTCTCTCACAAGAGAAACAACCTATATGTGATTAACACCAAAAGAATAGAGGCATCAGTAAGGCTTGCAAATTAAGTATTTGTCAACTAGCCTAATTCTTCAGCCAGAAAAAATACGCCTGCCATTATGTATAAATTGCAATGAAATATTTGATTATCGACTCGAGTGAAAACACATCACCTTTCTAGAATGGACAGAAATGCTTAAATCCCGGAAAATTTGTATGTCTAGATGAGTAGGATATTTAAAACTAACATGCCTAAACTGAATGTCACCTTTTACATTTTCTTAGGTAGCCTCTGAGACATCACTTACGTCGAGTTTAGGTTTTTTATCAAGAATTTCAAACATTGAATTGAGAGACGATTTGGATTTTGCAACATTAAGGGCCATGCCTGTTGACTGAGAAACCCCCAAGGAAACCATTGTGAGAGCAAAAAAGACCTGCAACAAATACTCTATATGCTTAGGAATGGAAAGATATCAAGATATACCAAGTATTTGAAACATAAATGGAAAACACAATTCTTAGAGAACACATCATTGTAGTTAAATATAAGTGTTGCAACTGAATTTTGAAGAAGTAACATATGAACATTGTAAAAAAAATTACGGATATAGTAACTCTAGCCATTCCAATATCACCTGGTAAGTAATCGTATTCATTCATCAAATTTTCAAATAAGAAAACTATTATTAGGTAGTATTTACCCTAAAATATTTGCTAAAGGTTGTTTCTCCATGTTCAACCATTCGAGCCCCGACCCAAAAGATGATTGCATATACTGAGAAGAATAGGAAATTTCCTATCCCAATACCAATTCCACTTATAATTCCTCGATGAATTCCACTTTTCAAGGGAGTAGAGCATTTTTCATTGTAGAGGTTCATCTCCTTGTCCTTTGCAGAAAAGGAGGCAATGGTTCAAATGCTTCCAGCACCATCATTTTCAACCTGATTGGATTCCTCATACATCACCTGGAATATGACCCCTTTCACTTAGTAATAACATTTCAAAATGCTTAAATCTCTTTAGGAAATATAGAATCCTTCTGGTCTATAGTTGAGAACTTGACTTGTATTAAACTATGGATCATAATTGATAAAATTGTCTAATTATATATGTTCTGATACAATTTGTTAACCATGGCTAGCAATATGCAGTCTACACAATTTTCTTCGGGTGAATGATATTAATAACCTTTGCATTAGTAGAAAAACCCTACAGGAGCTTTATTTGAACCCAACCTTAAACACTTGGCAGACGCGCAAGAGATAATATAAAAAATTATAAATTCCAATTCATTGAAAAAAGCTATAACAACACCAACAAGAATTGTTGAAATATTTTGAACAACAAGCGACAAAACATCTCCCACCATGCTACGCACAGTTGCAACATCTGTTGATAATCTTTCACTTATTGCTCCACTTAAAATAGGAATTTGGAGTTAGAATGATCACCAATAGGATATATCTAATATCTACCCAAAAAAAACATAATGTAGTATTTATACTTGGCGTGTTTTCCTCCTATTACCAAAACAACAAGAGGTTTTTCCATCTACTGACCTTGAATTTTCGCTATCATCAAACCATCCAATCTCCTGGTAAACAACTTTGTTAAATGTGAATGATTGAATACGTCACACAAGCCTGCCACCAGCAACAACAAAACAGTACATCTATGTTAGTCCCACAATGAGGCATGTAGCTGCCAAAACTAAATACATGAGTGCACAAAAACTTACATCTTTTCGAAGCTTATGTGGAGGTTCATATAAACTAGCAATAACACTTAAGAGAAAGAGACCAAAAATAGGAAATGTAAACCCATTAACAACTACAGCAATGGATCCCAATATGAACACTAGAACCTCTGGCTTGTTAAGAGATGTTAGGTGTAAAACAAGAACATCTTTTAAAATTTTTGACTGACCATCTTCTACATCTCCCTGGTTTTTGGATGAAAACCAATTCATGAAGCCCTTCTTTGATGTGCTTTCATCTACTCGAACATCTTCATGGATACCAACTCCACTAGGAAAGGAAAATGAAAATGAAACAAAATTATGACTACCACCAACTCCTGATGATCCACTGCTTATAGATCGTCTACGAGATGTCTTTTGACTACTAACCCTGCCAATGGTCTTGGAATCATGCAAATGTATTTCCATTTGATTAGAATCATTTGCATATTGTTCTTTTGACTTATGCACTTCCTGTAGACGTATAAGCTGGGAGTATGCCCCATAAAGGTTCATAATGAGCTAAGAGTGTGAACCTAAAAATGATATTTCTCAGATACATTAATAAATTGCCGCAAGTAACAAAGAACAACCATTTCACAAATCTTGTTGCAAAAGACCTTAAAATTTGTAGCGTGAAGAATGGATAGGAACATGTTTACGAAGTTCATAGCTAAATACATGTTAAAATCACATGTTTTGACGATGTGCATCACCCAACACAAGTTGCATGCAGTTTGCCATGCTCCCTACATGCAGTGCATCAAGAAGCGATCTACACAATGCATCAACTGCAGAAGTGTCCTGCACAAAGCCCTCATCCTCAATTGATTCAAGGGGTAGGTAATACAACAACACAAAGATTTCATTAATTTTTTGCCACGAAAATTGTGAGAATATACCAATGTTTCCATACTTAACAGCTCCTTAACCCACACTTAGTTGTAGTCAAGTTAATCTGGGCATGTTGCAGCTATTAACCCCCGCCTGTCCAAGAATTTATCCCAGTCGATCTGCCCCTCTCTTAAATTCTTTGGTCGGTGGACCATTCAAAGTGCACATGCAGTCAGATTCACCTTAAGTGATGTACCAACTCACAACTCACCGAATAAATTTGAAGTCTACATCGCAAGTCACATATATATGCATTCACTGACTGTGAAAGTTTAGAAAAATTAATTAACAACTGTGGAACCTTACATCAGCTAGTCCTCGGGGGTGGGCAACAAATTTCAAGAATGACATCATCCCTATCAACCAATAGAAACATCAATAATTATTTTATAAAAAACTCAAAATAAATAAATAAAAATCTAACTATATAAAAACATTACAAAGTGAAAAAAATATATTTTCAATACAATGGACTTAATACATCTTACCAAATACTATATGTCTAAGGACATAATAATTAATACTCACTAAATGATGAATATAATTCTCCAATAAAATATGAGGTGCATTGATTTTATAGTGGTGGTTAAAGGAGTCAACCTCATGATTGTAAAAAGACACCGACTTACAAAAGATTGTGGCTACCAATTCTTCCCCATACATATATATATATATATTAACTTCACAATAACTTCATTATTGTAATGTTGATCACATGGTAACATTGAATGTTAATTCACATAATAACTTCAAATGTAAATCGTCAGTAATTATCATGTGTACAGTGATGTAGTTAATACCTATATTGTTAGTAATAAATTATTTATTTATGAGGTAGGACTATAAACACAACCTTCTATCTCATGCCTAAACAATCGAAGACTCCTAATGCATTATATTTAGTTTCTCTCTTGCATCTTTTCAATGAGTATTTTGACAACAAAATTTAGCATTTTATATATTTGTTTTGCTTAATAATGATTTTTTTAGTTTTTTATACATTTGTTTAATTTAATGATGATTTTTGTAGTGTGTGGCTTTCCTTATATGTGTGTGGGGGTGTGTGGGTGGGTGAAAAGTGTTTTTCATGCATACGCCATACATAACTTGTATGTGACTGACAAAAAAGTATTTCACTTATCCTTGCAACAATTCACTTTTGTTGGGTGAGTTTCTTTTGAGTCACCTTGGCATAGACTAGATGTGTGATTAGGGTTCATCCACATGATATATAGTGTTATGATAGGGTCTGATCTAGGTGGATATTAGTGGCCACCTTCCTCTTTCATTAACTCATAATGGTTTTACATCTTGACAATTCTATGACAATTTTGTAGGTCCTAAATTTCTAGCACATTCTTCAAGCATTTATAGTGCATTTTTAGATGTTGACACAACCTCGTAGTGCATTTTTAGATGTTGACACAACCTCGAATGCTTTGATCGTGAGGACTATCAAACACATAGAAGATGGAATAAGCTCTCCAGTGGTCCAAGAAGTGACAAAGTAGAGTTTGTATTCAAAATTTGTGACCTTGGGAAGTTGACATATCAAGAAGGCTTGTTGAGGCTTGCATTCATTTTACCACTTCTTCTCCCATGGATAATATTATGGAACTTTATTATTTTTTTCTCATTGGGTTTTATGCTTTATGTTAAAATGAAGTTTCAACTACTTGTAAGGGGCCTATTGTGAATGAGTGTAGTTGACATGTCTCTCTTCAAAGATAAGCTACCACCATTATAGCTAGTTTGCATTACTTTGCATATAGCAGTGTTTTATTATTATTATTTCATTTAGTAAAATAATTTAGGTTTCATTATATTATTGTGCTTTGTGCCATAACTTTATGAGATTCATGCACATATTTCTATATTCACTTTGTTCTCTATATAATCTAGATCAAAGGTATCATAGAAATTTGCTCTTTGTTGTTTTTCCATGCATGATCATGATGAGGTTAAGTTACAAGGATGTGTGCCTCAAATTAATTGAACTTGGCAAAGACCACCCTAATCGACTCAAGAAATTTCCCATATTAAGCAAGAGAAAAGACAATGGAACATGAGATCCTATCAAGTTGGTGCTCAAGGAAGTGCTCATGTGATAGAGGAATGAGATGATAGATCATTTTGACCAAATCCTTTAATGACTTCTATTAGTGATAAAGGCACCTTCAACAAGCAGTCACTTCAAAGGTACAATGTTCTTCAAGGTGTTAGTTTAACTTTGACATTTTTTAATTCAAAGGCCAAATTAAAGTAGGTGCTCTGGAGAAATGGTTTAAATTTGATAGAGGATTATTACTATGTTTAATAACATTTTGAAAGTGAGAAGATCACCTTCACTCTCCTTAAGTCCATTCCCTATGTCAGAGATTGTGGGACACTTACTATGTGTAACATGCTAGAGATTAGTCTCAAACATTTAGGACAGAACCCACTTCGGTGAATGTTTTTGATACCCTAAATGTAGAATTATACCATGTTGAAACTATGATGACCAATACATGAGATGGACAACTAGGTGCTAAGAGAGAGATCAAACGATGTCGGCATATACAATATCTTCCACACCTTGCATTCAAATCCATGTATTAAAGACTCTAAGAGACACTTGGTACAATGGTCTACAAAGGTACATCCAAATAGAGATGGAGCTTTTGGACATCCCCTTGGTAAGCACTGCTTATTGGTATGTTGTCAATATTGAGAAAAAGGTTTAAACATAAGAGTAAGGAGTTTTGAATTGGAAATCCAACACAACGAAATAATTATAAATACGACCCTAACTCATAGAAAAATGAACAAATCAAGGATAACTAATGTCAATAAAACTAGTTCAATTCATAAGCAAACAATGGGTAATAAGAAGTCGCATAAGGACACTGGAAAGGGATGTGACATCCACAAAATCCCTTGGCATAGCACTGATGAATGTCACTCCAAACAATAATTGTTTTTATCCAAGAAACAACCTCATAGAAAACCTTTGAGTACTTCCCCATGATTCATGAATGGTAAATTAGGTAAACTGTTGATCCTAATTATGGAGCCTAACCCTAAGGGGATCAATAAAGTCAAACCTGTGACCTACCCAACTTTGGGGGAAGATATTTCACATCTGGCTCATGACTACTTCATATGACCCTCGGGGCTCAAGCAATTTTTATTAGCTAAGTTGAATACCTCATAATCAAATTTTGGCTCAGACTTTAATTTAGAACCAAATAAGGGAAACTGGATCATCGAAGTATAACCTAGTGTTACCATTGCTACCACAAAGATATAGCGATAAGAACCAAAGACACCTAAGGAATCTTACTAACTCTTCCACTCACACATGTGGGTGAATAAGACTCTACAACATTTCATTATTGGCAGCAACAACTACAAGAACTTGATCTTGACAGAGTTCATTAAGAGGTGGAAGTTGTTGATGATACCATAATCATTACCATACACCATTAGGTGGTTGAGCCAAAAATGAGATATCTACATCATTCAAAAATGTCACATATTCTACATCAACAAACCCTTCAAATATTAGGTACTATGTGATGTTTCCCTGAATGAATTTTATGATGTTCATTTAAGACAACCATATACATGGAAGTGTCATGTTGTGTATGAGACCAATCTTTGTAGTGACAATGTTACTTAGGGATGTTGGATCTATATAATATCGTAGATAGTTTTGATGACCATAATCTCTTTGATCTCAAAAAGTTAGTGTAGGAATGTAATCTATCATATTGAGAAAAATGTCTTTTCATTATTCAGTCAAACGGAAGACATACCATTGCAAACACTAAAGCCTCCACACAACAAAAGCAAGGGGATAAGATAGTGGAAAAATACAAAGATATATTTGCCTCACCTATCATATGGTGCGTTTGTGCTATCAATTAAAGCATGTAACTAAGTTTATTTATGGTGCTCCTCTACCTAGCATCCCAACATATATATACACTATACACATATCCATACACCATTGGGTGGTTGAACCAAGGATGAGATATATAAATCAATCAATAATGTCACATATGTTTCATCATCAATCCCTTCAAATATTAGGTACTATTTGATGTTGGCCCGTGTAAAGTTTATGATGTTAATTTAGGACAACCATATATGTGGAAGTGTCATTTTGCTTATGAGTCCAAACCGTGTAACAACATTGTTACTTAGGGAGGTAAACTCTACTAAAAATCAAAGGTAGTTTAGACTACCATGGTCTCTTTGATCTCCAAAAGTTAGTTTAAGACAGTAATCACTCATATTGAGAGTTTTTTTTTATCATTAACTTAGAAAATGAGCGTATCATCGTAGTCACCAATGCATCTACACAAATAGAATCAAGTGGATAAGATAGTGAAATAATACAAAGATATATTTACCTCACCTATTGTGGTATCTTTGCACTATCAAGTAAAGCATGTAACTAATTTAAAACCTAGTGCCCACCATTGATTTTTTATGTGGATTTGCACCCACCTAGGGGTGAGAATATGTGTCTTTGTGTGCATGTCACAGGCGCACTCACACACACACACATGCACACACACATATCCTCACCCTTGAGAGTGTGGGGGTGGGGGTGCACACGCACACATACACACACATATCCTCACCCACGAAAGTGTGAGGGTGGGGTGCACTCTCTCTCTCTCTCTCTCTCTCTCTCTCTCTCTCTCTCTCACACACACACACACACACACACACACACACACACACACACACACACACACACGCACGCACGCACACACACACACACACACACACACACACACACATCCTCATACCCATGAGGGTTCATGCCATCAATGCTACCCATTTCACACTTGTCAATTGGACCCTTTTAGGGATTTAACAAATTACATATCAAATCCTACATTTATTATTATTCTCATAACCCTTGGTCCCAAGACAATGGACACTCATTTTTTATACCGCAAGAGTATTTGGACTACAACATTCTTCTCATATTCCCTTAACTACCATCTCAAAGTGGTTCATGCCACACACACACACACATCCTCACCCCCATGATGGTTCATGCCATTGATTCTAACCACTTCTCACTTGCCACTTAGACCATTTAGCGATTTAACAAATTAGAGAACAAATCCATCAATTTATTATTATTATTGTAACCCTTATCCCCAAGATAGTAGATACTAAATTTTCTGTGCTTCAAGAATATTTGGACTATAATATTCTTCTCATATGCACTTTGGATAGATGTGAAAATGGTTGTACTTTACACCTTCACGAGGGATATCTTATTCTTCCATGAATATAAAACCTTCTCCAACGTCAAGCATGATATTTCCCCCTTATCTCTTTACCTTGTGTCTGCCCCAAAGTTTCCATTGGTTTCCATTATCTAGTTTCATACCATTATTCCTTTATAAGTTTGTATGTCTATATATACCCCCTCTAATTTATCCCTTTCTCATCTCTTCATCAACTTGGGCTCAAAAATATTGAGCATTCATCCACACACCATATAGGGTTTCTTCCTTGCCTAATATTTCCTCCTACCCCTACATGCTCAAAACAACTCTAATTGTCCTTCCCTCTCCTCTTCTTTAGGGAATATATCATTCCCCTTACCTTTTACCACCATAGGGAATCTCCACATGTCTCCCTTGAAAATCAAGGGCACCCCCTTAAAGTTATATTCCTGAATTTTGTTCCATCTACTCTTTTCCTAATTTTCCCTTTCTTCCTTTTTGGTCTCCTTCCTTTTTCTCCTGTGACCTATTAAGTATCCTTCCCACTACGCAACTTTATCTACTCTATACTATCTCTTTAAGTTAGGGCCGAACTTGAGATAATATCTCCAATAGGAATCAATCAACTTGTTTCCTAATTTACCTCTTATACAAGATAATAATCTTCGTTGGCACATTTGTCATATCGCGACTAAAACAATGTTTCCCCAACCTCATCGTTATCACCTCCTCCCCATCTACTCTCATCTTTCCTCTTGTTTAGAGTTGTCAACTTTCACCTCTTTTTTCTTCATTGACTTATTCAAAAAAAATCTTTATAGTGCCTCTTCTACCCCTACTCCATCCTTATGGTATGGTGGCCTTTATTCTATTTACCTTGTACTAGCCTCCAATTGGAGATGGCTAGGACCACCATTCTATTGAAAATTCAATGGGGTGATGTTATGTACATATATGTTAATAATAAAGTAGAACCATTAAATATAATGGAATAATACATTAATAAAGATTAAACAATAAAGGTAATAATAGATATGTATGTTTCAAAGGTCATGTCTATTCAAATAGGTACCCCTTAGATTATATTTATATGTAGGTCCATCCCTTGTAAAGGTGTCAAATACATTTCAAGTACATTCTGTTGTAAATGATAACTACCATCTAGAAGTGGTAAAGGAGGTTTCTCCCTCGAAGTGGCTCATTCTCTTATTAAAACTTATTATGTTTAATTGAACCATAACATTTGGTATTAGAGAATATGGTCCTTGGTTTGGTTTCTTCAGATGAGTCATCATACCATTTTGCTCCAACTTTTTTTCTTTCAAGAATGGTCGGGTGAATTTTTTTTAGGGTAAATAAAGACAAATTGAAGTACAAGTGTACAAATTTCAAAACTGGAAGTGCAGTATTTGTGACATGGCAGTCTACACAACTTTTGCATCATGTATATATGTAATAATCTAGTTGAAACCTTGGGAAAGGATTCTAAAGGCTCATCCTCGATACAAGGAGATCATGAAGAGAGGGAATCAAACATGCCCATGTTTAAATAAAGGGTTAAAACCATAGAACCTACAATTGTAAAGAAATATGGCCTTGAAAAATAGAGGGAGGATCTTGAAAAAAAAGATTAAAAACCACTTTACGTTTCCTAGAGGAGAGTATAACAATAACAAGATAATTTATTTACACATACCTGATTATTCATTACATAAAACTCCATGTCATCATGGCTTCAACTCAGGACCAAGTAACTATTTCATTCCCAAGATTGATATGAGGAATATTGATTGTCATGATCCCATGACATGGATATGCCAAATTGAGCATTTCTTCAATCTAAATGAAGTGCCAACTTTACAAAAGGTAACTATTGCATCCTTGTCTTTAGAATTCGATTAACTTGTGTGGTACTAATGGCTATATCTGATCACAAAAAAGACATTATTGTCTATTTGTATGTTTTTATAGATGAATTGATAGAACAATATGGGGATATTAAGAGCAATACCTTCATTGCCCAACCGATAAATATCAATCAAAGAGGTCCAATTACAAAGTGCATTCGACATTTTAAAAACTTGTGTCCTAGAGTGAAGAATATTCTGGAGGATCATTTGTTGGATCTCTTTATGGACACTTTAAAATAGATAATTCAACATGACGCATGTCTATAGGGACCTAAATCATTGGAGAACAATTTCAATATGCAAATAAGAGTCCAAAGTAAAAGCATGACTATTAGAAGGGTTGCCACTAACTCCCATAGAGAGGGAAATGTTCCCACTCCTAACCCCACTCAACATACAATGTTGACACCTCGACAAATTGATGAAAGAATATCAAAGGGACTATGTTTCAATTGTGATAGAAACTGCAACAAGGGACATAAATGTAGTGAGAATAAACTATTCTACATAGATTGAGAGGAGGAGGAAGAAGATGAATTGGAATATATCAAGAACTACACGAGATTACTCCAACAATATATTGTCATTCTTTAGTTGGCATTAATGTTTCTCAAAATATCAACAAATAAGGATATATAAAATCAAGAAGGTAATAGTGTTGATTGATTCTAGTGGTAGTCATAACTTCATTAACTGCAAATTGGTCAAATTAATCGATTTCTTTTTATATGCAATGCCATAGTTCAAGTAATGATTGCATATGTAGGTATCGTAAATTTTCGAAGGAAGTTATATAGTATTAGTTTCACTATGGAGGATTAGATATCCCAATGATTGAAACCCAATGTAACACCCCGGTTTTGACCTCATTTGCATTAAATGTATATGATGTAAATATTGTATTTAATCATGGTGTGGAGCTAAAGGAAAAAACCCCACCATCGATTTAGTGTTTTATGTTTCGGCGATTAAAAATTGTTGCCGATGGTATTTTTGTGCTAAGCGGCACATTATAATTTTGGACATCACGTAAATATGCAATTTAATTAAAAACCCACAACCAGCTATGTCAATTCAACAAGAATGAGATGAGGGCATGATTTCCTAAGGATAGGTTGGGGGGGGGGGTATTCAAACCCTTGGGCCAATGGGGAAAAACCAGGTTTCAAAGGGAGAACCCATCAAACTGTCAACTACCTTTCTTGTCTTATTCACCCAATCATTTATTACTGCCAGAAGTTGGTTGAGTTGGTTATTGCATGGGATGAGCAAGGTATGCTAGTCCAAATTAGAATGGGAGAAGCCATCGGTTTTTAGGAAACACGATTTTGACTTATGGGGAAATTTATTGCCCCAAAATGCTACCCATTCCCTCATGCATGGAGGTGGTTGTCTTTCCCCATGTTTTTGGAGCTCCTGGCATTCTGCATTCATGTTTTTCATTCTCCTCACCATTTCTCTGATTCACGTGAGCTCTCTGAGGCAGCTAGAGATTCCTGTGTGTATCCATCCATGATTTTGGTGGTTTACCTCATCTTTCCCATGGATGGGAGGTCATTTTTGTAATTCCTAGGGATCGGGCTTCCTTCCTCGCATTTTCCTGCTGTTTTCCTCATTTTTCATGCCCAAGAAATTCGTCTTTGTGTTGTTGAGCAAAGAACCATCAAGGATTCACGATTTTGGGGTTCATAGTAGTTGCTTTAGCTCATAGAATTCCTAGGATAGTTTCTAAATTCGAATTGCTCACCCAGGGGCTGATTTCCCCATTTTACCAACTCGTTTTATTTCCAAAACCATTTTTCTTCAATTCCATAATTTTGCAATTGTTGTGTATGCCTCTGTTGTTTTGGTCTGAACTATTTTGGGAGTGGAAATTTTAATCTAGTGGGATAAGGAACCTCATAGACAGATCTAAGGGGCTAGTTTTCTTCTTTGCACACCCTAAATAACACTGGAAGGGAGGGCATGGCTTGAGGGACTATTTAGCAGAGAAGGGGATGCTTCCTTGTGTTGGGTGTGTAGATGTTCTAGAAGCAAGGATAAATTTGGTGCAGGTGTCCATAGGTCTGTGGTTGAGATCACTAGCTTAGCAGTCAACCTTTCTAGCTCCTTTGTAGCCTAATAAAACCAACTATGTTGGCTTGGCTGAGTTCTTGTTGTATCCTTGGCTATGTGTGAGTCTTCTAGTGTTCCCTTATTCCTTGTGGGAATCATGCCCAGCTCGTGGTGGCAGTGTTGCTGAGAGGTTGATGAGCACACTAGCCTATGGTTGGGTGGAATGTTGCAGCGACGTAGCTGGTTGCAGGACAAGCTTCTTCTAAGATAAGTATCTCTTGTCTATCTTATCTCTGCAACTGTATGTGCTTATTGATTAATATGAACATGTTAAATGTCGTGAATGAATGTATTTTGCTTTCGTTGTATATTAATGATGTATGCGTCTGTGTATGTTTAAGTTCAATGCATTTTATTTTATGTTTATGGGGCTAGTTTGCCTGGATTGATAGCAGCATGGGCGCATTCCCTATCGGGAAGATGGGAGGGGACGTGACACTGAAATTGGTGTTGTTGATATGGTCCCATGGATCTAATGGTTACATTCTTTGGGGTTAATTTCTTTTGATTTTATGGAAATATTCATGAGACTTCAAAAGGAAAGGAAATTGAACTCAAAGGTAACAGGGGAAACCATCTAAACTTATAAGCCATAATATCATGACAAAATTGCTAAAAAATGGACAACATGGTGTAGTTGGAAAATTATGCGCATTAGAGGTTCAAACATCTGAAACCTTTGTTCCCTTGGATCTCATAAGAGTTATTGGCAAGCAATCTAAGGTATTTGTAGATATGCCTAAATGACTTCTACTTGCTGAAGAGCATGATCATGTAAATTGCAAGTGGGGAATATTCTCCTATCATAAGACCATATAGATATCCCTATGCCCAAAACAGTGAGATTGTAATATACTTAAACCCAAAAATTCAAAGAAAACATAGAAAGACACAAAAGAGAATAGATAGAACTAGAAAAATATATCTTGTATGAAAGATATTCAAAATAGAGAGCTATATTTACTTGCCTCTTCAAGTGGGAAACCTTCAAGAGCAAGGTCTAAATAAAATAACAATTCTTTACCAAACATCTCATAGCTTACTAATCTATGTATACCTTCAATAAAAAAAATCCTAACTACATATGGTCCCGATGTTAATGAGGGTCAACCAACTAGGGGACTTTGTTCAATAAATATGGCCATTTTTCATTAAGCCACTTCCAACTAACTATTTAATAGGCCTTATGGTCTTGTGCATTGATAGAGTAGGGGAGTGAAGGTAGGAACTAACATGCCCTACCTCTTCAAAAACAACATTGTCCTCAAAGTTGGAGATGGGGAAACTGCTGCAAAATTACTAATGGTTCTTAAGAAGAATCTTCTATTGAGTATCCATAGTTTTCAATTAATCAAAACTTCACAAATACTGCAATGGTGTAGTTGATGTTGCGTGGTGTCGGAAATTGCTTTTGGTTGGAGCCAAATGGATATTTCTTCATCTAGTTATGGTAAAATAGTTTGAACTCGATAATTATGACCTTGAAACTTTGTAAAAAAATGAAGTGAAAATGCCAAGATGACCCATTTGAAAGGGACAAACCCTAGTTTTATTTTTTTTTCCTTTTTGTCCCAAGAAAGAGCTTTAATACCACTTGTAATATACTTAAACCTAAAAATTCAAAGAAAATATAGAAAAAACACAAAAGAGAATAGATAGAACTAGAAAAAGATATTCAAAATAGAGAGTTATGTTCACTTGCCTCTTCAAGGGGGAAACCTCCAAGAGCAAATATCCAAATATAAAACAATTCTTGACCATACATTACATAGCTTACTATTTCATGTATATATTAAATAATCAAATCCCTAAATACTTGTCATCTCGCTATTAATGAGGGTTAACTACATAGAGGCCTTTATTCAATAAAGAGGGCCCTTTTTCATTAAGTCACTACCCACTAACTATCTAATGGGCCTTATGGCCTTGTACATTGATAAAGTAGGGGTGATTATGGTAGTCCTTAACTGAGATTTAGGACATGGTACTAGAAATGTTAGACACAAGCATGATTCAACCCACCCAAAGTACTTTCTCTTAACCATTGTTGATGGTTTACAAAAAAGATTGTTCATGGCTTATGTGTCTCGATTATAGAGGTCTCCACAAAATCACCATTAAAAATATGTTTCTTATTCCATTGATTTATGAACTGTTAGATTAATTACATAGAGAAATTTTCTTTACTAAGTTGGATCTTCATTTAGGATATCATCATATTGGAATGAGGGAAGAAAACATTCACAAAACAACCTTTAGAACACATTAAAGTCATTATGATTTTTTGGTGATGCCATTTTCCCTTACTAATGCACCTTATATGTTTCCAAGCTTAATGAATTATATTTTCAATCCCTTCCTCGTTAAATTTATGTTACTAATTTTGCTAATATAAATCTACAAAAATTCTTAGGAAAAGCATGTGCAACGTGTTGCCATGAGCATTAAATTTTTGGAGGAGAAACTATTGCATGTAAAACATTCCAACACCCTTAGAATATTTGGGTCATATTGTAGTTATTGAAGGTGTCAAAGGAGAACATAATAAAATCAAGGCTATGATGGAATGACCAATTCCTAAAACCTTAAAGAAACTTTAAGGATTCTTAAGATTGATGGGATATTGTAGCAATTTTGTCAATAATTGTGGTCAAATAGACACTTTTCTAACATCATTATTATAAAAGGATGTTTTTTCTTGGACTCAAGAAGAAACCAAACTTCACAAGAAACTGAAGGATGATTTGTATAGAACTCCTATCCTAGCGACACTTGACTTCATAAAAACCTTTGTTGTGGAGTGTGATGACTTGAGGAATGGTATAGGCACAATTTTGATGCAAGAAGGAAGACCCATTCCCTTGGAATGCCACCAAATTAAAGGAAAAAACTTACAAAAAACCAATTTATAAGAAGAAAGTATTGGTCAAACTACATGCAGTTAAGCAATGGTGCCCTTACCTAATAGGAAGAATTTTCATGATAGTCTAAAGTACTTCTTAGAACAACGAGTATTTTCAGAAGGGAAACATAAATGGGTTAAAATGTTGCTATATTATTACTTTGAAATTACCTACAAGAAAGGGGAAAAAATGTGGTGATGGATGCACTTTCAAGGAAATAAAACATTAAAGGCTTGCTTTGTGTGCCCTTTCCCTTTTACAAGCAAATTGGGTGGAAGAAGCTAGGATAGAATAGAAAGAGGATCATAAAGAATGGAATCTCATTCAAAACTACAAGAAGATGCTAGTGCATCAAATAAATTTGAGTGGAATAATGATTCACTTTGGTATCAACCTTCGAGATCACCTATATTTATGTAAGAATTCCCAACTCAAACAGATGGTCCTTTTAGAATTGCACATTTTTCCTGTAGGATAAAATTCAAGGTTTCTAAAAATTTAGCACATTATCAAGAAGTATTTTTTATGGGAAGGTATTAAAAATAATGTTCAAATGTTTGTGGTAGAATTTTAGTTTGCTAAGAGAACAAAGGAGAGATAATCAAGACCCTGGGTCTTTTAGAACTATACCAAATCAGTGTTGGGAAGGGGTCTAAATGGATTTTATCACAAGTCTACCAAAGTTGGAAGGAGCGAATGTCATCATGGTGGTGGTGGATCAACTTCTAGAATATGCCATTTTTTTCTATAATTATCATCCTTTCAAAGCAAATACAATAGCCACAACATGGAAACTGTTCAGAATATACATGAAAACTCCAAGATAATTAAGTGTTAGAGATCCAATTATCACTAGTAATTTTAGGATTGAAATATTTTCTTATTTGGGTACTCAATTAGTTGATAGATCTCTTACCATCCTCAATTTGATGGGAAAACTAAGATCGTGAATAAATGTTTAGAAGGATATTTCACATTTAATAAGAATACACAATGGATCAAGTGGTTTCCTTGATTAGAACATTTGTACAACACTTCCTTCCATACCACATAAAAATATCGCCGTTTACGACACTTTATGTGTAACATCCTCCATCCATCACATCCTTGAGAGGGAACATTAGGGGTCAAGTATTGGAGAATTACATAGAGAACCAACAAGTTGTTGTCCAACTATTGATGGATAACTTGGCTATATCACAATATAGAATGAAACAACAAGCAAATCAACATTGCGATGAAAGCATATTTTAAGTGGGGGATTATGTAAACAAATGTTTTTTGTAAGGACATTAAATTATCACCCAAGTACTATGGTCCCTATAAGGCATTGTAAAGAATTGGAAGTATGACCTACAAATTGGACTTGTCTTCATCTTCACGTGTACTTCTAATATTTCATGTACTTTTCTTTAAGAAGTTAATCCTTAACAAGATCCTAATTTAGACTATTTTGCAAGATCTACGTAAAGAAGGAAAAAATCAAACTGGATCTAGAGATAATCATGGAATCAAGGATCAAGCACCAATGGAGCACTAATGAAATTGAGCAATCACTGACAATCTCATAAAAGTGGACAAACTTTCTAGTATAATATGCAAGCTAAGAAGATGAGTTATTCATACATAAGTATCCACAACTAATAAGCATGTGGGGAACACTCTTTTTTTTTTTTAAGGGTGAGACATGTTAATACCGAGGTCATGTCATATTACATACTAACAACTTTATCATGTTGAGAGGATGAATCATCTTAAAGAGAGTAGTATTGTTATTTACTTATATATTGATAATAAAGTTGAAGCAATAAATATAAAATACTAATATATCAATAAATAATAATGAGACCATAATAAACAAGTATAACTCAAAGGTTATGTATTTTTAAATATGTACCCCTTATATTATATCGATTTGCAAGTCCAATCATTTTAAAGGTGTCAATTATATTTGAAGTACAATCTCTTGTAAAAGGAGAATACCCCTCAAAGGGGTCAAGGAAGTCCTTAAGTCCAATCATTTTAAAGGTGTCAATTATATTTGAAGTACAATCTCTTGTAAAAGGAGAATACCCCTCAAAGGGGTCAAGGAAGTCCTTGAAGCGGCTCATTCTCTTATAATTTATTATTATTATATTAATTGGATCATAATGAGTGAAGTGAATATGAGATATGGTGGATTTGTCACTGGATACCTTAGAGGCTCTAAGTGGAAATGCCATCTTCCTTAATTAAGAATAAGTGATTGGATCGTGGAGAGCAAAGAAGAAGGCTCAAGGTTCTCCAAAAGGGAAGGTTCTCCACAAGGGATTGAGTAGAACTAGAGTTTGAAGAGGTAAATTTTCAAAATCTTTCATTAAGATATCACACATCCTCTATGGTTACATCATTAATCATAGGTACTCATCAATCATAGGTACTTTTAAAGTATATCTTCAAGTTACTTGTATTGATTATATTCATAGGAATTTGTATGTGATAACTGAATTTAGGATTGAAAATGTATCACACATGAAAATTATTATCTTACTAGGGAATTAAATGTCAATTCTTGGAAATGTTTCCCAAGAGATACACAATGGTCCCTCCCTTGATTTCCAACATTCCATGGCAGCAAGGAGGGGAATTATATCAATATACATTTCACTATTGTCCAAAGAAGTACACAAATAGCGCATGAAAATAAACATTAAACAATTTTACTTGACAAAAATATCTCCTATCACTTAAGACAAAAATCCCAACATATAATAGATTTGAAAATTACTTAATGACAAAATAGATTAATTATAGCCATAAATTTGGCCACTTAAAACTTCTATATGTGTCAAATCACTTAACAAAATTATTTAGCTACTTATGACAATTATGCATAACAAACAAATTTGGAAACTATTCATTCACCATAAGCTATAAGTTGAAAAAATTATATATATAAGTACACAAGGATTGGAAATCAAAGCACACTTCATATATACATAAGTATAGAGTTACAATTACACACCAACATCTTATAGCACAAGATTTCCCTTTTATCTTATCATAAGTTAGGATTCTCAAATTCTCCCCAAGCCCTAGCTAGGGAATCCACTATAAATAGCTATATATTATACCAAAGGCTCCATAACAATATAGCATCAACACCAACAAGTCCACGCTCTATCTTTTTCTCACACAAGCTCTCCAATAAAAGTTCTGCATGTCTTCTTTAGGGTTTGTTTGCCACATACCCCAATTATTGCTCACATAAGGACTCAACCCCTAGAACTACAAGTCTTCCATGGGAATTTCCTCTCACAAACCACAACACCTTCCTCCCTTGCATAAAGATAATTATACAGACTCAAGTAAAGTTATTCTTCAAGATACAAAAGAACTAATGAACCCTCACATTGTTAAGACAATATTAATGTAAATGTGATGAATGAAAATAAATACTTCCTCATCCCTTTGTTATAATAGGTAAGGAAGACCAAAAAAAGTAAAGTAGATAAGGTCCATAAACAACTATCTCAAGCAGCTTAACTAAGTACTAGTTAGACCCACATGTGTGAAGCACTGCAACTATTAGGTGAAACATATCAAGCTATAAATTAAGCATGCCCATTAAACAAGGGTTCCATGGTGAGGAATCCACAATACAATGTATAACACTCCTCTCCAAACGTCTCCAATGCTTCAACTCTACATATTAAGCCATACACTCCTTTGGGTCCATCAGACCTCCATGAGTGCTCATCAACCCAAGAATCCTCAAGTCAAACACAAACCTTCATGTAAGCAACTTAATGACCCCATGTTTCTTAAGGCTCAATACCCTCATTCTAAATTCCCCAACTCTCCTCCTCCAAATAGGTGACCAAGCCCTCCATGTGGGCCTCATGAAGAATGCTAATGCCGCACATGATATTGACTTCCCGAGGAGGTACTCCACATAAGCATTAAGTCAAGTCTGAGAAATATGAGTAAGTTATCTTCAATGTGTATGTCCACTAAGGTACAACCAATGGTAGGCATCACAACATCCACCCTACATCACATGAAGCACTCCTAAGAATAGTGTAAACATTTTTAGAGCAACCATAAAAGCTAACATTCTCTCTTTACAAGGACACAAACACCATTTTTCTCCTTCAACATCTTATCTAAACCTCTTGTTTACAAATCCAAATCCACTCTAGTCTCAATATTAAGAGATTTAGACACTTAGGAGTTAGTTAACTTGGCCAAATATTTCTTTAGGTAAAGTGTGTTTATTTAATTAACTTTTATAATTATCTAGTATGATGGTCATGAATATGTTCTTGACATATTTCATTTGATGGTTCATCTTCTTCTCGATACTAATGACATTGATATGTGGCCCTAATACCTAATTGGTCCATGATCTCTTTTTAAATAACATGGATGATAATTTGTTGATGATAGATTATGAGATATTTATATGTAAACTCTACATTTGACATTAATCATTAATGCCTCAAGTGGCCACATTGGTTGGGGTCATGGACTATTTACCTCTTTGATGGTTTTAACAAAATGATACATTGGTACATATAAATTTGTTATGTTTGTGTAAGTGGGTGACTTAAGGTATTTGGCTTATATGGACATACCCATGTTTATTGACATGGTATTAGAGCACTTATAAAGACCCACTCCCATTGTTGACTGAGTTGCCACTAAACCCATGTCATTGCATCCATAAAATGGCTTCTAGAATATGTCATTTATGAGTATTTATGGATCAAGAGAACTAATTCAATGCATCTAAAACATTATTTTTAGTTGAAAACCCTTTTTGTTTCACTTGAAAAGGTTTTTGTTTATCCGAAATACGAAAATTTATATTAGATCTAGAAGGATTTTCATACAGTGTTAATATGTCATTTCAATTCTTCTAATTATATTTATGGTTTGTTCCTTTTTCAGTCTACGGATCCTCTTTTCCCTACACCTTGTGCGGTCATGACAAACAAACAAAAAATAGAGAAGAAAGTTTTCTAGATTGGGTATTCTCTTTTCCTTGTTCCTTGTGCAATCTTGGAAAATAAAAATTATGGCAAAAGTTGCAATTTTTTTTATTTCACTTTTTTTTTCAAAAAATTGCTTTTTTTTTGTGTGCAATCACGTTGAAGTTCTTTGTAGGAAAAAAAGGTTTCAATGTAGGCACACATTTAGAGGAGACCATTAGTTAATTTTAAAAATAAATAAATAAGAGGTCCCCTTTCTCCTTTTTAACATTTGCTATGTTTTTGGTTTAAACTCACATGGTTAAAAAAGAGGTCTTGAGTTCAAGTCTCTATTGTTTTTTTTTAAAGTTACTTTTTGGGTGCCATTTTAATTTATAAAATAACTTTTTGTAAAATAATTCTCACTGTTTGGTATAAACTCACTTGGTTAAAAAAGAGGTATTGAGTTCAGTCTTTATTTATTGTTTTTTAGTTACTTTTTAGGTGCCATTATAATTTATAAAATAACTTTTTTTAAAATAATTCTCACTCATTTTATAAAGTGAGCTACTCACATTATAAAAGTATCTTATTGGTAAATGTGAGCTTACAGGACAAAAATAGATAAGGAGGGAATTTTTTTTCTCTTTACAACTCAACAACTTAATTGTTCACTAGTCACCATGTGGATCAATACCCACCCACCACATGGCACCTTGTTTATTTTTTATGCCTTTCTTTAAAATTGCATAATTTTAACATCCTGAGTCTGTTTGTCATGCCATCTTTTTAAACTACCAATTTTTTTGAGCTCTTTACATCTCAAGAATAATATTCTACCTTTGAATCCATCTTAACTACATATTTTCATGTGGATAGTCTAATTAGTCTCATGCTTACTAGTTCGAACTACTCCCATGGAAAACCCTATGTTGAATTTACTACGAAGTAGCAAACTTTATCGAGTTAGCTTTTGAACAAAAATTGTATTGGTTCAATTTTTTTTTTACAAAAACATGTAGCTATTGTATTATAAGAGGATATGAAAAAATTAGGCAACCAAAATATACAAAGAGGTTCAAAATTTAAACCAAATTTCTCTAATGAGTTGATCACTCATATAATGAACTTTGATAGGGATTCTAAATATCCAAAATAAGAAACTTTCTTATTAAACCTATAAACAATATTTTCTTATAAATTGCCCATGTAGCTAAACAACAGTGTAACCATATAAAGAAAAGACAATTTTAGGCAAACTAATGCCCAATATGGGCTTCTTCCATGAGGACATCTTCACGTTCTAGACCTTGATCACCAAGTAGATGCAGATGTTTAGTCATTTCTATTTCCTTTTGTTTCATTACTTCTTCCTTAACTGCTTTATCCTTTATTTAACCAGTAGAAACCAATGGGTGATCTACATTAGATTGAGAACCCAGATCAAAACTCATAATTATATAGTAGTGGATTTCAATATCAATTGCCAATTTTTATGATTTCATGCTATGCTATGCTCATGCGTCTTGGCCTCCATTTGCTCATGTTTTGTCTCTTGTTTCTGCATATGAAGACTTAAGTATTTGATGGCCTACTTCATGCCTTCAAGCTAGGCATTCATTACTCTCAAATTTTCTTTATGTCTACAATATTTTCATTTCCAGACATTTCAGGGCTAGTAGGATTGGCCATACTCACAACACAAATAGGGATGCCTAACCTACTATATTTCTTGATAGTAAAAAATACCTAAAACTGAACTAGATTTCAACAATAAAAACTCTTTGAATTAAACTACGAAAACTAAGAGGGAAGTTCACTATACCATAGAAGGAATAATCAATCAAAAAATGAGAAATCCTAGAACCAAAAATCCAAATAAACCAACTGGTCTACACAAAACTCCTTGACTCTATCAAAGTGAAAGGAAGAATTACCAATTTTGATCAAAACCCATAGGAAAGGAGAAGGTCTAGGATTGGACTATCAACAAACCCAAATATATGATCCAACCAACATGAAAATCCTTACCTTTGTCAAAGAAAAAATATCCTCAAGCTATCTCCATAAGAGAGTGAACATCTTGTTCTCAACTACAAAGTGAAACTAGAGTATATCTTTTGAAGGATTTATCCCACCACAATGAGAAAGACAAAGTAAATGTTCAATAAAGGATTGTATGCTATGAACCTTAGGACAAGAGTTGAGAGGATATGAGGCACATGGGAGTGTGAAGTCTCCCTCTTGTAGCATGAAATCACTAAGTCTCACAAGCTATTAATTATTCATGTGATGCCACTTGTGAAACATTATGTCCATCTCTTGTTGTGTATTAATTAAGGATCTTAATACTATGTTTAGGTGTGTCATAACATACGGTAGCAAAAAACTATTGAGGGGTCCCCACTTTTTGTGAGGACCCCCTAGTCCAGACATATCACAATGTTCACTTGTTAATCAATCATTTTGTTGTTAGATCATCTAATGTGAAACAACTTGACCTCCTCCATTTATTCAAGGTTACAAGTAATGCATTGCAGTATTACATTGAGCACAAAACATTATTTAAGGGTATTTTTCCTTATCTGGTTCATGACAAAAAGAGAGTCACCAAATATCATAGTGTTCCTTACCATATGAGCTTGAAAAATGATTATTCCTTAGAGAAAGGCATATGCTTCAACTTAGTTATTCATTGCAACACCTATCGCCCATGAGAGAATGAATTCAATATTTACCATGGCATCAAAAAGAACCCCCCAAACCTGCCATCTGTGTCCTTATTCAACCATTAAGGAAATCCAAATAAATATGACGAAGCACACGGATTATTCAAAATTCTGATCTCTAATGACCTACAATTTCAACTTCAAGGAATTGAGAAACTAATTGGGCTTGGTAAAAGATAGAAACCATGTTTGGCAACACAATGAGATCTAATCCCACCGACATGAATGTAATTGATTGCTTTAAATCCTAGTGATTTCTCTCACATTGAAGATTTTATATTTAAGTGTAGACACTTGGATTTTTACTTGAAGAGTGTAAGATCACAAAGAAGAATGAGCAACTTATATATGCTATTCTTTTTTTTTATAACATGAACGGTAATGATATAATTAAAACTCAGCAATGAGACTGCTGAAGAAAAAACACATTACAGCAAGCATCCTAGTCACCACTTCTTTCAATCGATGACCATCCGAGGAGCTAAGGAGGGATGTCACTACTTACGACCGAGTTAACAATAAGTTCATTTAGACCCGCAGCTATGGATTTATTGGCTGCAGTATCCACCAAGGCATTAAGACCCCTAAGAATATGAAAAAAATAAACCTTTCTGAGCAGTTTGGTCTTGGACCTAATTCTCCTTATCAGTCTTGTTGTCCTAACATTATCGCACCTTCTTCCCCCATTCATTTCCTGAATGATAACCCTGGAATCCCTGAAAACCATGACCTCATACACTCCTTTAACCAGCAGTTGCTTTAGGCCTTGCCATAGCCCGTAGGCCTCAGCCATATTATTAGTTTCACAACCAATATTCCAGCTGTATTCCACCTCGACTTTCCCGTATGGATTAATGATGACTCCACCTCCCCCGACCTTCCCTGGGTTCCCTTTGGAAGCCCCGTCAAAGAAGAGTTTAAAAATTTTCCTATCTTTTAGCCAATTTTCAAACCGAGAGTTATCCATCCTGATATCCCATTCTTCCAATTTCTTAGCATCAACAATATTTACAGCCAGGGGATTGAGACTTTGCATCCACTCTTTTTCTTTGTTCACCAGAGTTCCTTTGTTACTGGGGATCTTAGAGATACTGATAACCTCCCCGAGAAAAGATTGAATTTTAATGGCTGTCTTCCACGTAGGCCGAGTCTTTTCCTGAAAAATCCTTTAGTTTCTTTCATTCCATAAACACAAGTAGATTAATTTAGGGATTTTTAACCAGCAGGATCTCACACCACTTTTCTGGTTCAGCTCACCTTGATATAGGCTTTCCCATTTAAAAAAATAGTCTTGTATACTAACCGGCAGACTCACTACACCTCCCCAGCGATTCAGCACAACATTCCAAATTGAAATAGCATAAGGGCATTGTAAGAACAAGTGACTGATAGTTTCAACAGCCCCAACACATAAAGGACATCTAAATGGGCTAGCGAGCCCTCTCCTTTCCGGATTCTCGCATGTGAGTATTCTTCCATGCATGAGCGTCCAAATGAATAGATTGATCTTAGGCAACGAAGTGTTATTCTAGAGGTAATTCCAAAGTTGGGGATTAGCAGGGACATTATAATCTGCAGTAAATCGCTAGTAACCTTCGGACGTGGAGTATCTACCTAACTACTCTCCCCATCCACGTCGGTCCCTGCTGTTCTTGCTGATTGGAGCTATCCCAGCCAAGTGGACGAGTAACAGGGATTTCTCTGCATCTAGATCAACAGGACACGCAAATTCCAGCCAACCCAACGTTGAGGCTCTTCATTCTCCCACATGGAAATATCCCAGAGCGATTTCAGCCCTAGTGCGTCCATCCTTTGCTGCAGGCGAGGTAAATGAGGAGGAGTCTTTCCTAATACTTTGTCATGCCACAATTTGATAAGTTTCCCATTGCCTGGGACCCAATACAGATCAGCCATGAACTGAGGCAACGCCTTAACATAGAGTTTATGGATGGATGTTCCATTTTGAGTCACGTGGCCCTCTTCTAGGCAGCCGAGCCTCGATCCCCTGAAATACTTAGGTTTCAGCACAAGACTGGACCAGGAGGGCTTGGGGGCTAGCAGGTTCCAGAGCAGCTTGGCTCCCATCGCCAAATTTTGGATTCTGAGGTCTCTGATATGAAGGCCTCCCTCAGACCTCGATAATTTAATTGTTTTCCAGCTCACCAGTGCAAAATTTTTGCCTCTTCCAACACTGCCACCCTGCCAGAGAAATGACCTTATCAATCCTTCTATTTGATTTATGGTTTTGCCTGGAGCAAGAAGAAGAGAGCTCTGATAAATCAGATAGCTATTCAGGATAGCTTTGATTAAAACTACCTTCCCAGCCAAATTTAACCAAGTTGATCCCCATCCTTTCATTTTGTTTTTTATTTTCTCCACAATTGGGTTCCAGGCTGAGCTCTTGGCCTTGGTTTTGAAGATGGGTACCCCCAGGTAGATGAAGGACTCCCAGGTAGCAACCCCACCCATGTTGAGGCCATGAGAGATATACGACATTTCCCTAGGGTTGATATTCCATCCATAAATCTGGCTTTTCCTTAGATTGATTTGGCTTCCAGAAGCTAGACAGTAACAGTTCAGTTCAGTCTTGAATCGTCAGGCTATAATTTGACTGGATCCACCCAGCAAGATAGTATCATAGGCGAATTGCACATGGTTAATATCTTTGATGCCCCTAGCCATCTTGATGCCGGGAAGGTCCTGGTCGTGCCTGGCAGATTCTAGCTGAAAGCTTAGGATTGAAGCCTGGGTGGCATAAAGGAGGGGGGAGAGCGGGCAGCCTTGCCTCAGAACTCTCAAAGCTTGGAAGAAGGGAGCAGCTCTTCCATTGACAAGCAGGGCAATCCTCGGCTTGCTGATACAGGCCCTGACCCAAGAGATAAATTCAGGAGCGAATCCAAATTTCTGCATTACCTGGAAGAGAAAGGGATGGATGACTCTGTCGAAGGCATTGGCAAGATCAATTTTAACCATCATTCCTTTATCACCATTCTTCAGACAGGAGTGTATAGCCTCTTGGACTAAGATAATATTTTCCCAAAACTTCCTGCCTTTGACAAAGCCTCCTTGGTTCTCAGGGATCAGTCTCGGAAGGATATGTTTGAGTCTACTTGCCATTATCTTTGTGATGATTTTATAACCTATATTGCATAATGATATAGGCCGAAACTTGTCAAAGGATTTGGCCTCCTTCTCTTTGGGGATTAGAGCCAGGAAGGCAGAAATAGTGCTGCCTCCAATTTTACTGCATCTCTGAGATTTCCTGACCATCTTGGTTAAGTCATTCTTAATAATGTTCTAGCAGAGCTTAATGAAGGTAGCATTAAACCCATCGGGCCCCAGGGCTCTGTCGTCCTTCATGCCATCTACGGCCCTCTTGATCTCCTCCATCGTGATAATCTGATTGAGGGACTCGTTTTCACTATTTTTTATAACATTGGGGATCAGTCTCATGAGCTTGGCGTCGTCCAAGACAGGTTGGGCATTGAAGAGATCGCTGAAGTGCCTAGTCACTTCCTTCTTAATTTCATCGTGGCTGCTGATAATTCGGTCCTGAATGTGAATTTTCTGCACACAATTGATGTTTTTCCTGGATTCCACCTGCTTGTGGAAGTAACTCGAGTTCCTATCGCCATCAATCAACCAATTGCATCTAGTTTTTAATTTCCACCAATCTAATTCGAGTTTGCAGGCCTTGTGGAGATTCGTTTGCAGAGTAATCTCAGTTTGGATATCGGTAGTGTCCACAATTTTATCCTCCATGGCAACCTGGTGGGTCTTAAGCTCAAGAACAGCTTGAGTTTTTTTATCAGAGGGAGAAGGAATTGCCTTAGCCCACGATCTAAGGTTTTTTTTAAGTCTTCTGAGCTTCTCCTCCCAAACGTAGAAAGGTGACCTTGTGACCGGGAGGGACCACGATTCGGCAACAATCCTGAGGAATGCAGTTTGATTAGCCCATAGGGGATTAAATCTGAATGGAATAGGACCCCAATTCTTGTTATTAACCATCTCAAGAAGGATGGGCTTGTGGTCAGATACTCCAAATGGAAATATTTTGGAAGATAAATTCAGCCCCAGCAAGAGGAAGGAGTCCTAGACCAGGAACCGGTCAAGTCTGGCAGCAATATGCCCAGGCTTGATCCTCTTGTTATTCCAAGTATACTTTCTAGAAGAAGGCTTAATGTCCATGAGATCCCATTCCAGGATGATCTCACCTACGGTTTCTCTTATGGGATCCCAGACCAAAGATCCACCTCGTTTTTCCTCTTGACTTAGAATGACATTAAGATCACCCGCAATTATAATATTACCTTGCAGGTTACTCTTTTCCTCACGCAGGAGATTCCAGCAGGTATTTTTTTCAGCAATAGAGTTGGGAGCATAGATATTGAAAATGCTTACCAGGGAATTCAAGGCTTTTTTCCTCAGCTGGGTGAGGATCCAATGTGTGCCATACTTGATATCGACAACGTCAAAATTCTTATCATTCCACAGATTTCCAATGCCGCCAGAAGCCCCCCTTGAGCTAATTGCGGCTTTCCCCTTGTTTTTCCAAAAAATTTGACTTACCTGGAGAAATGCAGCTTCCTCCATCTTGGTCTCCTGGATCAGAAAGAAGTACGACTGATGTAAAGAAGTTAGATCTGACATAGCTTCTTCCTTGATTTTGCTTCTAAGACCTCTGCAGTTCCAGGAGAGGACCTTCATTACCTTTTGGAGAGTGTAGGCATCCCTTTCTGGGCATGCCCTTGCTGGCGGGTGTTCCTAGTAGATTTTAGAAGCTTTTCCAAGGTTAGTTGGGAGCCTTGCAGCTTATCCTTGTAGGTTTCTTGCTCCCTTACTTCTTTCCTGGATTTCCTTCCTTTTGTTTTAAACATTCTTGGAGTAGTTATTTCGATTTCCCCTCCTCCTCTTCCTCTTCTTCCGTTCCAGAGTCTTCCTCTGACTTCCCCAGGGTTTCTCCTGCCATGACCGGTGCCATTTCTTCATCTTGGTCCTTCATTTGTTGGGCTGACAAGTCTGCTTCAAACTCCTTATTACCTTCATTGCTAGATTTCTCTTCGATTTCATTGAGATCTTCCTTGACTTCCACCGTTGCTTTGGTCTTGGATACTTCTAGGGATCCTTCGAGAGTAGTGACCCTTGTTTCATTGGTCCCCTCACCCTTTTTGGGATCCCTTCCGGGTTGGTATTTGGACTTAGATCTGTTCACCTTTTTCCATCCTTTCGCCTTGTCATGCTGGGTCTCAGGATTTTTAGGACAGTTGCGGATGAAGTGCCCGTACTCGTGGCAACCTCTGCACTTGAAAGGTAGCTATTCATAGTCAAGTTTTTGGAAGTGGGACCAATTTCCCATGGTTAACTTTATAGCTTCAAGGAGGCCAGCTTCGAGGTCGACCTCAACGCAAATACGGGCACAGGCATATTGGTCTTTTGGACTAGCCATATCTATGTAGTTCCCCAGCGCAGTCCCTATGGCTTGGAGGGATTTAGGGTTCCAGTAGTGCATAGGAAGGTTAGGTAGCCTAACCCAGACAGGCATTGCTTTTGGGGTATCAGCTTTGGGATCAAAGTCTGGAGTCCACCTGTTAAGATAAAGACCTTGCGGCCCCATGAAGTAGGGCCCATTCCTGAATATTAACTCTTTATTGTCCTTGGATTCTAAGTCAAAAAGGAAATAACCTCATCCAACGGAGTATGAAGCAACATTATTGGTGATAAGGGGCCTCCAGTTTCTTTGGACCCAACTGTCCGTAGTTTTGGGCGAGGGCCAGAGCCCCGTGAATTGTCTGATCAGTGCTCAGTCTACCACAGAGAGAGCTACCCGTATGGTTTTTTCCGGAGGAAGGGCAACCTCCGGCACATCTTCAAGTCTTTTGACAAAATTTGGGGGAAAGCCTTTGCCGGATCTCCTATTGTGTGAGGAAATTAAGCGATCGAAATCATCCAGGCGTAGATCCGGGGATGGATCCCCGCCCATACCAGGCATCAGACTGCCCACCCAGTTAGCCCCTTAGCATTGGCCAGCACAGGCCAGCCTATGATCAGCACAGCCCAGCAAAGGCCTGGCAAGGAGCCCAAGCCCAACAATCTCATCCCACCTGCAGAGACCTCCAATGACCGGCTTGGGCCCAGCGAGAAGCAACACTCAGCCTACAAATGGATGCCAGATCGTAGAGATCGCCCTCTCAATCTCCCTGGAATCCTTATATATGCTATTCTTATTAAGCTTAGAAATGTCTATTTTGTTTTTGTATATACTTTTCACTCCATTATAGAATCACTCTTTGTCAAGGTTCCAATTATAAAATATATTTTTTTGAATCCTTTTGTCATTCTTTTATTATAGAGAAAGATAAAAAATCTAAAAAAGGCCCCAATAGCACAACATAAACAATATCTCTATCATATGAAGAAGCAAGATCCTCGAAATAACAAAAAAATAAAGGTTCCAAACTCTGTCAACTAGCTCCTACGCTGAACAATGATAAAAGAATTAAGTTGGAAGGAAATAAGACTAAGAGGCATTGTAATTTGTATGGACGAGATAGTCATCCCGAGTCTAGATGTTTTAAGAAGGTGTAATCCTTAGAAGCAACAATAAAGAAGAACAACATCAATCTTGATAATTTTTATTCTAACTCTTATGATCATCAATATGCACTTTTTGATTTTTATTTTTCCTTTAATGCGACATTTACTTCTTCTTCTAATGAATGGTTGATCTTGGAGCATCTTATCATATGGATAAGGATAAAACCATCTTCTTTTCTCCTGATGAATGTAATACCAAACATATAATTGTGGTGTTGATATATATATATATATATATAATTGTTGTAGGGTGTAGAACAAAACAATTAGGTGATGGCCATTTTAATGATGTATTATGTGTTCCAAGTCTTTCCAACAAAATTCTATCAATATATCAAATCATTTATTCAAGTGAAGATCATTATAAGTTTCACCTCACCAAGTCTTAATCAACGATTTATAGTATCTTAAGGATGTTGTAGAAACTAGAAGTTTTGATGATATCACAAGGTTATACAAATTTGACAACTTCCGGTCATCATCTCTTTTATCAATTTTATTGCTCATAACAATGACATAATAGAATTTGGCACGAGCTATCTAGTGATCTAAACTATTGTTGATTGCAACAATTATATAATCTAAGTATGGTGATTGGTCTTCCTCTTGTTTCTTGCAAAGGTGTTTGTTATGACTATGTCTTGCAAAACACCATTTGGACAATTTTGACAAATATGCCTCTAGCCATGCCTCAACCCCTTTGTAGCTTGTTCATAGTGATTTGTGTGGTCCACTTCTTTATTCTTCTTTATTTGGATTCAAGTTCTTCTTATATTTCATTAATGACTTCTCCAAATGTACTTAGGTTTATTTCTTAAAACTTAAGAGATAAGTTTTTAACATGTGTTTGGCCTAAAATTCCCTTGTATAAAAACAATCTCAACATCAACTTTATAATTTAAGAACAAATAACGAGGGTGAATATGTTAACAACAAATTTACATCATGTTCCATATACACCACAACAAAATGGTGTTGCTAAGAGAAAGAATTGCACAATAAAAGAATTGAGAAATTTTATGATACAATCTAAGGGTTTGAGACCTCTTTTTGTGGAAAAATCCATTTATTGTGCCAATTACATAATTAATCACACTTCCACAAATGTTTTAAAATATATAACACTAGAATAAGCATTTTGTAACATTAAGCCAAATATTAGCCACTTTCGTGCGTTAGGTAGTGAAGAGGGGGCTCACATTTCCGATGAGAAAAGGAAAACATTATAGCCTAAGAGCGATAAGTGATATTTTGTTTTTTATTTTGAAGTTTCAAAAGGTTATATACTTCTTCAATATCATTCAAATTAAATTATTATTAGGAGACATGTCAACAAAACTCCCAACCTATGTGCCTAATTTGGTGTTTGCTCCATCTTCACCTAGAGATCCCACCTTCGATGAATGTGGCATCTTCAATTCATAAATTTTCTTCTAGTTATCCTATTATTGTTCCTTCTTCTTAATATGATGATGGGGAGGATGAAAATCCACCTCCCCCTTCCCACTCTCCTCTAGTTTAGTCCTTTGAAAATGAACATGGTCCAACACCATATATAATTATATGGGTATATACAACAATATAAGTGAGTGGTGATCTTATCGATGATCCTTCATATCAAGATTGTGCATGTTTAGAATTATAATGAACCTTCTCTCTTTTGGGTCAAGTTTCAAATACTTAATCCAAAAACGTCTGCAGAATATTTTGGCCATCAAGATTGGGACATGGCAGTGAATGAAGAATATTATTTCTTAATGGAGAACAATACTTGTAATATTTTACCTCTTTTGAAAGGAATAAAACTTATCATATGTAAATGGGTGTCTAGAACTAAGTATGCATCAAAATGAAGTTTTGAAAGGAAAAAGGCCCAATCAGTTTCCAAAATATTTTCTCTGGTAGAAAGAATTGACTATTTCAAAACCTTTGTCTTTTCAGCAAAATAATTCCATCATCCTGTTCTATCTTTTACAACTTCAAATGAGTGGGAGGTCCATAACATGGATGCTAAATTCACCTTCTTGCATGGTGATTTGCAAGAAATTTTTTACATGGAACGATATCTTGACTATATTCAAAATGACTCTAGCCTTGTTTTCTACCTTAAAAATTTTCTCTATGGCCTTAAGCAAGTTCCTCGACCTTAGTATGTTAAACCACATAACTTTCTTCTTGACACCAACTTTTATAGATGTAATTCCAAGCCTAATTTTTATATAAAGAAAATGGTTAACCATCTCATAATACTTTTTCTTTATAACCTTATTTTCACTGGTAGTAACACAAAATTTTAATCCATGTGAAATCCATCCTTAAGAAGATATTTGAGATGACCATTTTAAGGAATTTGGATTATTTTCTTGGCCTCTACGTCTTGCAAACCATGGAATGATTCTCCCTTTCCCAGTACCAATGTGCATGTGAACTTCTTCTCCACTTTCACATGGAATATTGTAATAAAACCCCATATCCCCTTCATTCTAGAGTCAAACTTTCTACCACCTATACTACACTTGAAGTAGATGCCACTTTGTACCATACATTAGTTGGTATCCTTTTGTATTTGACTCATACCTAACCTGTTATTTCCTTTATTGTTGGCATTCTTGTTTGGTATATGAAAGTAATCCATGAGATCCATTGAAAAGTAGTGATGAGGATACTTTAATATATCTAGTGTATAATTTAATTCAATATATTAAAGTTCAAGGAGGACTCCTTTGTTTGTTGGTTTCATTGATTCTCATTAAGGTGTTGACCTCAATTATTGGAAGTCTATTGCAAGTTAGGTTTTTAATATTGGTTCTAGACATATCACTTTAGATTGTGAAAAACAACTTTCCCTTGATCTTTCTTTAATATAGCATAGTATTGAGTAATATTTAATGCAAGTCAAGATCCCTTTGGCTTCAAGAGATCCTTTCAAAGTTTAGATTTGTGCAGTATCATTCAATAACACTCTTATGTGATCCTTAGAGTGCATTCAAATCATCATATGTCTAGTTCAACGTCAACACAAAAACCACATTGAGATACAAATACAATTCATCATAAGGCTTCTTGAAGATTGCATTCTTGAAGTTACTATTATCATACAATGAACAATTGTAGACATTTTCATAAAACTCTTACAAAGCAATTTTTTCCAAACTTCAATCTATGTTAGGTGTTCAAGAAATTGTCATTAAGGGGGGATAGGGTCTAATGCCTCCTTCCTTCTCCTATTTTGTCACCTTTGTGAATCCTTTAATCATATTCCAAGTTGTTCTTGAGGGGGGGTGTTAGGATGTTTAGACACTCATGAGTTAGTCAAGTTCAACTTTGCCTAATGTTTATTTAGGTAAAGTGTGTTTCTTTAGTGTAATATTATAATTATGTAATCTTATGATGATAATTATGTTCTAGACATAGAGTGATATGATAGTTTATATTCTCCTCGATACTAATGACAATATATCCATGGTTTAACATCTAATTAGTCCATGATCTCTATTGCCCCAAGTGGTTGCATTGGCTGGAGTATGGACTATTTCCATCTTTGAGGGTTTTAACTATGTAATACACTAGCATAAATATCTTTCATATGTTTATGTAAGTGGTTTTCCTTAAGGTGTTTGACTTATATAAATATACCCTATTTATTAAACACAAAATCAATCACTGACACATCAAAAGGAACTTCCACCCAAACATCATTCTCCTCCATCAAGGCATCACACCTCACTTTCTCAAAACAACTTGAAGGATCACAAATTTAAGTAACTAATGAAACATAATTAGCATATCCCCTAGGTGGTATATTCATCCTCATTGAATACCTAAGCATTAATATATGTTCTTGTACATTGTGTAATGTATAAGTAAGCCATATTAGCTTTTTGCAGGATGAAGTGGAGGGTAACAACACATCCTTCCTTAGGATATCTTCATCCACAATTGGATATAACTCTTCTCTTACCTCTAAATTAGATTATGGAAGAATAACATCCTCTCTCCCTTTAATCATTAAAGGGTATAGTTATGATCTAGAGGGATACTCATCTCATTAAACTTCACATGTCGAATAACCACAATATTTCCTTAGCTTTGATGGTAAATTGCGTAATATTCATTAGAGAGAATTTGAGGTCAAAATGGGCCTCAAAATGACCAAAATGTACTATAAAAAGCAACCAATTACATTCTAGTAGGTGACATCATCCCCCATGGTTGAGGTGGCATTGCATGAGTTAAGAATGCTTATTTGTTACATTTTCTATGGTGGATGAAAACGCATAGTTAACCAAGGTAGTGGTACAAGTATTTTTAAGTCATAAAGTGAAGTACTCACAATAAAAGTCATTTCACACTTTCTCATACAATAATATTATTGTTATTTTCAAGTAAAGTAATCACAAT
>LPNX011153069.1:29900-76650 GCA_001517045.1 Pseudotsuga menziesii | reverse complement strand
AGGAGGTGAGTTGTCATATATACCTACCCCATAAAACCCCTAACTCATAATATTTTAATATATCTTATATTTTTGTAGTACATCTCATAGGAGGCCCATTTTTGAACTCAAATTCTCTCTAATGAAAGTTTTATTGTATCCAACAAAACAAGATATTATCATAACATCTTAAACCTCCCATCTACTAGGGGCGTGACCACCTATAGAAATCAAGGAACATATACATGGACCATCAACAACCCACCATATTCCAACATCCCTCATATCAAATTTATCAACCAAAATCTTCATACACCACATCATGAGTTGTGCAAGACTTCCTGCAAAGATAATCACATCTTCATACAAGATGAAGGTAAGTGGATCAAATCTATCAAAAAAACAAATAAGATTATACACAAGTCAACTTTGCATTAATCTTGGAATAAAAATATCATGGTACAATTAATAACCCACATAGGGCTATGTTGGAGGAGCTAGTTGGCTTAGCTGACTAGACTCATTAGTCGACTAATTGTAGGTTAGGTTGACCTCATAGGTCGTGTCAGTTGGTTGAACCGACAGTTAGTTACTGTAACTATCTTGTAAATGTATATATAGGTTTTTTGAGCCAGATAGATACTAGGTTCTGTTTATTGTATGAACCCACATGTGTATTGAGTAATATAATCTGTTATTGTATCTACCATTCTTGTCTCTTGCATCTGTTATGTTTATATGATTATTTATGTGTATTACTGGTAACCTTGCAATCTGATTGATTGAAACATTGGTTCCATTACCGATAGTACATATATGGATGAAATGACCATGACTAGATGATTTCAAAGCAAGAGATTAAGAACTGGTGGAAGCATAAAAATGCGAACTATTTGCAGAATTATGCCAGGAGAATTTCTTCTCTGAGACACATGAGAAGTTTGTCGAGTCCATACCTTAGTCTTTAAAGAAGATATTGGATGAATCAACTGGAAGAAACTAAAGACAAAGAGTTACTCCAAAAATTGACAAGAGGAGGACATACAAATTTTTCAGAGTGGTTTGAAAGAATCATAGACGAGTTTTGTTAAGAATGTGATGTTGAAGAAATGGTCTCTGTTGAAAGCATCTAAGAGAGGTTCTATAAGGACTTCACCAAACAATTTCTTTGTTCAGTATCGACTCTTTTGTTCAAGTTCCTAATCGACAGGGGCGCATGCCATATTGTCGAACCTTATCCGTTATTAATAGAACCGCCATCTAACACCAACTGGGTGACAAAACAAAAAGCGTGGAAAAAATTTGTCGAAGAAAGGGAGTGGGAGTACTTTCTAAGAAAATAAACAGTTCCACCCGGGCTTACTAAAGCATCCAGGTCGGCTATGGGGGGGTAGTTGGTCATGTTTTGGAGTAGAGTAGAGGAATTCTAGTCGACTTGTGAAGGCTCTACTGCCACCAATGAAAAGTCGAGAAAAAAAGTAGATAACACGAGCAGTAATTCTCAAAGGCACTCTGGATATACAGAAAATAGAATGAGAAAAGAGGAGGAAAAGAAGGGAAGATATTAGAGAGAAGGATGCTATGCTCCATAGGAGAATGACAACCAGAGTGACAGAGAAAGAAGAGAATCCTCCAGATTCGGGTCATGACCGACAAGAAGGAGGCATTGATGAGGGAGTATCACCAATGGAAGAATATTTGTGTATAGAGTGTATTGAATCTCTCCAGATTTATATACCCCAAAGCATTATACCTCATTCTCTGATAAATTCTAACCTGAATTCCTGAGTCCAAGATATTGTTCAAGAATAGTTGGGACTAAGAGCTTGCGAGTTAGGTGTATGGATTTGATTAGACGCCGAAGGAAACAATGTCGACCTTCTGGTAATTCAGTGACCGCAGGAAGGTAATTGGGTCACCTTTCAACCCATTTCATCCAACTGAAGTATTCATCTACTCTACCCAGAACATGAAGGATCACCCCCCAACCAAACACAACTTTAGATAAAACAACAGATCAGTTAGATCCGAGGGAGAGAATACCCTGGTCGCAGCAGTCTACTTGGGTGTCGACAGAAAGAGTCGACAAAAATCAACTACTTGTCAGAAACGAACCGACAACTACAAACAAAACCTCCGAAGGAAACAAGAGTTTCGTCAAAAAAATCTGTGCACAATACAAGTTACAGGAAGTAACCCACCATTGCCACCAACACCCCCTCCACCACCGCCTGGAGGAGACACTGATGTCAGAGACATGGCACACGTCTTCGCACACATCCCCCTCTACGAGGGATATGAAGATCCCATATGACATTGGTTCATCTGCGGGTTGACCTAGGAAGTGAACCCTATTACAAATGAGGATCGATAGATGGCACAATTCATCGTTGCTCTGCGAAAGCGGGCACTTACATGGTATATGACATATACTGAAAAACACTATGAATGCTAAAAAGGCAAAAATTAAACAACAATTTCAATCATTCTTCAAGACTCCAGATGCGAAGAATATGGTAGCAAAAGAAATTAAAGACTACAGTCCAGAAACCGAAAGAAACAGTTCAGGAGTATGACAAAATACTTAAATACCTACTCATCTAGCTAGACTATAACATAGACGAGCAATTAATATGACAAAATACTTAAATACCTACTCATCTAGCTAGACTATAACATAGACGAGCAATTAATAATCCAATGGTTTGTTGCAGGAATTCTACAAAATATCCGGATGCACATTAGATTGGACAAATTTAATACCTATGAATATGCACTTACAAAGGCGTTGCAAGTAGAAATGGATGAGGACTATCCGATGCACCCTATTGATAGCTGTATCAAGGAACAATTGGAGATAATGAAAAAATTGCTACAGGATCTAAACCTCAAGGGCCAAGACGTCTGGTGTGCAAAATGATCAATGACTAGGCACACTAAAGATAATTTTTGACAAGAAGTTAATCGACATGCTGTGCGCTTCGTTCAGTCCAAATTATTTTGTGACATCTTCCAGGATCATGGTCTACACGCGAAAAAAGATTTTCCTTACAATATGAAGAATGAAAAATATTCCTGGTGCACAATATGCGAGGTCAAAAGCCACGCAACAACAGACTATCACCTAAAGTTGAAGAATCGACAAAACTACCATGTGGTCTATCAAACAAACGTTGTTGCGCAGAATAATAACGATAATAATATAAGGAATAACAACGACCAGAACGAATAGAGAAATCAAAGATACGAAGGCTGAAGGTATGAGCCCTAGTATGATAATAATTCCAGTGGGGGATATGCAGGTCGAGGCTGATTCCTTGGGAATCGGGAAAATAGACCACGACGACCGATCCAGTGCTATACGTGCTTGACCGAAGGACATCTACATGCTGGGCGTCCATACAAGGATCGAACCAACCTCAAGTTTTGTACCAGTTGTGGTGTTGGAGATCACTTTTTAGAGGATTTCCCCACCATGCTAGACAAAATTAATAAAAAGAAGAATGTTAATGTCTTGTTGAGTGTCCAAAAATGTGATGTTATTCGCACAAAGAATTTATAAATAGTCTCTAGACAATGTACTAAAATTGGCAATGACAATCCTAGAATAAGCAAGATAAAGAATAAATATGACTATCCTAATCCCGTCATACAAAAGAAATTATATAACGATGCATCCAACATTTTTCAATAATTAGTTACAGAGGAAGCAAATGATGATACTCGACAAAAGATATCTCGAGAATTAATTAATCTAATACACAATGATAATTTTGTTGCACAATTTATTGATTTACTACACAATATCAAAAACAAATCTGGCTTGGACAAACAAGCTAAAAGCATTTGCATCTTAAACCAAAAATATAAAAGTGATACTGACCCATTTGTCGACTTAGAAATCGAAGGATACCATGTTCGACAAGTTGTTGTCGACTTCGGATCTCAGGTAAACATTATGAAAAGAGCTACATGGGAACAATTAGGAAGACCTCGACTCAGTGAATCATGAATATATTTAAAACTATCCAACCAAGGACTCATTAAACCTATTGGGGTATTGAGAAATGTCGACACAACTATAAAGGGTATCACCACAAAAGTCGACTTCGAAATTATTAACCCTAAGGAAGGATCCAACTCCTTTCCAGCACTAGTAAGTCAACCATGGGGCAGAAAGATGAAAGAATCCATCTCATTAGATAAAGAACGAATAAAAATTAAGTGAAATGGACAAAAAGTGATTGTGCATATTCATCCTTCACAAGGTGAACCTTGGACAGAGCTAATAAACGAAGAAGTCGATGTCCTACAACTATATCAAATACAAAACAATGAAGATTGTGTTGAACCAAATATAGATGGAGAACTTCATTTGGGAAACCTAGACTTGGTTGGTTATAACTCATATGTGAAATTATACTACTAGGAAATGGAAAACTACGAACTACAAGCAAGGGAGTGCTGGACCATTCAGTCCATTCCGAAAAAACAGACACGTCAATGTTTTTGTGTCCATAATACCAAAAATATTCGAAAGATAAGTTAGGGAATACCCTTCCTTAGCAACAATCAAAACAGAAAACATACCGTCACTTCGATATAAAGAGAGGGAATCACCAGTCCTTCATATTCAACAAGTATCCAAAAACATAGGTGAACATGAACGACTTCAAAGCCTTGTTGAAACATTTATGGGTCAAGTTGCTCGATGGTGGGATACTCATCAATCGAGACTACAATCATGGTCAATGGCTTCAACGTACTTTGTCAAAAGATTTGGATGGAAGAATATAACAAATCAGGCACGAATACCAGTCTTTACACAAGTTCAGGACCCTGAAAAATAGGTAAATACATGTGAAAAAGAGTGGGAAAGACTTAGATATAAAGATGAACGACTATGGCTACACCTATTTCCATCAACATTAGACGATCTACCAAATAAGTGGTACAAGATGGAGGAAGCACGAGGTGAAACGTTCTTATGGAACAAACTTAAAGAAAATTTCCTCAAAGACTTCAAGTTTATACTGGAAGATGACCAACTAGTCGAATCTAAAACACATATAAAAACATTCCTAAAATCGACTATTAATAACAGTTCGACAGAAACCCACAAAAAACCGAAAGCATCATGTCATAATATTCGGTCAAATAAAATACCACAGTTGTCAAGACTTCGACTAGACACCGAGCATAGAAGTGGAAAAATATTTCAATGGATATCTGACCATATGGAAACGACGAAACCAATTAGAACAATATTCAAGGTCGAATAAAACGAAAAAGAAGAACCTTAAAGGATGACAACAGAAGACTTTCCAGCATCATTTTCACAATTCAAGGAAGGAAGTTGACAAATTAACAAAATATAGGCGCCAAAATGGATGGACGCAAAGGTTAAACAAAAGAATTCGACATCTCTAATGATGATAGACCAAAAATGGAAAGAATTGGAGATTACTGGAATGAGCAGCATACGATAGAAATAGTTAACCTACTAAAATAATTTTAGGATGTCTTCGCATGAGATTATAAATACCTTTAAGGTTTAGTTCAAGAAATAGGCGAAATGAAGATTGATATTAAACCTGATGCAAGACCCGTAAATAAATGGCCTTACAAACTTTCTCATAAATATAAAGAGATAGTTAAAAAAGAGATCGACAATATGTTAGTGGCCAGAATTATCTACCTTATCGACCAATCGGAATGGGAAATCCCAATGGTCATACAACCAAAGAAGCATGACTTGACAAGATTGAGAATCTATGTAGATTTCCGCGAGCTAAACAAAGTCACTCTGACGGACCCATTTTCGACTCCTTTTGCAAATGAAATTCTCAATGAAGTTGCAGGACATGAATGCTACTTGTTTATAGATGGATTTTCAGGTGACAATCAAGTACTGATTACCAAGGAGGATCAAAAGAAAACAACATTCGTATGTGAATTTGGCTCATTTGCTTACAAATTCATGTTTTTTGGTATAAAAAATGCAACAACTATATTCTCAATAATAGTGGTTAAAGCATTCCAGGAATACATCTACAAAACAATGGCTATGTATTTGGACGACTAGACAATCTACTCCATGTTAAAAGATCACTGAAAATGGTTAAGGTTAATGTTAGAGAGATGCCGACAAATTCAGCTATCACTTAATATAAATAAATGTATTTTTGTAACCCCTATAGGAATTCTACTAGGGCACATCGTATGCAAAGAGGGTATCGAGGTCGATTGCATAAAAATAAAAAAATGATTCTCGACTTGAAACCTCCAGTTAACCCAAAACAAGTCAAAGTTTTATTGGGGCATATAGGCTACTACAGGAAATTTATTCGTCATTACTCAGACATGACATATCCTTTAGAAGAGTTACTAAAAGAAAATCAGGAATATGAATGGACTAAAGAATGTGATGCATCATTCAACACTTTAAAGAAAAAACAAGTCGAAGCACCTATTCTCTGATTCCCAAATTGGTCAGTAAAATTTCATGTACACATCGACGCATCCAACATAGCAATCGGTGCAATATTGACACAACTAGGAGAGGATGGAATGGATTATCCAATTGTATACAGTAGCAAGAAATTAAACAAAGCCGAACATAATTACTCCATGACAGAAAGAGAAGCACTAGGAATGGTCTTCTCACTTCAAAAGTATCGACACTATTTGCCAGCTAACCCTTTTGTGCTTTACACCGATCACCAAGCATTAAAATATTTAGTAAATAAGCCTTTACATCATGGAAGAATCTATCGTTGGTTACTGTTATTTCAAGAATTTGATTTTGAGGTTGTAGTTTGACCAGAAAAGTTAAATGTCGCACCTGACCACTTGTCAAGAATCGACATGGAGGAGGACCCGATAGGAGTCGAAGATGACCTACCAAATGCACATCTGTTTAGAGTAGAAGTTGTACCTTCTGAACTAGAAGAAATAACACAATTCTTAGAAAATGGACAAGCACCACAAGGAATGAGCAATAAAAGAAGAAAATTTTAGCAATGAAAGCTGCACCTTATAGCATAATAAACGGGTTCCTCTATAATATTGGCTTAGATGAGGTACTCTGTCGATGCGTTCTGGAGCATGAAAGAGAAAGCATAATGCATGAAGCACACTATGGCCCGAATGGAGGATATTTCCAGTCTGACTCGACTGCTAAGAAAATCTAACAGTCGGGATTATGGTGGCCGGCATTATACCGTGATTGTAAAAAATTTGTCAGTAAATGTGACCGTTGTCAACGATTAGGTTTACCCCTACCAAGCACTGAGATGCCCTTAATATTGGTAAACCCAAGTTTAACATTCAAAATTTGGGTGATCGACTTGATAGGACCATTTCCAATACCCGCTAGAAGGACATGAGTGCTCTATTATAACAACATTTAAATACGTTACTAATTCGGCATAAGAAGAACCTGTCGAGACCCGCTCTAGTGACAAAAAATTTATATACGAAAATATTATTACCAGATTCGGTTTTCCACTAACCTTGATCAACGATCATGGGTCACACCTTATTAACAAAACAATTGCAGCTTTAATAGACCAGTTCAAAATTTAACATAGAAGGAGCACAGCTTACCATCCTCAATCCAATGGTGCAATTGAAGCATTTAACAAAACTCTGACAAGAGGCCTAACCAGAATATGCAATATAGACAAAGATGATTGGGATGTGTGTTGTCCTATGGGCATACAGAACAACATACAAACGGTCAACAGATCAGACACTGTTCTGACTTGTTTATGGCCAAGAAGAAATCATCCCTCTACACTTTCGACAACAAACACCAATAATTGTCGACATATTACATATTAATGTCGAAGAGGTTAAGAAAGAATGATTAATACAACTAGTTAAGATAGAGGAACACCGAATGATTGCAATACAACACCAAGAGATAAAAAAACAACAACATAAATCGAGGCATGACCGAAACAATAAAAATAAAAAATTATCGATTGGAGACCTTGCGCTGTTGTAGTGTCAGTCGACTAAAAGGGAAATTGAAAAAACTGCATACAGAGTGGATGGGACCTTATATTGTCAAAGAAATCAATGCCAACACACCAGTCTTCCTGAGAACGTTACAAGGCAAGGTATTTCAGAAACTTGTTAATGGTGCTCGACTAAAGCAGTATGAAAACTGAAAAATATATAAAAAAATGGTTTCATAACTGTTAACGAAAATTGAAAAAAATCTATAAAAACCATAAAAACCTAAAAATCAACAAAGGAAACAATACAACAAAATCAAAATGATAGGAACTTGGATAAAATCTCAGGAAGGAAGTACTAGAATACCATTCGGAAGAAGTAGCCACCGACAACATAACCATCGACACGACGAATACCACCTGTTTCACTGACATTTTCACAACCATGATGCATATCAACAAAAAGAAGGCCCAATGGTCCAATCAAGTCATCATGATCATCGACAAAAAGAGCTCCGAAACCAACGCGCATTAAAAGAACACCCGACATAACATCCTTCATAGTCAAATCCGCCATTAATATCTTCATCGACCAGATCATCGCTCGCTCCACCTATAAATACCACACCGATGAAGACCACCCATCACTCCACAAGGAGCTAGAAAGCCATAAATATCAGACTCCCGAGACCAAGACCTGTGAAAGAACCATAGCATTTTACCGACAAAATGGCATCTAAAAAGACAAGATTTGCAACCAGCAAAATGAAAGAGTTAGAAATCGCTACAACCCCGCTAGTACAAAAGCTGGAGAACATTCACAAAGCGAAAGTCCTAGAATCATCATGGTCAATATTATGAAAAGAAATCAAACAATGGTCATACAAAGACAACAAAATGACGCCGAAAGCTCAAAAAGTGAGTGTCAGCACCATTCTAAGCTACATGAATGTGCCTTTCATGGCAAGGTTTGGGGGAACGAAGGAGATTATAGAAAAATTCATTGTTAGCAGGTACCATAAGGGAAAATTCTATTTCAACATACCTATAGACATGTCCAAGGACATCATCTACAGACTTACAGGACTATCAAACAAAGGTGAACCAGTTCTCATAGGATCAAATCCAGGACTGATCGAAAAGCTAACAGGCACCCCAGCAGGAAAGAATTCTAGAGGACTGGTAATCAGCTAGATTCAGTACACTACAACCAATATAGTAGCAAAGATTGTCTTTGTAGGCCTAACAACTACAGGGAGCGGATATGATTTAAAGCTTGACATGTTGGAAGCCATCGATAATTTAGAAAAAATAGTAAAAACTTACCGATGGGCACAATATCTAGCAAATCTTATAAATAAAATTTATGGAAAGTGTCAAGAGGAAGGCACACCAATCTAATTCCCATCTTTAATCATATGGATCACAATGTACTACATACGACCTATCGGAGATCCACAATTCGATGAGCCGACAATATTCGGTATGTGGAATTTCAAACCATTTTCAATGGCTGGGAATCCTCAGGAACTAGAAGTGGCCAAGGTCTTGCTAGACACTTCCAAAACTTAAAAATCAAAACGGCTAGATGGAGGGTATCGTAGAATATCTGAAGAAGTTTTCTGCCGTCAGCACATATCCAATTAGAGTTGAACCACACTACAATCTGATTCATGCAGGGAGCCACGAGAAAGGCTGAGCCTCTCAATTTTTATCCATCATTCAAGGACATCTTTGCAGAATTAGCCCAACAATCTAACACCAAGATAACCATATTGACAATTGGAAATAATATTAATCAGCCGATTATCGAGCCTTTGACTGACCAAGAAAAAGAGGAGGATTATGAAGTACATCTTCATATTAGCACTCTTATCCTAGAGGACACCCCAACAGAGGAGGTAAACACCCTTCAAGTAGCTGTAGTACCACCGACGCAACAACAACTTGAACCGACATAATAGGACGAGGAGGAAAAACAAACAGATGAGGAGATTCAGTCCTAGAACTTATCGTCGGAGTACGCTATGACAAAAGAAAACATTCGTCAACTAGCTGTCGAAATATCTAAAGCCTGATAGAAGAAAAGGATTTTGGTTAAAGGGAAGGGAAAACGCAGACTTATTCTTTTATAAGAATCTGATGATGAAGATGAGCTACACACTAAGGCTGCGGAAATCCTAGAGGATGTTGCCAAAAGTAAGGTACCAGTTGAAGAACAATTTAAATTTTTTATGACAACAGACACAAAGCATCTGAGAACAAAGAAGGTAAAAATTGTTACTCCTATTGAGGTCGAGTCTGTTGATTTAATCGCCACTCCACCACATCCATCCCCAACCCAGATAGACCAAGAAGGATTACCAACTCCAACATCTGTTACGCCAACAAACCCATACTATCAAGCACTACCTGAAAGCCTTCGAACAAAAGTTGATAAAGATGTCGGCCTACAATAGTTTAAAAACCGACTTCCAAACCTTTTTCACATTGTTATGCAACTGACTATAACAAATCCAGTTGTCGATTCACGCACCCCACAACGAAATCTCACCATCCCCCAATTTCCTGACCAACCACAAAGTTTTGTACCAAAACCACAGATTGTGGGAGTCATCAAATCCACATTTCAAAGAAACCTCGACAAAACCTCTGAAATTGTGGTAGCACAAATCTCATCATTCATACCATCCATTGAAAATCCCTTACTTACGATTAATGAAGAAGATGAAAAAACCATCTCAGATAAATTTGTTGAAAATGACCAAGTCGAAGTATTAGCACTAAATCAAGAAATGGTCGACCATATAGAATCTGTCAAGCCCAACGAACCTGTCAAATCACCACAAGTGGTAGAAAACTCTCTACCAACAGATTCTATTCCAAACCCTCCATCGACTTCAGAACGACTACCCTCGCCTACACTACCTTTAGCCACGCTTCCCTCCACACCACCTTCAATTACACCACCATCTACTACCCCCTCCCTAAAACACAGTTAATAAACCTCGACATACTAAGCAGTACCACAAAACAACTGCAAACAGTTACATCGCCAATAGAAGCAGCTGAAACATAGAATAGAGAGAAAGAGCAACGAAGAAGAAAATAAAGAAAAGAGAGAAAGAAAAAAGAGAAGGAACAACAAAAGAAAATACATTTGAAACAACAACAATACCATCAGTCATCCACCTGGCTCAGTTAGGATCGACCACATTAGTCGACACATAAAAAATCAGAGAAGAAGAGCTAGACCGACTAGTGGAGGCTCTAAATAAAGAATCAAGACTAAGAAAAGAAAGAAGAAAGGAACAAATTGAAAAATTCAAGACAGAAAAAACATAATTTCTAACAAGATGCAGGGATTTGACATGACAAGTCATTCCAGTACCAGAAGGAGTCGATATTGGCAGACCGTTGGAACAAGCATACCAACTGTTTGAAAGTGTTGTGTTGAGCTTCTAGGCACAATTACAGGAAAAGAAGGAAGAATAGGTGGAACATACCTCTGTATTATTAAGAAGTCAATATACAACATTTTCAGAAGCTCATAAAGTATTGAAAGAACATTTTGAAGAATCTATTGTCACAGAAGAAGTCCTGAGAATTTGGTTCACCTATCATGGCCAAGTATTCCAACAGGTGTGGGATATGCGTGAGCTCATTAAGTCACTACAAATACAGTGAGGAAACACAGAAGTAACAGACAAGAAAATTCAAGATCAACTTTTATTAGAAACATCAAAATTGGAAAAAAGAGAGAAACAAGAACACCAATGGATAATCCAAGCCAACCCCAACCTGAGCAAGATTCGTCTGCATATGAAAAGAATACTGCACACTACTGAGGAGAGAGCACAACTTCTAGGCCCCGACATGAGCAACATTGTGGAATTTACGACACAATAGAAGATGTCGAACTTGTCGAGCCTCACAACCCTTACCATAGATATCCCAAAGGTACTCCGCACTTGGGAAGAGTTCCAACATCAATTAGCAGTTAAAACAGAAGTAATTGTGGAATTTTGCATACAAAAGCAACCATCAATTCGACAACACAGTCCATGACAAAGAAATTTTAGAAATTACTTGAGACAAAAAAATTTCCACCTCCCATGTTTCTTCGAGATGAAGAAATATTTTGTTCCTGGGGGAGATGTTGGAGGAGCTAGTTGGCTCAGCTAACTAGACTCATCAGTCGACTAATTGTATATTAGGTCGATCTCATAGGTTGTGTCGGTTGGTTGAACTAATAGGTAGTTATTCTAACTGTCTTGTAAATGTATATATAGGCTATTGAGGCAGATAAATACTCGGTCTGGTTTATTGTATGAACCCACATGTGTATTGAGTAATATAATCTGTTATTCTGTGTACCATTCTTGTCTCTTGCATATTTTATGTTTATATGATTCTTTATGTGTATTACTGGTAACCTTGCAATCTGATTGATTACAACAGGATACCAATAAATTGTAAACATGGATATCTCACCCATACACCTCAAAATCTTCAACAATTCAAGCAAAACATTCAACAAGGTTAAGTGCATAATTATAAAAGAATAGTTTGGTAACTAGAGAAATAATCTTATCGAGGTAAACTCCCTCTTTCTAAGAGAACTCAACAACATTGTAATGATACTATTCAACACTCCCATCAATTGAAAACTTGGAATTGATCACTGACTCCATAATAGGTCTTGAACTTATCTCCATAGAATCTGAACATACATACTTTCCATATGCCTCAAACCTAGAAGACTCATTTAAATTCCCATGGCATGTACAAGTGCCATAAGATCAGTAAGTAACCCATAATGGAAACCATCACACACAAATCTATCCTAAGTAATCAAACCTGCTAGACTAAAATCATTGATTTTGCATCATTTTTCTTCAGATGCAACTCTACATTGAAAATATTTCATAGAATAAATTGAAAGAAGATTTTTGTTCAAACTAAAAACAATAAAAGAATCATCCAAGTCAAGAACATCCATTGATGTAGAAATTAAGAAAAATAAATGGAACGCAATCGTTTCACATGACAAGTATCAAGAACATTAATTGATGTAAAAAATCAAGAAAAATAAATGAAACCCAATCCTTTCCCATGATAAGCAGCATCATCACCCAATTCCCCTCTAACAAATGGTGAACCACATTTAAAAAAAAAGTAACATCATCACCCAATTCCACATTCATTCCTCTACCTTGCTCATAAAGTTTTCTAAAGAGTTTCAAGTCATAATTCATATGTATTAATGCCATGGTATCCACATACCACTAGAAACTTGACACAATATTGGAAAGTTAACAAAATACCTTGGAGACGGTGGTCTCAATATGGGATGTTGACTCATCCACTGAAGCTACAATAATTGCACTCCTTGAAACATGTTTCTATTAATTGGAATTCACTTTCTTCTCCTTTGCATAATGGATGACATAATGTCACATTACTCAACTTGTTCTTTCTTTGGCATGATTCTTCCTTCTTACCCTTCTTGCATGCTTTATTATTTCTCTTTTTCATTCGAGTCTCGATGAGAAAAAAGGTATTCAATTTATCTATTCTTTGTTGAGCAAGATTCTAAACTTATTAATACCACATAAATTCATCCTAAATGTTATCAAATGTAGGTAAACTATCACGAGCACAAACATTGGACAAAGGGTTTCCAAGGTGAAGCAAACCCATTCAACGAAATGGGCACCAACTCCTCATGCTCCACTTTTGTCTCTATTGAAGCCAATTGATAATTTAACTATATAATCCTAGCCATGTATCTAACCATTGTATTTATGCCAATCATGCACATGGTTAACAACCCCTTTCTTGTTTGGGAACCTCTTAACCTTGAATTATTAAACTTAAAAGAAATTCACAGAAGGGAACAATATTCTAAGAAAAGAGGTGGTGTCTAAAGATACTTGTATAGCATTTAAGCACAATGCATCATGATCAGAAAATCACAATGCATATTGAGTATGAAATACATCTCAAATCATTATATTGGACAACCTATATGGTTTCCTTTTTATAGTCTCCATATCTAAACAACTTTAAGGAAGTAAGGAGGATCTGGTCCACAAATAGGGGTTGTTGGTCCTAACTGTTTCTGCAAAATTCACAACGAACCAAAGTTTAGTTGGTTGTTGTAGTCGCTTCACCCACAATATTTTCAACCATTCAGTCGTTTAATCAACTGACCGTTCATTCATTCCACCAACCTTCCTAGTTGGGCCTCTAGTCAACTGCTCCACTAGTTTCTTGCCATCTAACGACTCATTGTCTCTAGAAGATCCAGATGTGTGATGAACCACCAATACCTTAGGTTCCAACACCCTCCCATCAACACAATGCTCTAGATATTTAGGAGGTGAAATTACTTGTTCTGAACACCCCCCATAATTGCAGGTTCTTGAAGCCTGTTCATAGCTTGAAGTTTCACAAACTTATATTTTGGTAAAGGTTTTGTGAATATATCAACAACCTTATCATTTGTTCTACAATAAATAAGTGATACAACATTCTCTTGTACCAACTATCTCAAATAATGAACATGAATTTCAACATGCTTCATTTTGATATGGGTAATAAGATTATCAACAACTTGCATAACACCCTGATTATCACAGTAAAAAATAGTGGAGACTTGAATTGGAAACCCAAGCTCGTTGAGAATCTAGCGAATCCAAACTACCTTTGTACCTACATTGAAAACACCACAATACTCAGATTCTATACTCGAAAGGGAGACTACCTTCTATTTCTTACATGACCAAACTAAGGGTTTAGAAGTACTTAGTAGAAACACATAGCCAACAGTGGACTTTCGGTCGTCAATGTCGCCGCCTCAGTGAGAGTCTATGTACCTGAATAATGGTTCTGTGTTGCGACAATACTTAATACCATACTTATGAGTTTCCTTAATGTAGTAAACAATTATCTATGTATTTTTCCCTTGACTGATAAGGTGTATCACATGGCTTATAATCATCCATCTTGAATCGTTTTAAGAGATCCAAGGCATATTTAGGTTGAGAAATAAAAATACCATCATCCATTTACAAAATTTGAATGCCAAGAAAGAAATGCAAGAGACCAAGTTCAATCATTTCAAAGGTATCTACAAGTTGTTTCTTCAAACCCAAAATCAATCTAAACTATTTCTAGTTATGACTAAATCATCAACATACAATTTGTTAGATGTACAACATCGGGAGTAATCCTCCATGAAACTTGTTGTGTCAAGTCTGAAACTTATGTTGTGTTAAGTTCACTAACTTATTGTGTTAAGTTAAAGAGCTTGTGTTGTATCAATCTAGGACCTTGATCAAGTCATATTCGAGACATATGGTTGTACTAGGATCTTATGGTTAAGATCGTGACCTTTTGTAAGGTCTGAGACTTGTGTTGTATCAAGTCCAAAACTTATGTTGTATTAAGTTCACATGGCTTATGTTGTATTAAGTCTCGAGGATATACTATGTGATGTATGGCTAGTCACGGTCAACAGGTGTTACAAGCCTATTTTAGGTATTAGCTACCCCTAGAGTGATTTACTTTAGCATGTGACTATATGATCCGGGGTAATACATATGATTATAGGTTCAAAACATTTCTTATGAGTATGATATGATATAGATGATTAATTAATTATACACATAGGTACCATGCAAAATTAATTAAATGATATGAGCACAGAGATAGAGAGAGAAATCGAATTTCCCATGTATGCCTCCAAGTGAACTCAAATTAATAAGACATTAGTTGAGTCTTAATTGTTATAAAACAAGTTCAACTAATTAAGGAATCAACTCCTTAATTTGTGCAAAGTAGTTGTTGAAGATGACACTGATGGAGAAGCACTAGTTTTTATCAGTTACATTCAGTTCAGTTCAGTTTAGATCGATTACATTCATTTTTGTTAAGTTACATTCAATTTTGATCAGTTACATTTAGTTCAGTTCAATTATGTTTAGTTCAATTCAATTACATTATGTTATATTCAGTTATGTTCAATTACATTCAATTCATTTTAGATTAGTTACATTCATTTAAGTTAAGTCCAGTTCAATCAGTTAACAACTCAGTTAGAGGTAGTTAACACCAATGAATTAATGGAGGGTGCATATATTCAGTGTGGGAGATAATTATGAGGTGATAACTTGGCACCAAGTCAAGGAAGGATATATAGGTAATGTGTGAACAATGCACATGTAGTTCACAGTCATGAAACCATTCACTACATTCATTGTATGACTGATTTTCTAGCTTGTTATTAAAGTGTTATGCACTTGGAAAGACGAGAATAATGTTCCATTTTACTCTACTTTCGTGTGCTCTTTCTTCGAGGAAATATGCTATTGTGTTGTAAGATGATTTGTTGGGTTCTTTATCCTCTGAATCAATGGAGGGTTTTCCCAAGGTACATCATGTGTTCTATGGTTTGAATGATTGCGTGCATGAATTGCTTATGAGATCTATCTGCACTGTACTTGTGAATTAAAGTTTTAAAGTGCAATTATCTTAATATTTTGATCAAACACTAACATGGTATCAGAGCAAGGGCGTGCACGAGCTTATTTTGCGCAAGCAACTAAAGCCTACATGATCTTAAGGAGTTGATCAAAAGCTTGGAGAAATGGCGTTAATATATGTCCAACCGAAAGACAGACTTGAAGGTACTTCCAACTTCAACACATGAAAGGAGCATGATCTAGATTCCTACGTGACCTCAGTGAGTGAGGAGCCTTTATCCAATGCAAGGCAAATTCAAGAGCAAATAAATATGCACCATTCCCGTCACTTTTTCAGGAGACAAATTTTGTGGAGCGTTTTTTATCAATCCGTGAGTAATAAGATAAAATCGTTTACAACCCACTTCCAAAATGGGCTGATTTATCTTAATCTGAAGGGGATTTCAAAAATTCGCAATTGGTTGAGAGATACGACCTGGTATTTGAAGATGAAATTCTCAGAATTTGTGTTATGGCCATTTTCTCAAAGTGGATGAATTGATGAAACAACCTTGATATTTTTGGTTTGGATATTATCATTATTCAATGGATATTGTGTGTAATGAGATCCTAATAGGGTTTAGAACTCATTCAAAGAAGAGGAGGATGATCGTTGGAAGCAGTTTTCCCGAAGAAGAGCATTCACTCCAGGTTGCATAGGTTCCAGTTTCTCCATGCAGATATTCGCTACCTCCTACATGCACTCAATTTTGAAAAGAGATCAAGACCAAGGGACTCCAGTAATCTCCGCAAGGAAGCATACATCAAGAGGGAGCACACAAAACGTAAAACATAAGTACCCGAATTTGTCATTATATGCTATTTAGATCTATATGTTTTTGAGTGTTTTCATTACATCCATATAGAGATTCGTATTCCCGAGATTAGGAATTATGAGCATATGTGTTGATTGTCTTTCCCTTATTTGCAAATAACAAAGTTCATAAGATATGAATATAGAACATGCATGTTTGTTTTATAAAATATGAATATAAAGCTTGCATGATTGTTCATATGATATGAACATAGAGTATGCATGATTGTTTTATAAAATATGAATATAGAGCATGCATGATTGTTCATAAGATATGAATATAGAGGATGCATGATTGTTTTATAAAATACGAATATAGAGCATGCATGATTGATTCATGAGATATGAATGTTGGGTTGCATGATTTTTCATAAGATATGAATATAGAGCATGTATGGTTGTTTCATAAGATATGAATATAGAGTTGCATGATTGATTCATGAGATACGAATTTTGGGTTCCATGATTGTTCATAAATACATGAATATAGAGTTGCATGATTTTTTCATGAGATATGAATGTTGGGCTGCATGATTGATTAATGAGATATGAATGTTGGGCTGAATGATTATTTTATTATCATATGCTTTTATAAAATCATATTTTGTTTCATTACAATCTGTATTCCTAATGTTTGGAATGATGTTATGGTATAAACATGAATAAAATCATATGTTACAATCTTTTTTTATTGGTAAATAGATAAAATCATGTTAAGAAGCATAAGGAGTTGCATAAATCTTAATGAGATCTAAATATAAGACTGATATAGAACTGCAAAACATTACATGAAATATGAATGGGGTTATGTCGAAGCATTGATTTAATGTGTACATAACTATAAACCACTGCAAATACATTGAAGTATTCATGTGCTTGAAATTCATGAGATATGGTTATACTAAAACATTGGTTAAAGTGTTTTGCTTGTCAGTGTGTGTTGTTTTTTATTTTATTGAAATGATTGGATTATGCAAGGTTGCTAATAAATTGATTGAATTTGGCTTGAAGAGAAAATCTATATGCCTTGACCTACAAGTAAAAATGACATGTATTGAATGAATAGTAATTCTGATTGCTGATCCTAAAAGAGAGCGGCATGTTGTGAAGCAAGAAGATTATGATAGCAGATCGTGAGGTTCCTATGTATTAGGAAGAAGTCAGAATAGAAGCCTTAATCCTATTCTGAGAGATGTAAATACTCTTGAAGATAATTAAATTATCTTATTTACATTCATGTGTCAAGAATATCTTCAGACATAGATGAGCATGAGTCTCCATGATGGAGGACCCAGATTATGATTCTTGCATCCTGATGGTGAGAGGGAGTAGCTAGATTTGTTAGCTCTTGAAGAACCAGTAAAACTGGTTGATGTATCTTTTGTTAAGAGGAGACCTACATGATTCTCATATTCAGAAGGAAGCTGAAAAATGTACTCAAGAATCTTGTTATGATTCTTATGATTAGTGGCGTGGCAGTCACCAGACAAATATTTCCCTTAGTTAATGTGCAGTAAAAGAACATGAAGAGTTTTAGAATGATGGACTATAAATCCATGGAAACACATATGAGTATAAATGTGAAATTTTATAATTCTTATTTCATATTTGGAGGATCTCAATCCAGTTCAGATGTATTTGGTTAGTTACAGGTCCCAAGATCTGTTATATGCTTTGCAATCTGTACATAGCCATGCACAAAGCATGTATTGTGGTACCTACTAGGTACAAAGTGTACATGGACTCGGATATGTCATGGCCAGTGAAATAGATTTTCAAAGACACGGACTCGGATATGTTGCTCTAGATATAGCATGTTGTAAAGTAGTAAAGCTTTATGAGGTTCCTAGTCAGTAATATTTGAGACATGGTACATATCCTCAGAAGAGAAACATTTACAACATTCTTACTAAGCCTATGTCCAGTACAAGCTTGGTATAATACGTAAGAACTCTTTTAGTTGAAGAGGGAGCATTTATGTGTCTTCACATGAAGTAGCAGATAAAGTCCCCATCAATTAGTCATGGTACATGACGGAGGCAAGCAGGGGCTGTGATACCTTGTGGAGATAATCTAGATGAGAAAATACATGGTCAAAGTCTTAGACACTATTTCTACTCAAGAAGAGTTATAGTCTGGTCTGTCAAAGAACAATTAAACCTCTCAGAGAGGTAGTTGGGGTGCTGCAGTATAAAGAGAAGAATCATTGAGAAAGTGATCAAGCCTTGAAGAACATCATAGAGAATGGAAAGCTCACATAGAACCTCTCCAGATAGCAGAAGATTCAATGAGTCAACAAATGTTGAAGATTGAAAGAAAAGATAAGACTTTATTTCTGCGTGATTTTACACAATTGTTGTATAATGTTGTATGTGATGGATTTAAAATCCATGGTTTCTAGTTTAGAGAAACTTTATTCTGGATTGGATCCAGATGATGCTACTATGTGTACGTAGTTGGTTGGTCTTTGAGCAGACCTATTGTATTATATGGTTACTACTAAGAATATGTTTGAATACCTTTGAGGTACATTAGAATAGGCTCTTTCTTTTATTTGATACATATCATGCATATTATTTGATTGTGCTACCCAACTAGTGTTTTAGCATGAGAAAAGCAATGTAATTTGAGGCTAGTACTACAAAAGCTAAGTGTATTGTGGCTAGTACTACAAAATCAAGATGCATGATAGAGAGTACCAGAGAAGCAAAATGTGTTTTGCGGATAGTACCACATGTTGAGGAGTAGTGTAGCTTGGGAAGCTACCTACTAGAGTGAAAGACTTGAGCCTACAGTAATTAGGTGTTAATAGTCAAGCTTTCTGGAAAACCCTATATGTGTGTTGTGATAAAACCCACTGAGATGAAGTTTTACTTCATTAAAGTCATGGTCATGGAAAATGAATTCCAGTACATAGCTACTGATGAGCATATTGCAAATTTGTGACAAGCCTCTATCTGTGACAAAGTTCTGACACTTCTGAGATAAGATTGGTGTGGCAGGAAATTCCTGGTATGGAAGAGAATGTCTCCCTCACTGAAAGAGAGTATTATATATACAACATTGGGATTCATCCTCCATGAGACTTGTTGCCTCAAGTGCGGAACTTATGGTGTATTATGTTCATATCCTCTCCATGAGACTTGTTGTGTCAAGTCCAAAACTAATGTTGTATTAAGTTCACTAACTTATTGTGTTAAGTTAAAGAGCTTGTGTTGTATCAAGTTAGGACCTTCATCAAATCCTTTTTGGGAGATATGGTTGTACTAGGATATTATGGTTAAGATCATGACCTTATGGTAAGGTATGAGACTTGTGTTGTATAAATTGTGGAATATATGTTGTATTAAGTTCACATGACTTATGTTGTATTAAGTCTCAAGGATATACTATGTGATGTATGGCTATTCATGGTCAACAGGTTCTACAAGTATCCTTTAGGGATAAGCTACCCCTAGAGTGATTTACTTTAGAATGTGACTATATGACCCAAGGTAATACATATGATCATAGGTTCAGAACAATTCTTATGAGTATGATATGATATAGATGATTAATTAATTAAACACATAAGGACCATGCAGAATTAATTTAATGAGATTAGCATAGAGATAGAGAGAGAAATTGAATTGCCCATGTATGCCTCCAAGTTAAATCGAATTAATAAGACATCAATTGAGTCTTAGTTTTGATCAAACAAGTTCAGATAATTAAGGAATCAACTCCTTAATTTATGCAAAGTAGTTGTTGAAGATGCCATCGATGGAGAAGCACTATTTTTTATCAGTTACATTCAATTTTGTCCAGTTCAGATCAATTACATTCATTTCTATTGAGTTACATCCAGTTCTGATCAATTACATTCAATTATCTTTAGTTATGTTTAGTTCCATTCAATTCATTTAAGTTACATTCAGTTCTATTCAGTTACATGCAGTTCCATTCAATTCAGTCCAGTTCAATCAGTTAACAACTTAGTTAGAGGCAATTAACACTAGTGAATTAATGGAGGGTGCATATATTCAGTGTCGGAGATAATTATGAGGTTATAGCTTGGCACCAAGTCAAGGAAGGCTATATAGGTAATGTGTGGACAGTGCACATGTAGTTCACCATCATGAAACCATTCGCTACTTTCATTGTATGACTGATTTTATAGCTTGTTATTAAAGTTCTATGCACTTGGCAAGACCAGAACAGTGTTCCATTTTATCTCTACTCTCATGTGCTCTCTCTTCGAGGAAATATGCTATTACGTTGTAATCATTCTCTATCGATTATCAATCATACTCTAATATTGTTTGCAGGGTTTTTTATCCTATGAATCAATGGAGGTCTTCCTAGGGTACATCATGTGTTCTATGGTTTGAATGCTTATGTGTATGAATTGCTTATGAGATCTATCTACACTATAATTGTGAATTAAATTTTTAAAGTTCGATTATCTTAATATTTTTCTCAAACACTAGAACAAATCCATAATCAAAGTATCACCATGAACATGTAATACATTAATACTATGATCAGATTCACAATGTTTGAATCTAATATTGACAAAAAAATGGTCAATCTTCTCATTCCAAGCATGAGTTTCATGTTTCAAACCATGCAACAACTTCTTTAGTCAATAAATAAGACCAAAATCTGTCACAAATCTAGGAGGTTGTTCCATTAGATTTATTCAGTCAAATATCCATGAATAAAAGCAATTTTAATATCCATTTAATCAAGCTCTCATCCAAAACAAGTAGTAAGGGAAAGTATCAGTCAGACATAATCCATCTTTGCAATACGAGCAAATTTTTCAATGTAGTTGATGCCTTCTTGCTGAGAAAATACCTTAGCAACCAAGCGAGCGTTGTGTCATTCAACAACAACAACATAGGTTAAACTTAGTCTTATAAACCCATCGACACTTAATGACATTATTTCCTTGTGGTCGAGGGACAAGTTCCCACATCTGATTCTTCTTCAAGGAATCAATTCAGTAGTCATAGAAATTTCCCATTCTAGTACTCCCCGAGCATCAACATACATATCAGGGTCACATGTGTCAAGAACACACACCATTAGAAAAACATTGGCACACTGTTTCTATCTATGAGTCTAATGACCAACGCTAGGATTTCCAACATCTGATCCAACAGCTTCAATCGTCTTAAAAATACACTGAGGTAAACAAGTTTTCGGTGATTCATATTGGCTATAATCAGTCATGTGAGTTGAGGAAGTCATATTTCCAACTGCAATATTCACAATAGATTGCCTACAAGTTGACTCAATAGTAAAATTTATTGATTTGGTTGGAACTCTTTAGACATATATAGTCAATCCAGACTCTTCGAGGATGTCAAAAAAATCACTATTTAATAGACTAGAGGAGGAATTCAACAACTTATTACTTGAATACTTTTCATCAAAGATCACACTTCTTCTTAATATGATTTATTGTTTGATAGGATCAAACAATCTATAGGATTTCAACTCTTGAGAGTATCCCATCATGATGAAAGCATGTACCTTTTCCTCTAATTTCTATATGCAATCATCACTGATATGCACCCAAGCAACACATCCAAAATTTATGAGTTGTCTAATAGAGGGATTCCTTCCATTCCAATTTTTATTAGAGTCGTGTCAATGACAACTAAAGTCGGTACAAGGTTTAGGAGATAAGTTGAGCAGTAAACAACTTTCACCAAAAACTTTGTCAGGATATCTTTGCTCTATAGTAGACACCTGGTCATTTCTACCAAAGTTTGATTCTTCCTCTCTATGACACCATTCCGCNCCCCCCCCCACCCCCCCCCCCCCCAGCCTCAGATCCTACAATAAAGCGACCTGATCAAAACTCAAAATTTTTCTTAGTCTTTATTAGTTGAGCAATCAACAACAAGTTTGCACTCAAACTCGATACATGATAGAAATTGGATATGCGAACATGCTGACATTCAATGTCACCATTTTCAGTGAAAGTGAGGGCATAATCACCAGTGACATAAATCTTCTATTCAAGAGCACCACTTAAGGAATAGAATGGATATCATCCTTTTCCATATGATGAGTACATCTAAAGTCGATTATCCATTCGATCTGAGTGGTGTGGGCATGTAATGTTTGAGAAGTGCTAACATAGAAGGTATAGTTTTCAAAAGGTCGATTTTTCAACTGTCTAGTCGATGCACTATCCTCAAGGTACTTGAACTTTCCTTCTAAATATTTCATCTTCTTCGAATAGTTCTTCTCAACATGTCCCACCTTTTCACAATACTGGAAAGTATTTTTACTACGATCCTTCTTCGTCGGCGAAAACTCTTCAGTATTCCCTTTTGTAGGTTGGTTTGTACATTGTGGTCATTGACCTTATCAACCACATTCTTTAAAGTTTGGTTTGGCCTTGCCTTTCAAAAAGTGGGCTTGGTGCTTGCTTCCAAGCTTCCCTTCTTCAAGCAACTCTGTTGGTCCTTAATCAACAAATCATAGAAAGTATCAAAGGTAAAATCCTTACTGTCTTGCTTTTGTGATATCCAATTGGCGTGAAAAGAGGAACAAAAGACATCATATGGATTCTTCTAATTCATTAGAACTAACTCAATGAGTCATCCATCTTTCTTTGGAAAATAGTTGCCACATTCACTAAATTTTAGCTATACCTCCTTGATGTGAGCTAAATAGTCCTCGATTCGATCAAAGGAAAGAGGTTTTGAAGAGATCCAATGTTTCTCTATATGCATTACTTCACCTTCATTTACCTTGTTGAATAGAGTCTTCAACTTGTTTAAGATGGCATGAGGACAATTGATCCCACTTGTATGGAAGTGAATCTCCCTTGAGATGTAGGTCATGATAACACCTACAACTTCATCTTTCTTAACATCGATGGAAAACTTAGCATTGGCATTTGTCAGGTTACCGATAATAGACTTTGTGAACTGCCACAGTCCTTTTCACTTCACTAAGGTCTCCATGTTTGTTTCCCAGTTTGCATAATTATATCCATTGAGAACAATAGGCTGTATATTAGAGGTCATCCTTCAGATTTAACAGATCTAATCAAATTTTAAGGAGAGGTATTTGTCAACAAATCTTCCTCTCAAAGTCAACCAACCCTAGATCCAACTCAACACAATCCGTAGAAAACAAGGCTAGGTCAAAACCATAAACTCTAATACCATGTTGACAGACCTATTAATCTTGAACTATTGAACATGAAAGTAAAAAATCACAGAATTGAACAATATTCCAAGAAAATAGGTGGTGTCTGAAGACATCGTTACATCACTTAGGTACAACACATCATGATCAGAACATCACAATGTATATGAGTATGAAAGACATCTCAAATCACTATATTGAACAACCCATAGAGTTTCCTTTTTATAGTCTCTAGATCTAACCAAATTCCTAAAAATAAAGAGGACATGGTCCAGGAATAGGGGTCGTTGGTCCTAGTTGTTTTGAAAAACTTCACAAAATCCCAAAGTTTAGTCGGCTATTGTAGTTGCACCACCCATAGTATTTTTTATCATTCATTCACTTGATGAAACAATTGTTTAGTCATTCCACCGAAATTCCTGGTCATGCCTCCAATCGACTACTCCACTAGTTTTATGTCATCTAATGACTGATTGTCTCCAGAATATCCATAGGTGTGATGAACCACCAAGACCTTAGGTTCCAACATTTCTCAAGAGCATCTTCCAAGAGACACCACACTCTAGTATAATTTAACTAAATGCCACATATCTCCTTGTTAGTTTTTTCTTTGCAATACCAGTGATCAAATGAACCTTTATAGAATCAAGAATGATTATATTTTCCTTAGCCTCTTTCTTATGCTAAACCAATAATTATAGATCAGTGGGTGCAATGATCTCGTTCTCAATATGATGCATAAGCTTAGCCTCCTCCAATATCATTTGCAACCCATAATTCAAGGAGTAACAATGGAAGCACCTTGTATCCTGTCACATTCTCTAAGTTTGAGAGTAACCATCGCTGCAAATATAAATCAACCTCAAAGCAAAATCAAGAAAACATCAAATAGAAAACCCTTGTAGGGTTAAAACATCATACCGATTGACCTGTAGTAAATAAAGAACCTCTCCAAGGTACATAACAACTGAAATACTCAAATCCTTGCTCATTAATAGAGTAATCTCATTTAAATGAGATCTGCTACCATGTGGAAAATTTGAGTATCACCTACTCATTGCAAATTAAAAGATTTCACCCAAAAATTGTAGCTCCCCATATCTAGTTATTGTGAAATTTCATCCTTAGGGACGGATTTAAAATATAAATTACCATAATATATGTTTCATTTTCTTGAACCAAATACACAAGTTGGCTTGAGAAAATAAACATTAAACAATCCATGTATTTCAAGGAAAATATTTTTCCATCCCTTGTGGCACAAATCCCTACATATAACAAATGTGAAAATTGCATAATTAAATCAAATCCATGGATTTTCTAACTTAAATTCTAAATTATTTTAAAATGCAATGTTTTTTAGCAAAATATGTATATCAAACAACATGTTGAGGCTTCAACACACGCTAAAAAAAATATTTTGCTAAAAAACATTTTTTGTGTTATCCTTCTATTAGGTTGTTTTTAGATTCAATTTCCTTACTGATTGTGTTCTGATCCAATCTATCAAAGTTGTTAGCAATTTTTATCAATAATCATTCTTAGCATACTCAGACTTAACCTAATATAAGGATACAGGAATGGTCACTGCAAAATTAATGTATCAGCACCTGGCTAACTGCTTTCTCAAAAGAGATTTGGGGAGCATCAACAGATTTTTTTGGGATGGAAAGATGCCCATTAAAATCATATGTTTTGGGTGGCTGGTATTATACAACAAAATTCTGACTTGGGATGCTCTGCAAAAGCGAGGTTATATCGGTCCTGGGTGGTGCTGCCTTTGCCATCAGGACAATGAATCAACACACCACATATTTGGCTTTTGTGTCTTCTTTCAGTTTGTATGGGCCAGAATGGGAACACATCTAACTTTTCAGACCACTTGGGATAAAAATTGTCTTTATGAAAACATACAACATTGGATGGAAAAATCAAATCGCGGGATTGATGCGATCCTTGCTACTCTTTGGGCAGTGTGGAGAGAGCGGAACAGATGTATATTTCAGGATGTGGTTGCTGATCCTAACAGGGCAGGGTTGATGGCTTTAAGCTGGCTACATGCTTATGGACCTCTACAGAAGAAGAAGAACATTCGTGTCTGTCACATTCCGTGGGAGGAACAGCTTGGAGGTACTGGATTCTTTGATGGTGCACAACAAGATGGCTTTTGTGGGGCAGGTATGGTAATCAGAATAAGAAATAATCTATCTTATAGACTGTGGATGGGGGCTAGAAAAGGAACTAACACTAAGGCTGAGCTCCTGGCTCTCTGGGGACTCCTCTATTTTTCCAAGAAATTGAACATTATGGATATCGCGATCCTAGGAGACTCTAAGGTTATTATAGAATGGGCAAAAGATGTCTTTTCACTGCGCACACTAGAGCTTCAACATTGGGTAAGAAGGACAAAAGATATAATTTCTACTTTTCAGCGGATTACTTTCAGGCATATATATTGAGAGCAAAACACAGAAGCTGATGGATTATCTAAACTCGCCTTAAGGGAGGATATGAATAACATCACTTGGGCACTGTTTCTGGAAGGAGACAGGATTGACCAGGGCAATTTGAGCATAGTATAGCTGCACTTGAAAGTGTACTATAGAACATTAATTTTCTGCTGTAAATAGCAGGCTAGATGATACTGACTAATTTTTGTAATCATGGGTGGGAGGAATACATAATTATATGAACAGTAATAGAACTAAGGGTTTATTTTGACAATCTATGTAACTATGACACGGCTTTAAAATTATATATAAAGTTGTTTTTTCGGTGTGAAAAAAATCTTTCGAAAAAGTATAAATACACTATCGATACTCTTTAAAAAGATCTCATTAAAGTTTCATAAAGGTATCCTTATGTGCTTTTCAAAAATATTACTTTTTGAACTTTCAAGAGACACCGATAGTACTATCGGCCCTTCTATAAAAGATCGAATTTCATAGTTTTTTAATAACACCNGCATCCAGAAAAGATTAACTTTGAAGTTTTTAAATACTCCCGCCGATATCATCGATGATACTTCGTAAATGATTTAAATTCAAAGATTTTAAAAATTAGTTGGCAACTTCATCAGTGCTTTTGTGTAATATTTTGTGTCGGAAATTTGAAATTATGTTGATAATGTAATTAACACACCCACGAAAGAATACATTCCAATTTCCGAGTTTCACAATGGCACCGATAGACCATAGGCCACACTTCCAAATATTATTCCAATTAGTTTTTTGCAATGTCGATAATGTCGATAATGTCGATAATGTTATTGGGGGATTTTCAAAAAAACGAATCGCCTAGTTTTCAAGACATGCCAATAACTCTTCAGCCAAGTTTGAAAAGATGGATTCTATGAACTTCTTAGATTCAACACATAATATTATTGACGTTGTTTCGAAAGATGGACTAAAGTTTTAAAACAACATTTATACTATTTTAGGGGAGATGTATAACTCTTTTTATGTTCATTTTAGAGTTGACACATGTTTTTTATAAAAAATAATATGTTCATTCAATTTAGATTTAAAATATTTAGAATTGCATAAATATTAAATTACACAAATGAGATAAATTAAAACCATAAACATTGTATTACACACTTTCTTAGAATTTCCACTCTAAAATGGGGTTTGCACCTAGAGAGATTTGATCCTTCTCGACGTTGGGTAGATCCCCTTTTAAGATGGATCTATACTAGTGTAAAAACATTATCAACAATACTTTGAAATATTGAAAAATGCAAAATTCAAAATCTCTTTCGTCGATGAACATCAAGTTTTGGTGTTGTTGCAATTTTGACCAAAGAATAGCTTGTTAGATGTTTCAATAGTATTTTGATTATCGTGGACCCCTTTTAAAGCATGCCAATGAAATCTTAGGTTTCCAATATAATTCTTCAGTAAAATCTCCAAAGGTTTGAATTATACTTTAAAATTTTCCCTGATAATTCTTTGAAATTTTTTCCAATAGTCAATATTCAATTGTATCTTTTGTGTATACCAAGTTTTTTTGAATTAACTGTTATACCAATTACCCCATGACTATTTCATAAATATGATATTATTCGTGGATTAGACTCAAAGAGCACAAAATATTGATGGTGAGATGATTACCAACTAGTGATAAGATTTTCAAAGATACTTGATTTCATAACAAAAAGAAATAGAATAGGAACAAGAAAATAAAGAAAGTTAAAAAGTAGTGGAAAAGCAAGAGTTGAATTCAATTGTATATTCGCAAAAGATTACATTTATATAACATTTACCTTTAATCACCTATAATCGTTAACCGCATAATGATCCTCATAACTAAGTGCATAATATATTAGGATACACTATATCCCAAGATGCACATTAGGTGGTCTAGGACTTATGATTAGGAGAATAATGCTAACAATCCCCCCTTAATCTTAAGTTTATACCAGCTAGCAACAAACACTAGTGCAAATACTAATACATATCCAAGTCTTCAACTTGTAACCCATGGCATGAAACCTCATGAGTGTTGATGAAGATCCACCTGAAAAATTGCCAAAGCGGATGTCGAAACCAAGCCTAGAAAAATCACTACGAATTAAATGAAATAGATAACCTATAGGTCTTCACTGAAGTAAACCAAACAAAATATGAGAGAAAAATATTAATGAGAACTAAATGGGATTCAAGTCCAACACATTCCATAACCCAAAAAATCTTGACAAACCTGAATGCACCAAGCACAAATACAAAAGAATCAAGTGTCCTATGTTAGACTAAAACATCATTCCTGTAAAGTCTTAACACGATCAAGTGAACAAATAAGTTCAGAAAACTGCTCTTGGAAATTGACACATAAAAAACTACCAAGAAACCAGTTGACAAAAAAAGTGTTGTATGGCATCCAAAATCTGTATCCATAAAATTCGACGAGTAGTAAACCAAGTGGATCACTGATACTTCCTAAAATCTAAAATCTAAAGATGTCGATTAAAATGTCAAACTATTGATCAAATCATAAGGTGACTAAAATCAACTAGATGCCAAAATGTGTCAAGTCATCCATCCATCCATATCCATCAAAATCATTGTCGAACCGCCAAAGTGACAAGTGTTGGACTATCTTGACAAAAGTCCACTAAAGGTCAAACCAACCAATCCAAATAGACCAAAATTCATTATCCATCTATAGAACCAATCCCAAAATAAACCATTATAACCTATAATCCTCAAAAAATCAATCTTGTATCCATAAACCTATAATCAATCCTATGTATCCATCAACCCATATGGAATCTTCCATTCACTAAATAGACTTCGAAACTTGAAGTTGACAACCTCATCAATATTCCCCCTTGTCAACTAAAAGGTGAGAAGTCGGTATCATCACATGTATCCCTTCTAAAAGTGAAAATGGGTAATCATATTATCTTTGAGTAGAGTCAAAAGACTTGATCTTCAACTCAAAAGACACATCATGCAAGGCTTGGTCATGCCCTGAAATCAAAACAATCATAACCATATGTGGAAGAAACTAGTGCTTGCAAACATGTATGAACATCTTACTGAACCTGTCGATGAGATGTCTTCAATAACTTGTCTTCCAAAAGCCAATTCCAAGTATTTATCCATCCAAAATGTACTTGTTTTTGTTATTTCTTCTTCTTTTGTTGACACTTGTTCAAGAAGTGATTTGTCTTACAACAAAAACTACACTAGTGAATAAAAAAAAAAACTTGACTCACTGCGACCAATTCGCTGACAATGTTAGCATTGTACAAGTTTTTCGTCCAACTGATCAGCATCATCCAACAATTTCTCAATACTCGGATCAATATCATCATCCTCAATATCGGCATCATCATCAATATCTGCATCAACATTTTGATCATATTGAACTACATGATCATCACTTTGATTATCCTCAATTGCATCAACATCTTCATCTGCCTCATTATCCCGATAATCTTTAACTGCAACAACATTTTGTACATGTTTTTTTTAATCATAATCCTCATATTCCCTCATCTAATCAATATCATGTAGAAAACCTTTAATGACAAATGTAATCGGTTTATTATAATTAGGAATACTGAAGAAGATATTGTGGTCCTTTTCATATCCTAATCTATATCTATTTTGTTTCAATTCCAACTCTTACCAAGGTCTAATGATCTTAACCGAATTATCCTTATATCCCTTGATGTCATTAGTTGTTGTCATATTGGCTTCATCCAACTCATCTTCTTTCTATTTTAGTTTTCTTTCCTTCAATGATGCAATAACTTTAGTTTCATCAAAAGAAATTAATTCTAACTCACAATCATCAAGTGCAACTTTATACTTTGGTTCCCTAGTGTTTCCCTGGAGTGACTTCAATTTTTCATTCAATAACTTTGTTTGTATTTGAAGCATATTCTCTTTTTTGTTCATTACATGTAAATAGGTAAGAACCATTGTAATTGCCACTATGTTCACGTAGTAAATAGGTAAGAACCTTTGTAATTGTTCATATGTTCACGTAAATTTTAGATTCCGGAGCCATGTTGATCCATGTGTGCATCTTTTTGACCAATTCTTCAATGTGATCCATTTGAACCCCTTATTTATTTTTAGGCGGGTTTTACTGTACACAATTCAATGATTTTTTTAGAAAAAATATGCCTTACAATGTTACTAAAAAGATAATAAAGACACTTCATACTCAAAAGTGCTTTATCCTCATGCTTTTGACAATATTTTCACCATGTGCTTGCCTTTGAAAATTTATATGTGATATCTTTATATGAAAATGTGATATGTGTGTAGACAAGAGAAAGCAATATTCGAGTCATCCATCACAGGTCACGACGACACACATACAAAATTCTTAAGACCCCCTTATTAAATTTTGTGTGAGTCTAGTACTCGAGACAAAAAAAAACCACCTTATCAGCCTTATAACCTTGTTTACAAAATTGAAAAATATATAACCCTTCAAAAAAACAAATCATATAAATCTTATAACTCCATGGTTTGTATAACTCCAATTACATACAATTTACAAAATGTGAAGCCCTTCATAACTACTTTACAAATCCCTTATAACTCCTTTGCAAATGTCCTCATAACTTAAAAATATCTTATAACCACCCATCAATATGAATCCCCAAACAATATTCTTATATCCAAATTATTTTTATGACCTTTAAAAAAAAATAAAAATTTGTACTTTAAATTTTAAGCTCTGCTCCATAAGAACTGGATCAATAATAAAGTAGCAAGCTAGTGAAGATCTCACGATACAAGGAAAATGATGGAGTAGGGTTCGACTCTCTTCCCATCCGCTAATACGTTGAGTACAAGGCATGATGGAGGAGAGCGACAATGCCAACATGACATACATGATTCTAAAGGCATCACCATGATACAGGAGAGTGGCAACGCCAACATGACCTAAACGATTCTTAATTTGTTTGATTAATTACATCACATCATAATAAAGAAAGGTGACATTCAAACACGATAATGATGCCATTAACATTCCTAGTATGAAGAATCTTAAACAAATCTTCAATGCTCCTCAAGTCTCATGCATTATGGGACCATTTCATACAATACCCACTTCCATTCAGCCTCGTAAAGAAATTCTTCCGAATGCAAATTCTCAACAAAGAAAGTTTAACACACTTCACAGATCAAATCTTTCTTCAATCTCAAGCATTCCCAGGACATTTTGAATAATCCGATACTATTTGAGTCATAAAAAGATTATACCACAAGCCCATTAAAGATCAAACTATTGGTTTCACATTCTTACCCTAGTTCCAATAATATAATCCACAACACCACAGTGTTGGGTGATATTTGCCTCAATAGAAATGGCAATTCAATGCATTACCAAATGCAGATGACTGACGATCTGTAATGTTAATCATAGGTTTTTTTGTTGATTCAAAATTTCCAATTGGAGATTTAAAAAAGTGACTTCACTTTATTCCTTGGCAGTTACAAATGGCTTCTTTTACAGGAGACATTCCTCTCATGTAGGTCATTCCTCCACCAAATACAAGCCAAGAAATACTCCATCTGTGCATTTGTTATTCCTCATGGGAGCGCAAAAGGGAGATCTCATCCTTTGATTTGATTTGAGTTGTTGTGGACGTTTAGATTAATCAAGTAACGGTAAAATGACAAACATAATAGAGGAGAATATCTCTTTGTTTCCAATATTCATACTAGCAATGATGGTGTTATCGTTGGTGAAGACTTGGATATGTATCGATCTTTGCACTAGTTTTGTTTCTAGCTAGTACAGACTTATGATTAATGGGGGGATTGTTAGAATTATTATCCTAATCCTAAGTCCTAGACTACCTAATGTGCATCTTGGGATATAGTGTCTATCCTAATTTATTGTGCAATTATTTATGGCGATCATTATGTGGTTGACGATTATAGGTGGTTAAAGGTAAATGTTTTATAAATGCAACCTTTTGTGATTATACAATTGAGTTTTACTCTTTCCTTTTTCACCACTTCTTGACTTTATTTATTTTCTAGTTCCTATTTATTTTCTTTATTGTTATCACAATTTGCTTAAAAAATGTTCTCCTCCTCGCTTCCTAAGTTTCTACAGTCGAGAAACCAAGCTTTGCATTTGGGGCAAAACGTACAAATAGGGTCAAATTTGAATTCTTCAATAACATGTATGTTTTCTAACTTCCTTTGATTTTGGAATTCAAATTGTAATAATTTTTTTTGTTGACAAAAACGGTTATTTTATATTAAAATCAGAATAGGGATAATTGAAAGAAATACAACAATCTGATTTTTAGAAAAATTAGATCCTTATAGTCTGCAGCTTCTCCTACAATCATGTCTGAATATTCCCTGAGATAGATAGTCAACCGACTTTTAAAACTTGCTTCCTAAGGAGGTAAAGCTGAGGATAAAAGAAGATTTATCGAAATCTCATTCTTACTTAAAACCATTGACTTATTAGCATCCTGATCCGCCAAGTCATTTAGCTCACGAAGAATATGAAAGAACTCTAAACGACGAAAGGTCTTAGAGAGAGACTTTATTCTTTTAATCAATTTAGCCAACCTCAAATTTCGACTCTGAATTGCTCCATTCAACGCCTGGATTATTAAACGAGAATCTCCAAAGACTATGGCTTCCTCAACTCCTTTTTCTTTCAGCTGCTTGATTCCTTGCCACAACCCATAGGCTTTAGCCATGTTATTGGAGTCAATTCCAATATTCCACTTCTATTTTCCCCTCAGGACAAATGATGACCCCTCCACCTCTCGCCATCGCTAGATTCCCCTTTGAGGCACCGTCGAAGAACAACTTGAACATCTTCCTCTCTTTCATCCAGTTTCCAAATTGAGATTTATCAAGTCTAATTTCCAAAATTTTCAACTTCTTCAAGGTTAGATCTATGTCAACAACAGAAGAGTTAAAGGAAAGCATCCAATTAATCTCATTGGCTGTGAGCTTGGCTTTGTTTATGGCAACCTGGTTGATCTTTCAAACCTCTCCCATGAGAGGTTACGTCTTGGAAACTATTTTCCCTGGCGGTTGATCTTTGTTTTTAGAATATTATGTGGTTACATTCAATCCAACACTCTTTAATTCCTTTTTTTTTCCAATTCACCTTTGTATGCATTTTCCCAGTTAACAAACCAATGCTGAAGGAAACTCAACCTTGCCAAACCAGGGGATAGTGAGCTGATCCCACACAGCTCTGGCGCAGGGGCGGATAAAAATAGATGCAGGATGGTTTTGGTATTTTCACAACACAATAGGCATCTAAATGGTCCTTCAATCCCACACTTTTCCAGGTTCTATCCTGTAAGGATCCGACCGTGCACCATCGTCCAGCAAAAAATGTCGATTTTTTGCAACGTGGGAGCTTCCCACAAGTTTTTCCAAATCTAAGGGTTGTTGGCAGCACTTGGGACTTCCGAGTACACTCTGTAACCTTGAGCAGAGGTGTACAGACCAATTATGCCCCATCCACAACGATATTTTGCTCCTCTAGCCACTGGCGCAATAACAGAAAGGCAGTCCAAGAATTTTCGTTTCTGATGATCCAAATCCACTAGGAACTCCGGCAAAGCCCAACCGATCCACCTGTAAGGGGGCTCGTTATCCCATTGGGCTATGTCCCACATCATGTTGATTCCCTGGCTTTCAATCCACCTTTTGAAATTTGGAAGAGAGGGAGGGAGCGATTTCCCCATGATTGAGTCTTGCTAGATCTTAATATGTTTACCATTGTCAGGTATCCAGTGAAGATCTTCTTTGAATCTAGGCAACGCCTTCTTGCAAAGAGAAAAGATGGCAGAGTCGTGCTTGATCCTCGAAACATAATCCAAACACCAAAGTCTCGGTCCAGTAAAATATTTGTTCCAAATCACCTTACTGCTCCAGGAGGGCTTTTGGTCAACCAGATTCCAAAGCAACTTAGCTCCCAATGCCAAATTTTGGAACTTCAGATCTCTAATCTGGAGACCTCCTTCCATCCGAGACATTTTAATTTTCCTCTAGTTGATAAGAGCAATATTTTTCCCTTCACTGTTTTTCCCTCCTTGCAAAAGAAAGGATCTCAACATGCTTTCTTTTTTTGCTAAAATTTTGGGCGGTGCCAACAGAATAGAACACTGATAGAGTGGATAGATATTAAGAACATCTTTTATCATTACCAATTTCTTGGCTATATTTAACCAAACTTCTCCCCAGGAAAGAATTCTTTTTTTGAAATTTTCAATTAGTGTATTCCAGTCCGAGCTCTTCAGTTTATTTCTGAAAATTGGTATCCCCAGATATTTAAAGGAGGGCCAGATAGTTACTCCTTCAATTTCTAGTATCCGGGATATTCCAGACATCTCCCTCGGGTTGATATTCCAACTGTAGATTGAGCTCTTTCTAAGGTTTAGTTTTCTCCTCGAAGCTTGGAAATAGTAATCCAATTAAGCTTTGAATCTTATGGCTATGAGCTGACTTGCTCCTCTAAGCATAATTGTGTCATATGCAAACTATGCATGATTGATTTCTTTAGTTCCTCGAGCCATACTAATGCCGATTAAATCCTGGTCCCTCCTTTCTTGCTTGAGTTGGAGATTGAGAAGAGAGGCTTGGATTGCATAGAGCAGAGGCGAAAGGGGGAATCCTTGCCTCAATCCTCACGTGGCTTGGAAGAAACCAGCCGTTCTTCCGTTAATAAGGGGGGCAATCCAAGGAATGTTGATGTAGGATTTGACCCAACTGATGAATCTCGAATCAAACCCATATCTTGCCATAACATTGAGGAGAAAGGGATGAGAAACTTTGTCAAACGCGTTGGCTAAGTCAATCTTCACCATCATACCTTTTTCGCCATTCTTCAGGTTGGAATGAATTGCCTCTTGGATGAGGATTATATTATCCCAGATTCTCTTGCCTTTAATAAAAGCTCCTTGGTTCTCTGGAATGATATGGGGAATGATTTCTCTTAACCTTCTAGCCATAATTTTGGTAATTATCTTGTACCCAATATTCCACAGGGAGATTGGGCGAAATCTGTCAAAGGAGTTCGCATCTTTCTCTTTGGGAATTAGTGCAAGAAAAGATGAATTTGTGCTTCCACTGATATTTTCACATCTCTAAGATTTTGTCACCATTTTGAATAAGTCTTTATGTACAATTTCCCAGCATGCGTTGATGAAGGTTGCGTTGAACCCATCTGGGCCTTGTGCCTTGTCATCCTTCATATCATCCATGACTTCTTTCAGCTCTTTGATCATGATCCTTTTTATCAGCCTGATGTTGTCCTTTTTGTTAACGGTTTTTGGAACTAAGTCCATGATCTCACTATTAGAGATGATGCCGACCTCTGCTTAATAAATTGTACTGAAGTGGCGAGTGACTTCAGTTTTGACCTCTTCAAAATCATGAATAACATGATTCTGGGCATGTATCGCATGCATCACTTAAAATAAAATTCTCGATTATGCCTGTTTATGGAAGAACCCAATGTTTCGATCTCTTGCTTGGAGCTAGAGACATCTGGCTTTCAGTCTCCCTAGCTCAATCTCCTATCTGCAAGAAACGAGGAGCTCTTGTGCAGTTCAACTTCTTTTTTTTGGTCCTCATCGATGATCTGACTAGTTTCCATGGTGATCTGGTGGGCCTCAAGCATCAGCATGACTTTATCTTTTTATTTATTTATTTGGAGTTTCTAAAGTTTTTTCCCATTTCTTGAGTGTCCTCTTAGTTCTATGCAATTTTTCTTCCCATATGTAGAATGGAGAGCCTGTAACCGGAACAATCCATGCTTCAACAACAATATTCATGATGTCATTGTGTGAGACCCACAAAGGACTGAACCTAAAATAAATAGGGCTAAGGTTCTGGTCTTTCCTCATCTTGAGAAAGAAAAGTTTATGATCTGAGCCTCCCAACACTGGGATTTTGGAAGAAGATTTCACTCCCAGAAGGAGAAAGGAGTCTTGGACTAGAAATTGATCCATCCTGGCAACAATGTTCCCTGGCCCAATATCTTGTTATTCCATGTGTATTTCCCTTTGGATAGAATGATGTCTGATAGACCCCAATCCATTATTATATCATCAACTTGCTCCCTTATAGGATCTCTGACCGTCGAACCTCCTCTCTTTTCGTCTTGATTTAAGATGATATTTAGGTCTCTGACTAGGATGACATTTCCCAACAAATTACTTCTTTCATCTTGAATTAGATTCCAACAAAAAAAAAATCAGCATAAGCAACGGGCACATAAATGTTGAAGAGTCTTACCTAGGTATTGGTTTCTTTCTGCAGCAGTATAGTTAGGATCCAGTGATGGCTATGCTTGGTATCAACAAGGTCATATTTCTGATCATCCCAAAGTGTACTTATTCCTCCGAAGGTACCTCTTGAGCTAACTGCAGTTCTTCCTCTCTTCCAAAAGTTTGCACTTACCTGGAGAAATGTATCTTTCTCCATCTTGGTCTCCTGGATCAGTAAGATGTCCGGTTGGGCAAGTCTTATCAAATATTTCATAGCTTCTTCCTTGACTTGCTTCCCAAGCCTCTGCAGTTCCAGGAGAGGACCTTCATTACTTACTTTTAGCGGATGAGGGCATCCCCTTCTAGAATTTCCCTTGTTGCCGAGTGTTTCTGGTGTTTCAGAGAAGTTTTTCCAAGGTTAATTGAGAGCCTTGCAGTTTATCTTTGTAATTAGTTTTCTCACACACTTCCTTGGTTGATTTTCTTCCTCTTTCCTTCTTCATGCTTCAGGTAGCCATCTCGATTTCCCCTTTCTCTTCTTCTACTTCCTCAAAATCGGATTCCTCCTCTGAGGTTTCCCCCTTCTTTTACCACCTCTGTTCCTAAATTTGACTAGACCAGATAGGCATTGCCTTTCTCAGATAGGTCTGATAAGACAACTTCTTTTTCTGGATCCTTCTCCTCCCCATTGCAGGGTTTCTCCTTTATAACACTAGGTTCACTTCAATTCTCGTTGGCCTTACCTTCCGGTGGGTATTTTCTTTGATCATTCCCCCCCTTCTTTCCTTTGCATTTCTCCACTTTTTACTTTAGTCGTGCTCCTCTTTGTTGTTTTCCAATCATCCTCTTTTTCCTATTGGTCCTCTTGCTTATGCGGGCAGTTACGGTAGAAGTGCTCGTATTCATGGCACCCTCTACGCTTGAATTGGAGTTGTTCGTAGTACATCTTTTGAAAATGGTACCAGTTCCTTACTGTGATCTTGATTGCCTCCAGTAATCCGGATTCTAGATCCACCTCTACGCAGATGTGGGCATAGGCATATTGATCTTTTGGGCTTTCCATATCAATATACCTTCCCAACATATTTCCAATTGCTTTAAGTGATTTTGGATTCCAGCAATGCATTGGGAGGTTTGGGAGCCTAACCCAAACCGGGATAGACTTCGGAATGTATGCCTCAGGATCAAAGTCTGGTGTCCAATTATTCAGGTAAAGGCCTTGTGGTCCCATGAAATAGGGTCCATTTCAGAAGATTAGTTCCTTTTCCTCCTTATCTTCAAAGTCAAATAAGAAGTGTCCTCTCTCGATTGAGTAAGATGCTACATTTTTTGAGATCAAGGGTCTCCAATTCCTATGGACCTAGCTCTCAGTGGTTTTTGGAGATGGCTAGAGTCCAGTGAATTTCCCAATCAATCCCCGCTCTACTAGTTAGAGAGCCACTTAGACTGTGTCCTTCGACGACAGAGCAACAACCAGAACATCCTCGATCTTTTTGACAAAGTTTGGAGGGGATCCCTTAGAGATCTTTTTGTTTTGCTTGACGACAAGCTTCTTGAACACTTTCGAAAGAGGGAAAGAGGGCGACCCACCCTCCTTAGTCCCCATTGGCCTGAAACCTGCTTTCAATCCTATATTTGGATCCCACTGCACTCTAATGAACTGATCTGAATCACATCATGCATGCAGATTGTTGCATGCACTCAGCACGAAGTCGATGGGTTCAAAGATGAGAGAGATCATGATTGGAAATAATCTGCTCCTGTCAGAGATTCAATTGCATCTCAAGCTCCTTTTCTGGATCCACCGATAGGATCTCCAGGCACACAGCCCCTCGATCAGATCAACCAGGCCTACGCACATGCATGCAGAGAGCGTCCATCAAATTATAATAAATTTTAAAGATAGAGTATTGTTATTAAGTGTCATTTTTGTTCTTCAAAATTTAGGCTCATTTCAATAGTAAATTGCTCAATTAGTTATTACTCTTTTTGAATTAGGATTTATCCATTGTTGAAATGCCACAATATTTGAAACCAAATCTTCAAATCCTTCTTCGAAATCCAAAAGGAAACACATTGAAATTTCAGACATTGACAAAAAAAAATGGCTTACCCATGTGATTAAAATCAATAGGCCATAAATTGGAACTCTCAAACCCAAATTTAAATATACATAAGTTATTGTTATGAATCAGGTTGAATTCCCTTCATGAGGAGAACTGTTTCAAAGAATCAAGTCTAGAGATTAACTCAAAGAGGTCCTTATTTAAGAGATGTAGATGATGCAAGTTTTTTCAACATTAGAGATTCACATCTTTACAATGTGGTTGGAAAGACCTTTGTTATTCCTTTTTAATATGTTATTCAATGGATCATTCAACAAACTAGGCTAGAAACTAGGACATTTCACAATGATGATGGTTAATGTGTGGCATATTTCGAGACAACGGAGCTACACATATATTATAAATTTCATCATCCTAATAAGTTTATGACAAGTGATTTTGTTGAAAAATTCCACAAGTTAAATGACATCAAGAAGGTTATGACTATTCATGTGTTTTACCAAATGTTATGGGAGAATAAATACAAAAGGAAACGTGCTCTAATTTGTGATTATTTCTTTGCTCCTTTATTCAAGATACTCTTCGATAAATAATGTCTAAGAATGTCACTTGAATAAAATAGACAATTGAAAAACTTCGGTAGTGCCCCATCAATCAAATTTTGCCTCACCTACATGTCTCGTAGTGCCTGCGCCATTAAGGTGCCATAACTATGCTCTCGATGCTCAACATCCATCTAAACCTATAAAACAACTGGGGTTAACCTCAATCCTATCTAGTCACCACGCTAACACTAGAATCACCCTCTAAAAACACCCAACATGTGCGGCTTGCTTACATGACCACGCTACACAAATCCATACCAACTAGGATTAACACTGCTGGTCCCATATCACCTGCGCATGAATAACATGTGGGAGTTACACTCTTCAGTCGTACCTCGACATGAATGAATTGAGAATAGTCGCACAGTCATCAACACGGGATTTCCTAAGCTTCCTGTGCACCTACACATTTGTTCAAGATAAAGTCCCACATATTTTCCATGCAACTGAACTTAGAAAATCCCGCTCTTTGTGTGACCATAAACCTCTTATCTCAAGTTATATCAGTGTGAGATAAGTCCCTTTCTTGCGTTACGATGCACTATAAGGGAAAAAGTTCGCGCAGGTGGTTTGATGGATGAAAATCATCCGTACAAGCCTCTTTCATGCCCCTAACCTAGATCTACCCAAATGAAAATATACAAGACAAAGGTTAGGCTTACCTGGCTCTCACTACTTGGGAAACCACTACTCCATTCTTTTGAAAATTACAGATGTACTCTCATGAGTATGTAAGTCAAATAGTACAAATGATTGTTGGAAAGTGGGCCCCACCTACTTTTAAAAGAAAGTGGTCCAAACTTCAAAACCCCACCATGATTAAATTGTATATATGTTTGATGAACCGTTCACACCACCACAATCAACACACTGAGAACTACACAATGATGCATTCTATCCTGGTACCAGCAGCACTTCATTTGGTATTCAATGACACATGCACCCCATAAGTGCACCATGTTTTGAGCTATTATTTATGCATTGTCCATACCTTTGTCATGTACCTTACTATACATGGGTATGTGCATCATGTGTGCAGGATTAATCCCAAAACATGAACATTACAACCACCATTAACATTAATGTAAGAATTATACTAAAATTATTATTATGGAACTAGCCTCTTGGCATCATATTTCCCCTCCAATAATTGTACCCTTGACATAATTTTTGCATTATAAGAACAAGACTGCATCCCATACAGTCATCAATATTCCAGTTTTTACATGCCATAATTGTCACTGCTATGAACCACTATGTTCCCACATTTGTGTTTCCCCACAACAATCCCCATCATGATTTGACACCCATGATGTCAATACCCCCACAAGTTTGAGGAATTCCCCCCTAAGGGAATTAACCAACCTGATGACAATCATTTCATAGTTGCGCATTTACTCCCACACCTCACTCAGTGCAGGACAATCAAAGTCCTCGACACCAATTACAAGTAAGAATTATAACAACTATCTCATACCTCTATGAGCATTCAACCCATCCGCACATCTTCTTCATACCATCACCCTTGTGAAGAAATAAATAGGGTCCCTTCCCTCCGAAGCAACCAATTCTATACATTTATTCCCGCATGAACACTATGCATGGCATTGATTCACGGGGAAACCATCTTCATGTTTGCAAAACACTCCTCACTTAATTTTGGAAATAGTTTCCCAACCCACTAAAAACCGCAGGAACCCCACTCGTCATTAAATTGACTCCCCGACTCATAAAAAACTGCGGGAGTGCAACCGGTCATCAAATTAGTCCCTCTACATGCCCAAACCTGTGGGGACCCCACCAATTATTATGTACAAACATTTCCCCGATACTCTCACCACCACGGGAACCACCCATTCTTTTGGATGCACCCCTAGTCACCTTTGAACAATGTAGTTGAGCTTCCCTACCCAGCATGGTCAGTTTGGTCAGTCATTATTCCCTTAGTATTGTGTCTCCCCTCTCACCCTTCATCAACAGTTTGTTTCTCTCCATTACACCCTATTCATACACTTTGAAGTATGTTCTCGTCAACTACCCATCAAGTTTACATTGATAAAATGAAGTTATGAGCCCCACGCTTAACCACTAGCCTTGTGTCATGTCAGTCAGTCCCATAATTAGTTACAACATGGTTTAGGTTCAAAGGATACGACCCTTGTCTTATCAGGATTATTTAGCTCTCATCAACGACATATCTTCATATTCTAAGAGTTGAAGCAATTACAGTGGTACCCTTAAATTCCTTTCAATCGCTACAAGCAATTGCCTTGGACTAAGTAAGGAGAGTCATTAGTGGTCCTTAACTTAGTAGTATCCCCAATGCTTGACAAGAACACCTCTAAATCACATTAGGGGGAGTCATACATTTCGAAGGTAGGAGTGTTCATGTTTGAAAATCATGGTAGCAACATATCTGGTATAATGAAGTCTTTAGCGACTTCACCAGTATTCCAGAAACTCACCCATGTGGGCTTCATCATATTATTGTTAGTTCCACTTCTCCGACACCAGTAACATCCTTTCTGGGTTCATGTACTCTCGCATGGTTTGAAGATGCCTTCATCCATGTCCTAGCAGTTTATGAGAGAAATATTAGTCTCTTGATTTTGTAGTCAGTCTAGTCACATTACGAGCATGGGAATGCTAGCCTCGTTTGTATAAAAATAACACTTTCAGTTATCGCTCCACCAGCAAACTTCCCCCTCAGGAAAGGTCTATTTTTCCACCTATGTTTCCAATGCTTTCATGAGAAATAGAGAGAACACACAAAGAAACCATGATGCATTATCATCTCTATAGTATCCTCCAATCCTCATACATCAGGGGGCATCTTTTATAACAAAAATCTCTCATACATGTGACATTTTCACAATTTATAGGGTAAAGCATCATCAACATACAGCATGCATCCAACCAAAGACACCTTCAAAAGACCCAAAGAGAATCCTAAGTCCAAAAATGTCATGAAGTAGTCAAAATAAAAAACTGCATGGCTAATAGACCATTTATATGCATGACAATGTGTGTCACTAGTACAACACCTACACAACAACGTGGATATTCCTTAAATACCTGTGTGACTAAAAAAAACGGTGGGATCTCACCCACCAGTGGTGGATTAAAGGCTCATGAAAGATCCATTTACTTTAAGAATTCAATTTTTTGCATTTCACACACTTGTTTGCCTTAAATGGCCTCTCTTGTATACTTTGGAGCCACATCATGGACCATTGGGTTCACATTAGGATCTTGATATTTCTTAGCCATCTCTTGGACTATAAAATAAATCCATGGGCATGCTAATTGTAAAAGAAAATTTAGATCTAGGTTACTTTGTTGGAATTGTGCTTTAGCTCACTTATAGCTCACCATTTCCCTCTTCTCTAGAATTTACTAAACTGCCTTGCCTCCTTCCTCCAAGGGGCAAGTGTTCTTGTCATTTGTTCTGCAACCCACTTGAGATCTAGTGTGGACTAAATAGACCTCCCTTATGAGGATTGTTTTCCTCCATTTGGAGCTCACATCTCCAAGTTGTTGTATATCCTTGACCATTAGGAAATATAACAAGTGGTTTGACATATATTGGCTGTTGGAATTTGCATCTCTTACTCCCTCTTGCATTTTGTTTAATTTTGTCCTTATTTCCTTTGTTTTGGTTGATTTCCACTAACAACCATTTGCATAATCAATTGGAGCACTGACCAACCCCATAAGGGAACCTAATAATGAGGCCTTGTTTCAACCTACAAGGCCTTTCCCCTAACCAAGTGGGAAGAAAGAACTATTGTGCAATATTTTCCAAAACAAATGCATTGAGGGATGATATTGAATGATTGAACCAATCCACATCTAGGTGGGATAAAAAAATTCATCTCAATCATCCATTGCCTTGGCCCTTGAGGGGTTATTTGCGTGAATGCATTTTTTGGGAGAAACAAATGATCAGCAGTGCATGGCTTCTAATGTATAATATGGTGCATTCATATCTTCATTTTAATGGAATGTATGGGATAGATGAAATAACTCATATCTACTAGATGATGCCAATATGGGTTGGGCTTGTGTATTGAATTTTTCATAGAAGAGTGAAACCATAATTTCCTCTAAGGGGCCTACTTGTAAGGACCACTCCCAATTCATTACTAACTAATGTTTATTTAATAGTTTATAATAAACATGAGACACAAATTTAATTCGAACAACTCTAACAATTTTCAGCAGGAGTTAAGGAATTAAGCAAGAATGGTTTAATAATATTTCATATCAAGGCTAGCAATCCATTTTGTAGATAATGAATAGAATAATTCCCCCGTAGATATTTCATTTTCAAGATAAAAGAACGAACAATTATTATGTCACGTCCCCACCCCTCATCCCGATGATGGAGAGAACGCGACCAACACAACTGTTGGTGTCAAATGGGAAATCTAGCCCCCTGAACATGATAATAAAAATGCATTGAATTTAAAACATACACAGATGCATTATACATGAAATAAACAATGAAACAAAAACACATTCATTCAAGCATTCAACATGTTCATAGCAATTCATAAAACAATAGTTTGCAGAGATTAAGCATAAGAATACTTATCTTGAAAAGAAGTTGGCCCACAACTAGCTATGTTGATGCAATGTTCCACCCAACCATAGGCCAGTGTGCTCATCAATCTCTCAACATCACTGCCACCCCCGAGTTGGGCATGATTTCCACAAGGAACTAGGGAGTAACATGCTTACACATAGCAAGACCATACACCCACAATTAAGCCAACATACAACTGGGTTTCATAGACTGTCTAGATCAACCAATAAACCACTGGGTTTCATAGTCTATTAAGGCAACAAGCCAGTAACATGGGGGTTCCTTAGAATTACTCAACCAAGCCAAACTACTAATCAAACACAAACAACCATCTAACAGATCGGTTCCTTGGACTTACTCAGCCAAGTCAACACAAGGATGCACTTCACAGCCAAGCACAACTATTGGGTATGAACAAAACATTCCTGGGAAACCAAATTGAAATGGCTGAGGGAAAACAACCCTGCATGAGAAAATACGATTTCAGGAACGTCCTTGGGATTCATCGAGGTAAAAACCACCTCATCAAACCCCCAATTCGTGGATCTGAATTTATAAAAATGTCTATGGCACTACGGGAGCAAAACGACCTCCCCAAACCCACAGATCGTAAATCTCCTCTAGTCATTCACATAGCAATAACAAAACAAATTTCCCAGCTTGGAGAAAGTGAGGAAAATGCAGAAAAATGTGATGGAAGCTCCCACCTTGCTCACAGGGGCAAAAACAGCCTCTTCAAACCCCAACTCATGGTCCCTTTCCTCCCATTCACCTAGCAACACAGAAAATGAATTATGGGCATGGAGAAGTGAATAAAACGACAGTAAATCATGAAGGGAAAGAGCTCAACCACCTTTCCCTACATGAGAGAGCCCAACGTGAATGAGAATGGGTGAGGAATGAAGGATGTGGGTGAATAATGGTTTGGGCATGCATTTCCAAGCGTTTACTTGCCCCACAAGTTAAAAACATGTTTTCCAAAAATTGTTGGATTCCCAAATTTGAATTTGACCTCCTGTTAACACCCAAAAATGGTTAACTACCTCATCTACCCCATTACATGGCTCATTTGTCCACTTTCCTACCACATCTCCATCAAAAACCCATAAAACCATCTAAAAGGTCACCAAAAAAGCTTAAAATGCCTCCAAAAGGCTATAAAATCCGTTTTTCCTCCAAAAATATCCAAAAAGGAATAAAAAATATAAAATAATGAGGAAAAAAGAAGAAACCCTAATAGTTGAAACCCTAAAACAGCTAAAACCCTAAAAGCTGACCTAAACCACATGGTTTTATAAATAAGTGGTGGAGACCCCTCATTTCATATCCATTATCATAAGCATCCTGCCTCTGCCGAAATTATTCTCGAAACCCTAGCTTACCATCAAGCTACTTTCACCATTGAGAACTCTTTTGGCCCATTTCCACCACCGGAGAAGGAGAAGAAGTAGCTTGGAGCTCGAAGCCACCGACATCGGACCAGCGCAACGGACTCCACCAACCTCCTCATTGGAGGTAACATCAATAAAAATCATTATTCATTCCTTTACAGTTTCTGCTCTATATTATTTACTTTTCACCGTATTGTTTCATGTTAGTTGCTTTTTTACTGCTTTAGCTTCAAAAACATATTTAGATTAGTCTTTGTTTCAGTTTATCTTTATTTAATTCATACACATCATTGAACTGCTACTAAGGATTCCAGATTCCTTAGTAGGTGCTCATCAGCACAAGCTAGGGTGAAAACCCTAGCTACAGTTTTGGCGACTCCGCTGTCTTTTTTAATTTTATTTTTCCGTACTGTACTTTCGGCTGTCGTTTTCGGCCGCCGGAAACTGCAATTTTTTCTTCCGCAGTCGCGGCCCGACCGTGCATTTCAGGCCCTAACCTGCGACCAGCCCGCCGCTGTCAGCCATTTTCCTGCGTCCTAGACGCGTTTTTGAACTTTCCCAGTTGCGCCCCGACTGCGTTTTTTCAGCCCACAGTTGTGATCCGACCGCGCCTGTTCATAACACAGTCGCGCTCCGACCACCGCTGTCAGCCCGAATCCCGCGACCTAGACCGCGCCTGTTTCCTCTAAACCCGCGGTTCGACCGCGCCTGTTGCCTTCAAATCCGCGGTCCGACCGCGCGAGTCCGCCCCATACCTACGGTCCGTGAATTATTTGTTGCCCTTGTTTCCGCGCCGAAACCCAGCCACTTTGCCTCCATTTTTCCTGCACTTGCACAGCCACCTGTACCACTTGCAGCCCTACAGCCATTTCTGTCCCTTGTTTACAAAATTGTTTAGAAAATTTTTAGCATTTATTTCAAAAAAAAAAT